>ML804997.1:145742-192921 GCA_009831015.1 Picea engelmannii | reverse complement strand
CACAAGTAGAACATCTTGGGATTTTCCTTTTCCATTACTTAAGCTCACCATCCCTTTGCCTTTTATTTTCCCTAGAGCATCATTTCCAAAGGTTATGCTTCCTGATTTGCTTTCACTTAGAGATAGAAACTTGCCTTTGTCTCTTGTCATGTGTTTGGAGCATCCACTATCTATATACCAAGGGTTCTTTTTTCTTTGAGCAGACAATACTAATCCACACTTGTCACTTTCCTTCTTCTTCCAAAACTTGACATTTTCAGCAGGGGATTTCGAATCTGGTTCATAGTTCCTTAACCGACAGTCAATAGATTTATGTCCAAAGTTATGACAGGTGTAGCATTCAACCGCATTTTTCAATAGGTCAAACTTATTGTTCCAGTGTTGCCTACTTATTGACTGTTGATTATTTCTTGGCCTCCTTAGTTGTACATGTCTAAACTTAATTTGGCAATTTGCAGTCTGTGAAGGATTATTACTTGACTATATCATTCTTTGTTGTGGGAAGTATTTATTCCTTTGAAATATTAATTGATCATGTCTAAGTCTTAAGGCGCAATTTACATCTTTGTGACCAAAGTTAGAACAATAGAAACAATAGCCATAGAAAAATTCTTTGTACCTGGAAAATGGTTGTCTTCTTTGAGAAAATCGATTTCTTTCTTGCTGATGACATCTTTCAGCAAAGAGCGCATTGTTTCCTCATTCTATAGATTCAGTCCTGGCACCTTTTTCTTTACTCGTCCTGGGTGGCTAATTGTCGTCCTTTGTTTCTGTAGGTTTGTTATTGTCATTGGTTGTATTTTTGGAAAACTTGATGGGTTCTTCATTTCCTGGCTTCCCACTGCTTGATCCCTCTTCATAACCCAAACCAGTTTTCAGCTTTGGATTCCTTTCTTGATTCATAATGGTGGCTAATCCTTCTGAGGCTTTGATACTTGACAGATTCTGATTATACAAGGCATGAAAATTCTCCATTTTTTTCCTTGTTTTCACTACTTCTTGTTCTAATGCTTCACATCTTGTCTTCTTTTCTAATAGCTGTTGTCTCAGAATCTCTTTGATTTTCTTTGCCTCTTCCAATTCTACTTTTAGTAGGACAAGGTCTTCATCAAGTTCTTTATTTTCTTTCTCGAACTGTATCAACAATTGTCTTTTCTTTCTGTTCTTGATTCTTAATCTGTCAATCTCTTCCAATGCACTGATCAATTCTCCTTCCATGTCAACCACAAATTCTTCTTCATTAACATCACTCCCTGTGCTATTATTGTCATAGTCCTCTTTGGCCATAAGTATGAAGTCATTTAGTTTATCTTCAATAGATGAATCATTGTCTTCATCATCTGAAGAATCATCATCATTGTTTACGCAAAGACTTTTCTTCTTAAAGTTAATCTATTTAAAGAAATTTTTGTGTTTGTATTTCTCCTCATCATCACAAGTCTAATCCTTTCCTTTGTGGTGACATTTATTTGTAAAATGACCTATCCTACCACAATTAAAGAATTTGAAAGGCAGTTTACCTTTGTATTTGTCTGATCCCTTCTTCAGTCTCTTCACAAATTTTGCTTCAATTTCATCGGGCTCAGAATCCTCATTCTTGTCTACTTTAAATGATGCTTCTTTGGAGGTGGGTTTATCTTTAACTATTTTCATTTCATATGCAGTCAATGCTCCTAGAAGTTGATCAAACTGCAAGGTTTTTAGATCATTAATTTCTTCTATAGCAGAGACCTTCGGGTTGAACCTATCTGGGAGAGATCTCAAGATTTTTTGAACTAAAGAAGGTTCCCAAATTGTTTCACCAAGTGCCTTCATTACATTTACCATTTCTTCTACTCTCATAAAGTATTTCCAACAGTTTCATCTTCCTTCATATTTAGCTATTTAAACTGTATTGTATAGGTTTGAAGCTTTGCATCCTTTACATTCTCATTACCCTTAACTTCTAATGAGTTTGTCCCACATTTCTTTGGCAGTTCCCAGGTGCATAAATTTTACGAATTATTCTTCTGCAAGCCCACTCAAGATAGCTATCATAGCCTTAGCATTGAAGCTAAATACTATTTTGTCATCCTTATTAGCTAGCAAAACTGGCTTTACATAACCAGTATCTACCACATCCTAGACATCTGCACCTAAAGCCATTATGTAGGTTCTCATTCTAACTTTCCAAAAGGAAAAGTTTGTTCCATTGAATCGAGGGACCTTATTGGTTGAATTTCCTTCATGGATTGACATGTTTAAGCTCTAGGATCTACTCTTAGATAAAACGGGTTGTCTCTAATACCAATTGTTGGACAACTGAGAGGGGGGGGTGAATCAGTTGTTACCGTGCTTAAACAATTATGCTTCTTTTAAAAAATTTACAAGGCACTCAATGATGATGACAATCATGCAGGGAAATAAACAATGGCACATTCAGCATCAATCACATATATGAGAAACACAGAGACAGATATTTCCCGAGGAAACCCATACAGGGTAAAAAACTCTTTTTCTTTATATGATAAGTAATAGTTACATTATTTAGATTATCATACATATGAGCACCAACTCATAATGAGGCTACAACCTTAGTTTTGCAAGCTGCTACTTGCTAAGAGCACCAACTCTCTATTTTCTCTAGCACCCACTAGAAGGAAGCACCAACTCCCTAATTTCCCTAGAACCAACTAGAAGGAAGCACCAACTTCATGTGTTCAATCACCCACTTGAACCTCTGAGGACACCAGTCCTCCCTAGCACCTACCTACCACCCTGAATTATAAATTCTTTATTACTAAAACTTATTACAACGATATAAAGTTATTCAATGGCTTACTAGCCTTTTCGCTGTTCTGTGACACTGCTCTGCCCTGTCTGCATTAGTGTCTTTTGCACACCCCTTTCACTTTATGTTCTTCTGCCTTTTATGCTCTATGCACCATATCCCTTCAATGCACCATTCCTCGATTGTGCATTTCTGCTCCTGCACTCTGCCTCCTTGCACACCCATGAATTCTCCTACACAACGACAACCCCTATCTCTTATTTGTTCCACATTCTTATAGTCTTTGTGCTCTTTGTGCATGCAATATTCACAATGCCTCTGCATGCTCACTCTGCAATAAATTCCTCCACATCTCGAGTGCTCTGCCTCATCATCATAGCAGCTCTTCAACTTCTTCAGCAGTTTTTCCCACATGTTCAACATCACTAGGTGTTCTGTCTAGATTTCTCAACTTCTCTGATAGTTGAGGTTCTTCGTCTTATCTGTCTTCGACGAGATTATCATTTCTATTTTCAGCTACAGAATTCGATGCTCATCCACCTGTCAATCCCTCTAAGAGTTGTCTTTCTTCACTGGATGAAGCTTGGAGACTCTTCATCTCCTCTGGCGATCACACAAAGTCTCTTCGAATCTTCTCATAGAAACCATCTATGGTTCTAGTAGTTACACTGTGAGGAGATACATTATCCCTCTGATTATGCTCAAATTCATCTGCACCATTTTATTTACTCTGAAGAGTATTGTCATTATTTACCCGTTTTTCACTTTTGCAATTCGAAGATTCTATGATGAGACATCTTGAGTCTCCATGTTGCAAGCTCTGAAAAGGAGCTTGGCTGCTCTAGATCCCTCCTCTACATGACCACAGGCTGCGCTAAAAGGCATTGCCAACTCATGATTTTCATCAACCCTGATCGACGGACCATGATCTCGATGAATCAACGGTCCAGATATTTTCACGATCTCGCATCTCACTGTTTCTAAGATGGAGGTTCTCATCACTCCAATTCACGATAGGAGAAGCTTCAAGATGGAGCTTAGATCAACGGTCCACATTCTTGGTGATTAGATGGTCCTGATATTTTCATGATCTCGCATCTTGTTGTTCCTTAGATGGAGACTCTCGTCGCTCCAAGTCATGATAGGAGAGACTCCAAGATGGAGCTCAGATCAACGGTCCTCATTCTTGGTGATCTAATGGTCCTGATCTTTTCATGATCTCTCATCTCGCTGATCCTTAGATGGATAGTCTTGTCACTCCATGTCACGATAGATGAGACTCCGAGATGGACCTTAGATCAACGGTCCAGAATCTTGGTGTATTGATGGTCCAGATATTCTCGTAATTTTTCCACTTCGCAATTTCACCACTTCGCGATTTCGTTCGCCTTGCGATTTCGCCACTTCACAATTTCGTTCACCTTGCAATTTTGTCACTTCATGATTTTTCCACTTCATTCTCTTTAATGAACATGAAGGTTCTCCCTGATCCAACGATGGTCGAATATTACGCTCAGATCTGATGCCTGAGATCTGTCCTCCTCTTCTGTGCATTCTTTTTGTCTACATTCAGATCTGATGGCCATCGGGAATTCTGGATAGGATCCAATGATCATTGATGCTTCTCCTCCTGAGATTACGCATCCTCCTTACTTGGAAGAATTTATAAGTGTCAAGGGCCTCGATCTTTGATCTGCCTGACGCTGTCTCTCTTGATCTTTGGCAATGGGTTAACCTCATTCTTGGTGCGTACCTATGCACTACGTTTGACTTTGCGCTAATTCCTCCTGAGCTTACTTTGTCCTTGTTTTTCCTTCGATGCATACTCTGATCTTTCCATCAATGATAAGCAAATGCTGCTTATAAAACATGCCAACACTCTGCTCATTTGTGTCTTTCTATTTTATTCAAATTTTCTTGGGAATTTTTGGTGTCGATTTCTTGAAAAAAATCCTTCCATATTCTTCTTCTCCACTTTATATTTTCAGCATGCTATTCTAGGTATTATTTCGACTCATGTTGATCAAAATATGACTTCCTAAACATTGCACAACCTATTTTTAAATCAAATTTGGGCCTCTTCCATTCTCTGCACGTTTTGATACTTTTCACCCTCAATATGTCAATACTAGTTATACAATCATGTTTTAATCTCTGTTATCTTTCCAACGAGCTATCCTAGGCCTGATTTCATCTTCAAGGCCTCAAGATATGTTAGTTTGAACATTGCATAATGAGTTTTCCATTAAATTTATGACCTTCTAGTCTTTGTGTTTTCTAGGATTTTTTGTCATTGTTTTTTCCTAAGGAGCTCTTCCAATGTGTTATCCTACTTGATACCTTTCCAATGAGGTATCCAGGGGATGATTCTGACTCTTATAGCCTTCTTGGCTAGTTGGTTGTCATTGATGTTAAATCTTGAAGATTGATGTAAACCCTTGGAAATTTTGGAAGCCCCAAAGATGTGGATGAGATCGTTGGACAATTGGGTGCCATTTGTGTGATTGAGATTGATGGTGATTTAGTTTCCATTAATGTCAATTGATGTCAACGGTTTTGTACTTGAAGAAGTTTGGTAGAAAATTTCAGTAGCCCCGGAGGTATGGTCATGGAACCCAAAATTGATTGAGGAATAAAGACATGAAGGTCAATGTACTTGAAATTAAGACTATCATAGATGGATAGTACATTTTGTGCCATTTCCAGTGATATATGGTACGCCACGTAGTTCCTCACGATTGAGGAGATATTGATATATGAAGTTGGAGGACCCTCAAGAATAATATAGAAGCCTCTAGAATGTCAACGAGAAGTTAATTATTCTAGAAGCCCCTAGAAGGTCATCAAGAAACTTGACCAGTCAATGTGGTTACAACAAGAAATTAATTAAGCGTAATTTTTTTTCAATGAGAAATTAATTATGGGCAAAGTAATTGTAACAAAAAGTTTGCTAGTCAAAGTGGTTGCAACAAGAAATTTTTTATGGGTAAAGTAGTTGTAACAAAGAAATCATGATTTTACTAATTATGGGTAAAGTATTTTCAACACGAATGTGGGTTATCTCTAGAATAAGGAAAATAGGTAAACCAGCTACAAGGTAGCCCCTAAAAGAAGTAACTTGGTAAATATAAATAAGACTTCAAGAGACTCCCATTTGCATATATTTTGTATATTGAATATCTATAAGTGAATGAGGTAACCAAGGAGATCTAAGTAAAATTTCATAGGGAAGGTGAAGTAATGAAGGCCAAAAATCCAAGGGAGGATGAAGACTTTTGATGATGTGTTCTAAGGTATGTTATTTACAGGTCATCTTACCATTTCTGCTATAACGTTTTTTCTAGAATGATTCAAATAGTGAAAATTAGAGGTTGTTGAGAAGAAATATAAAGGTACCAGTGATAGAAATATCCACTTTGGTTCATTTTACTTTTGTATATACACTATCTTGAATATAGGGATTTTGAATAGTCCCGAAACTAGTTTTAAACATGTGTTCCAGGTAAAACAACCTTAACATATTCATAGAGAATCCAAATGATGTGAGACTAATTGAAATGGAAATAGTAGAGGCCTTAGTTTGTTGTGTGTGAGTTTCAGAATAAGATATAAAATATTGCACACATGGCATGCCGTACAAGTTTTCTCTCTAGTATGGGCCATAATTCAACAAGGTTTGTCATTTTCTCTATAAATCCTTTTCATGAACAATTCAAGGAGTGAAACTTGGAGGAATTTCAAAAGACATAATGAAGGAAGTTGGGTACAAGTTTCATACCTTTATTCATTATAGGTAAAAGGTTATGTTTGTTGAAAGTTAGGGTTTGTGACTAATCCAAAACTAGTCCCGTGAGACTGAGGTAAAGGTTGATGAAGATGTTATTATCTTTTTGTTGAAGTTAAGGAAATTTTGCAGGTCTATGATCACATACACTAGTTCATCTATAGGAAAGGTGATAGGATGGGGCAAGGAAAGGAGGTTGTAGCCTCCTTCTGGTTGGTGTCAAAGAATCACAGAGTTGGATCTTCCTTCAGGTTGGAGCTTGTAAACTAAGGGGTTGGCACCTCCTTCTAGTTGTAGATGGTAAATTAGGGAGTTGGAGTGCCTTTAGGTTTTAGCCTGAGAAGTAGAGGGTTGGAGCCTCCTTCCAGTTGGAGATAAAAAATTGGGAAGTTGGTGCTTCCTATGAATGTATTTCTTCTGACATATAAGAAAATAATTTTGTGGTTTTCTCCTACATCGTGTTTCCACATAAATCTTGTTGTACTGTGTATCTGTGATTATTTTACTATGCACTGTTGATTTATATATTGATGATATAATAAACATATATGATAAACTATTGAATGGTAACTGATCAAGTTAATGTTTATATGCTCCGATTATACATTCTGATTGAAAGTGGTTAAAAGTGATAAAAGTGCTCATACTGATTCACCCCACCCCCCTCTAAGTATTCTAACAATTGGTATTAGAGAGATGTTCCTTTAGGAAATATTTTAACCATTGAAAGGTAGATCATGGAAATAAATGATATGTATAAGATGGAATTACCATAGTTCAATGGTCAAAATGGGTTGAAATATGAAATATGGATCATGTTGGACACACCAACCAAACTAAGAGTGGTGGGGATGAATTAGTGTGTGGAATTTTACAACTATTTCTCACTTCAAGTTAACAACCATTTAAAAACATAATATTACACATCATCATTGTAATATTGCATGTACCCATTCACCAATGACATCCATCAATAATAAAGAGCAATCAATCCATAAGCACAATGAACACAAGAGACACCATATGTATGTGTAATATTGTGTATTATGTTTTACATGTGAATACAATCACAGGGGTTTTATTAGCACCAAATAAAGTAAGAAGCACCAAATCCAAGGAGAGAACAAACTCTCAAGAGAGCACCAATTCTCAAGAAAGACTCGGCTTGCCGCAAGACATAGCTTGTCGATAGAATGCAATCTATCCAACTAGAATTGATCTAGTTGTAAAACCAACACAAATACAAGTCAAACATTTGTAGAATATGCTCCAGCTAATAATTAGATATCTACAACAAATTCTCATCACAAGAATCTTCCCATAAAATCAACCAAACACTTCATCAACCTCCCTTCATTCACGATGCCATGCAATCAACAAGTTACCTCAACTTGTAAGATTCACCACAAGCTCAATTTTCTATATATGATTCTAAAATTTCTATATGAGGTACTCATGTATGTACTATCATACGTATGAAAATTTCAAAGTCTACAAAGTCACAGAAAATAAGTTATAGCATAAATACCAAGCTGACTTGTTTGAAACATATTTTCAGGATTATTCAGGAACCCTAACTTCCACAGAGCATATCTCCGAAAATTTTGTGATTCAATGGCTGAAATTTTAACCATATATACTATGATATATTTATTCCATATCCTCCAAATTTCAGGGTTCGAAATGTCCCATAACAAAAGTTATAAGAAATATGGCAGACCCTCCTAAATTATGTCCTATTCTAGAGAGCTAACTTGTATGGCATGATCTGCATGGAATATTTGTTGTATGGATTTGAAAATGTACTATAACCAATACATTTGGTCTTACTGAACTTGGATCTGGTGTGAAGAAGTTATGACAATTTTACCCGAAACACCTGTTTTAGACTAGTTTCAGTACTAGCCACAAACCCTATTTTTCATGGAGTGTAACTCCCAAAATGCAATGACCAACAAGATGAAATTTTTATCAAAGTTACTTGGATATGTTGTTGCAATGGCCTTTAGATTTCGTTGTTTGAATCATTGTAGAAAAATATTTATTGCGAAAATGGTGAGATGACCTATAAATAACATACCTTAGAAAGCATCATTAAAATAATTTATCCTCCCTTGAATTTTGGCCTTCGTTACTTCACCTTCCCTCTAAAATTCACCTTAGATATCCTTTGGTTACCTCAGTCACTTGCATATATTCAATATGCTCAAAAAATAGGATGTTATTGGGATACCCTTGCTCTCTTATTTATACTCTCAAGTAGCTTCCTCTAGAAGTATCCTCTTAACCACTTTGTCCACTTAACCACTTTGTCCACATAGCCACTTTGTCCACTTGACCAATTTTTCCACTTAGCCAACTTTTTCCACTTAGCCACTTTGTCCACTTAACCACTTTGTCCACTTAGCCACTTTGTCCACTTAACCACTTTATCCACAAATAGTAAACTCTCCACGTCTAGTTGCAACTAATTTTTTTTTTTTTTTCTTGTTGCAACCACTTAACCCATGACTAACCACTTTGACTTGTCAACTTCTTCTAGGATCTTCTAGAAAATTTTTACCTCTTTGACCTTCTAGAGTCTTCTAGATAACTCATGAGGTTTCTCCAACTTCACATGGCCATAACTCTCTAACCGTGAGGAGTTATGTGACGTTCCACATATCATTGGAAACAGAATGACATATAATATCCACATAGAATAGTTTCTCTTGCAAATTCACTGATTTTCATTACATTGTTTCTTAATCAAACTTGGGTTCCCTAACCACACTGTTGGGATACCTAACCATTTGAACTTCACAAAGCATCTTCATGTGAAGGATTTCACCATAAGGGGACCAGTTTGAGAACTTTATCCAATAGTGTCTTCATGTGAGGGATTTCACCATAAGGAGACCACTTCGGAGTTTATTCATTTGGTTATTCCTATCAACCATGAAAAGACAATAATGACCAACCTTTACATCATCCCGTCTATACATCAATCTATGACAATACATCACTATGGCACCACTTGACATATTTGACATCAAATACATATATGAAAACATAGGCCATAAATAAATACATCAATTATAGTATGAAAAAACATCAAATCTTTGACATCAATCATTTGACATCAATGAAAACATAATGTAACAATCTCCCCCTTTGACATTGATGGAAATACCAACATTTATGTCAACACCAATCATTGATGGTAACATTTAGAAATGGAATTTCTCTTCATCAATAGTCATCTCAATCACATCAATGTGACTATCTCTCCCCCTTTAACATCAATGGAAAATGGTAGTTCTCTCCTTGGGGCTACTCCCCCTACCTAAACTCTCCTTGGGGTTTCTCCCCTTGTATGGATTCCTTTGATATTCATATGAATAATCTCTCCCCTTTTGAAAAAGGGATATTACTCTGATGTAATGTTGAAGACATGTCTCTCATCCTCCCAATGTGACCATCGTTCCCCTTGTAAACATGCCTCTATTCTCTCTATCCTACATTTGATGAATATATCCTCCTAGAATCATGGGAAGAAGAATGACTCCCCCTGTGGGTATGCCTCCCCCTATATTCTATGTAAGATGAATAATATGCTACCACTGCAATCTGCTTCTGCTACAAATGATACTGCTCAACCAGAACATAGATCAACTACTGAAGAATGATTTTATTTTCCTATGATGATCCTTCGACCTGACCATGCATAAAACTCATGCCATACCATACATCATGAAGAAAAATATATGTCAACAATGAATAAAGAATCATGAACAAAAGACCAACCATGTACATCATTTTCCATACTATGTTCCAACCATGCACAACACCCATGTACATCAACCATGTACCCCAATACCATACAATATACCATAAGATATCATTAATGGAGTGTATCAACCATATGCCAAGAACATGTGCCAACTATGTACCAACAACATGCCTCTACAAACATGCCAACCATGTGCCTCAAACATGTGTCATATCACTCACGATATGCCTCTACCATGAACCAAGTTTCCACAACCATGTATCTCAACCATCAATATATCAACCAAGCATCATAATAAGTGTCTCAGCTATATCATCCCATACATCATGTACCAAAGCAAGTGCATCAACCATGCACCAAACCTCAACAAGATGAAATGCAATAAATATTTGTTCCCATACATGTATACCATATCAACCATAAACCATGTTCTAATCATACTTCTAGTAAGTGCCTCTAACAACGTATCAAATATGTACCAATCACACATAAACTGTAGATCAAGCTATGACTCATCAATGATGTACAACATAACCACCTCATCAACTCATCAACTACATGTTCCAATATGTAGCTCAACAACATGTTGAATGCAACACCAAGACATCCAACAAATATTCCTCTAACAATACATCATAAGATATATCAATGGAGCTCACATACATACTATCCATGTACCGTGACAAATCTGCCTCAAAAACCATTCACTACAAAATGTACTAAATAGTTAATAGTACCTCTAAGAATATACTAAGAGTGTCCCTCAATAGAACAATGATATGTCTCTAGCTAACAACACATCAACATGAATTTTCCTATAAACAATATGCCATATCATAACTGAAACTACCAACATTGTTCCTCAATAGTAAATGTCTCAATCCACACTCTAGGGTTAGTATGATGCATCCAAGATAGACTTTCAAAAATTAACCATGTGACATCACCACACATACATAAAATACACATACCAACATATAATCATGAAAGCCTACAATAAACCATGTTAGACACTGCAAAACAGAGTTATACCATCAAACCATGCTACAAATCTGTTGACGGGCATAAGTGACACACCATCAACTAGAATGATAAATTTGTTCCAGGGTTGTCTAATTAACCCAAGCCGTTTGGTGTGATCTATCCTAATGGGTTTAATGGCTCTATTAGCCAACTAAGGTCCTAAAACAAAGAAAATAAATAAGCTATTCTAAAGTTACAACTACAATACTATGTATACAAATCTAGTTATTTACAAATGCTAAATAAAAACACAAATATGAACATGTGATTATAAATAGGATATTTACAGATTGCAAGTTTTGGAGGATGCCTTGAGAAATCAATGTTTTTGTAATTGTCTACGAAGTAGATAAATAAATCACATATTTTTATATTTTCTATTTAATAAATTAAAATCTAAAAAACTCAAAAGATACTAATAAAACATAATCTAAAACAAGAACAAAATAATAGTCATGGCCATTTTAAACTGTCTCATTTCACTAATACACTAATAACAAAAATTGAATTTGAATAACATTAACCTGGGATTAATCTCATACTGTGTCTATATCCCTATGCAATCCAAACTTCTGGTTATCTTGCCTGTGAGAGAAACCTAAAACAAGCTTATGCTAACATCTCCTGAGTAAACTCAAGAGCATATTTGGGGACAAGGATGTAAGAACAGAAAAATAAACATATAGATTTAGAGACCATATGATGATGAATGTTGATAGTAAAAGAAATTTTAATGTGAAGCATTCATATGATAGATCAAATCAACATCAAGTATAAATCATTGATATCAAAGTGAAATAACGATCACAGATATAAATACATATGAAATAACAAATTATAGACAAACTTTAATGCATTGAATAAAATGAAACATTATATGCTATGGAGGCTAAAGCTATGTAACATATTAATATCCCATAATATAAAAGGCAAATCATAAATGGAACAATGTCATCCTAGTCTAAAGACAAAATGTGAACATCTTGTCCATTCAGTTTTGAGAGTTACATGTCCATAATCTGTTTCAAGCAAAGATCTCTTTCAGTAACAAAGTGAACAATATTTAAAGTAACTTGGGATCCAAATACTCATATCTCATAGGATAGAGTTGTATCCCCAAAATCAAGTACTATTACAAAAATAGTGGATTAAAAACCACTCATAGCAGAGTTGGTTTATTCAAAAATTAAATCAAAGTTTCTATAAAACACAAAGAAGGAAAAACAACTAATCATTTAGGCATATGATTGAACATATTTTCTCCAAGTAATCAACAGGAGGATCTCCCATTTCCTGAGAATAGAAAACCAATTTAATAAATTAGAAAGAAAAATTCTAAATAAATAATTCTTCTTAAAAGAGACTTGGCTACAGAATCGAAGATTCTATAGACAGTCTTAATTTTAGTAAATGAAATCAAACTTCAAATCGACTTATTTTGAATTAGATAACAAAAATAAAATTAACGGAAAAAAAATAAAATAAAAATAAAAATATTTTACCATTAAAAATTAACTAAAGAGGGGTCAGATAGTATAGAGTTTATTATTTCCTTGAAATTGGTCTCATTCTTAATGACTATGTTTCTGGATCGCTTGATACGTTTAGTCTTCCTCTCTGCATGCGCCTGGAGATCAAGGTTTTCTTGCCCCAACAAATCATTCTGAGCAGTAAGAGTTTTAATTCGGGCCTGTAAAAGAGGAATGTCGGTGTAATAACACTCGACCCAATGGAAACAACCATCACATTGTACAAGGGAGATGGCAGATCGATGAAGGGAATAGTCAACCAAGGGTTCATTAATCCTACTAGTTGTTTTCTCTAGATCTTGCCTAATACCGGAGATCCCTTCTTTACCTTTAAGGCATGGTGGAAAATTCGTCACGAAATCATAAGGTTCAGTAGGAACAATAACTTCCCTCATGGAATCCTGAAATTCTGGATCTTCACGAACTAGAAAATCCTCTATCTCAAATTCTGAACCCTCATCGATCTCGATTGGATCGATCGAGGTCAAATGAGTATCATTTCGGTTACTTATTTTCCTAGAGATTAGGTGACCTTCTTTCTTGTTCTTGAAAACCAAATTCATGCAGTGTTGTTTTGTTCCTTCAAAAATATTCTTCGCATCAAAATTAACAATGACGTTTAGACTATCATCATTCACAAGCACAAGAGGGTCATTTACCTTCAGTTCATCAGTGTCTTGATCGAGAAGAATTGCAGGTGGGGAATTACACAATGTTCTTTCATCTAGAGGGATTTTGTAAGTAAACTATGGTCCATTAATTGAATTATCAAACTGGTCTTTAACCATTGTCTTGTCTAAGTTAGGTTTTACTGTCAAAAGAGGGTTTGTTGTAGGATCAGACTAGATGAAACCATTGCTCATTAAGAATACCTCTCAATTGTCACCTATGGTTGAAAAATGATGCAACAACAAGATTTTAACCAACCCATGATGGAATAGGCTCAAGTCAACACTCTCTCGCTTGTATTGTTTCGACATCTTAATTTAGGGCCTAAATTTTGCTTATGGGCTAGTTTTCCATGGTTTTTCCAAAAACGAGATTCACTATTTTAAAAATGATTCGAACAAATTCTATAGGATAAAATTATTTTACCTTAAAAATCGTCAAAATTTTATAAAAACTATATAAAATCCTTATGAGTTTGAATATTTTTACAAAAATATTGCCAAACATTTATAGTTGGCATATGAATGATTACTAAGATTCGCCAAGGTTTCTATATTTTAAAATAAATTTCCATCCATTAAATCATCCCTACATCTTATAGAGACTCTTCAATAAGTAAAATGGCATATCTAAATGAAAACCTATGAAATTCATGAGAAAATGGATATGGTAGAAAAAAACCAATCTGTATCTACCCTCACATGTGACGAATTGTTTCAGAATCAACAAAAAACTATGACATCTAGGTTTTAACGTGGCGATAGGAATACCTTTGATGCAACAAGTGGTTTTATGAGATGTCATGAATAGACTCCATGGGACTTCTTATATTTGGGCATTCTTGAACCATTTCTCTCCCTTTGAGGGGAGCCCTGTTGCTTTGCTCATGAATTCCTCAGTCAAATCTAACTGGATGTCTCATATCTTAGCTCTGAAACCATCAAAGGTTTGGGTGAATGCTTTTGCCTCCTGAATATCATAACCCTGGAATTTCTCTAGAAATGCATCCCAGTCATGACTCTTTAAGTCATTGATAGCATCGCCATGGGATAGTAAGGCTGACATCCATTCAGCTCTATGCGAATGACGGGCACCATGGAAAATGTAACTAGAATGCAATGATGATTACCTGGAATAGTTTTAGGTTCAAATCGCACGAGAAAGAGAAACAAGTCTGAATGGAGAGTGGGAGCACAAAAATAACAGAACTTGTGTGTTATCATAACTCGGATAGTGGGAGCAAAAACCAGAGGGTTAGTTGTAATCCTTACCATCTCTTGCGATGAGTGCCAAAAATATAGAGTACCAAAACCCTATGCAGGTAATGAATAGCTTCATTAATGCTTGGAGTCATTCAGATGAGGTGAGAACGCAAGTACAACAGGTTTGTACCAATTGGCATGGACGTTGATGCGAGCATCAAACTCATGACAGGATACCAAATAATTAACCAAAGTTTTTCATGTACCAAAGCAATTTGATAATGAACTGTCAAACCATTGAAACAAAAATAGTTGTATTAACACCAAAAATGGATCCAACAACCATTTAATAAGATTTAAATTTCAATTACAAAAATATATTTCTAAGGCATAAAAATTATAACACCAAGATAATTTTTATGTTTAATTCATGCTTGTAGTCATGAATTAAAATAAAACGAATGAAAATGAAAACCATAAGAAATTAATAAGGAAATATTTTAATCCAACAATCACTTCGAAATTTTAAAAAATGTTTATGAAATTGAGGTGATGGAAGCTACAGAAAAATGCAATCGACATCCGATCATGTTAAATATCAAAA
The DNA here is from genome assembly GCA_009831015.1 of Picea engelmannii. Lineage (NCBI taxonomy): Eukaryota > Viridiplantae > Streptophyta > Pinopsida > Pinales > Pinaceae > Picea > Picea engelmannii. The sequence continues at coordinate 177,568 of ML804997.1, read as the reverse complement.
TCATGTGTGGTTGCCAACAATGGTGACGTACTGGACGAAGTAGTTATCTCTACATTACCATAAAATTCATGTTAGGGTGAATCAGAAAGAATGAATTTTTAAGAAATAGTTGACAACAGGTCAAGCATCCTAATCAAAACTCAGAAAGTAACACAGTCTAACATCATATGTGTTTATGTCAGAAATGAAATCTGGTATCAAATCTAGATTACGAGCGAGATGATGTTTAGGCAACCGAATCTGATACTGTTGTCAGGGCCACTACTGCTAGAAGGCATTCATAGCCTCGACAAGGATGTCATTTAACCCACTCCAACACCTCTGTCCTATCCAAAATTCTTCCATTCAAGATAAAGAAAATATTTATTTTTGATCAATTCCAAAAAGACATACCTAATAATTTTCTTAAACCCAACATTGCTTCGCTACCAGCATGCCTATTCAGTACCCCGATGAAGTTGCCTTGCCATCATGCGTGCATTTACCCGATGCTAGAAGACATGTTCAGTGTCTCGGCGGGTTTACAGACACTTCCCACACCTTGCAGTGCTTTCAAATCTCTACAATTTGTTTACATTTTCACAGAAACTTTATGATATTCAAGAGAGCGGGATGATACAAAAAATATCAGATTTCGAAAAAAAAAACTTGATCTTTTACAACTTATTTTCTCGTTTGACAACCTTCATCATGATCTGAAAATTTATATTTCTATTAATAAAACATCTCAAGGAAAGGAAAGTATAATTGATTTGTTTTCCTTAAAAACAAGGATAACGTCAAGAGTTTTATTAATGATAATCGTGTCTTCTCGTAATTTTAAAAAGAAACCAGAAACATTGTTTTGAACAAAAAAAATCTTTTGTTGATCTAAGTTTAAGCATTTACAGCACTGGTGCTCTAAGGAGTCATCAACTATTGCTCTTGGATAAAAAATTTGATCTCCCTTGCACAAACAAAACGGTGACTCGGACATAATTATTCATAAACAAATAAAAAACAAGTAAAATGAAAAAGAACCAAAATTAAAACAACAGAAAAGTAAATTGAACACACAAAATATGTACAAAGGGGTGAAACTAGAATCATCGGGTAAAATAACTTTTGAGAGCTTGTCCATTCACTTGGAAAGTGTCTGGTTGTCCCTCCAAATTATGCAGATGGAAAGAGCTAGGACCCAATTTTTCTGAAATTACAAATGGTCCCAACCACAGATTCTGGAACTTGGTGTGTTCCCCTTTTCCCTCGAGAGATTTGTCCCAATTGAGAACCAAGTATCTGACATCAAAATTCCTATCTGAAGAATAATTTGAATCAAACCATCTTTTTACGATTTGTTGATGCTGACTCAATTTCTTCTTTGCTTGTGTTCTCACTTCCTCTAATTTCAATAAGGCGTTTATTTGATTTTCTAGAGGAGGGAACTCCTCTTCCTGAACTTTCTGCGACAGCTGCAATAAGGGAAGTAAAATATGAGGAGGGAGAAATGCTTCTCTTTTGTAGACAAGGAAGAAAGGGGAATTACCAACAGAGGTTTTTGGGGTTACCCTATCAGCCAAAAGTGCATTATACAGTGCATTGTGCTAGTTCTTGTGATTTTCTAAAACAATCCTCTTAATGATCTTGATTAAATTTGTGTTCGTTGATTCCGCTAGGCCATTTCCTTGAGGATAGTAACTTGCAAAATACTTCAGTTTGATCCATTTTTCCAAAGAAAAATCGTACATATCAAGGGATGAAAAGTAAGAGGCATTATCAAAGACCATACATTCGGGAACGTCGAATTGAGCGATGATATGAGAGTTTAGGAAAGATTTTACTTGATTTGTGTTCACCACTTTCAAAGGTACAACCTCATACCATCTAGTAAAATAATTAGTTGTTGTAAGGATATACTTGTGATGCTGCGAAGAAGAAGGATCGATTGGTCATATGATGTCAAGGACCCATTGCTGAAAAGGAGAATCTATAGTAACAGGATGCAAAGGGAATGCGACCTTTTTCATCCGTCCTGCATCCTTTTGGCAGATTATGCATTTGCAACACAACACATGGGAATATTTAAACAAAGTGGGCCAATAATATCCATCTCTTATCACTTTGTGAGCAGTGGTATCTCCACTAAAGTGACTATTGACTTCACCTGCATGGAGCTCAGATAACACTCTTTCTAACTCTTCCTTTTCCAAACAACACATAAGAACACCATCAAAGTTCTTTCAAAATAATACATCATTGATTAACTGGAAAGATGCAGATTTTAGTCTAAGTGATCTTCTATTTTTAGGATCAAGATTACGAGGAGAAGATCCATGTGTCAAATAAAATTTAATGTTCTCATATTAGGAATTGGCAGTAACTTGTGCACAACTGATTTGTTTTTTGTTATGTTGCTTTTTAGTTAAGGTGTTGATTTGACTTTCTTGTTCTTTAACTGAATTAGCCACTAGTTTAAACAGGCCTTGACCTATAACCATATGTGAAGGGGTTATTTAGAGCTCATATTCCTGTAATGACATCATCCAATTTTCCCTTTTCTCACCCAGTTATTTTTGTACTAACAGGTTTCTTACAGTTGGGTAAGGAATAATAACCTTAGTTCTGGATTTCAGCAGGTATGACCAGAAGTGTTTCACTGCTTTAAAAAAAACATATGCTTATTGATATACTGCTAAGTAATTAAGATCTTCTCCTTTGAAATATTATCTCATGAAGGCAATGGGTATATCATTGATGTCAACGTTTTTCTATGTTAACACTGCGGCACAAGACCAGTTAGAAGCAAAGGTGTAAAGAGTGAAATACTGAGAAAAATTGGGACTCATCAAGGAAGGAGCCTCTATTATTGATTTTCTAATGGATTCAAAAGAATGAATTTATTTTGGTCCCCAATGGTACAGAACATCATTTTTAATTAAATTTTGTAATTGTCTTAAGATTTCCGAGAAACGTGGGACAAATCTTTTGACGAAATTAATCTTGCCCAAAAAGGACTGCATGGATTTTTTGGAAGAAGGAGGGGGGAGTTTAGCAATAACTTGGGTTCTTTTAGGGTCAATAATAATTCTATCCTTAGACACTATAAACCCAAGCAATTTACCTTGCTCCACTGCAAAGACCAATTTCTTAGGGTTGAGAAATATACCGAACTTGCGGCATCTTTCCAAGACATCCCTAAGGTGAGAGAAGTGATCTTTCTTGTTTATAGAGAAGACGATGACATCATTAATATAGACCACGACTGATTGGCTTATGAGGCAATGAAAATAAATATCCATTGCTCTCTAGAAAGTGGCACTGATGTTTATCAGTCCAAAAGGCATTTTTCTGTAGGCATAAGTGACCCATGGGGTGCGAAAGGTAGTTTTAATCTGATCTGAGGGAGACATGAGAACTTGGTTATATCCTGAAAATCCATTTAGAAAAGGTAGTCTTTTAGAACCAGACACCTACTGGAGAATTTTTTCCATTGGAGGAATAAGGTCATTTTCTTTATCAGATGCTTGGTTTAGGTTCCGAAAATCGACACAAAGTAGAATTTCACCACTTTTATTTCTTATAGGGACTAGATTAGACCCATTATGTGTGCCTTACCAGGAAAATTATCTTTGCATTTAGTAATTTATTTAGTTCTTTTTTAATAGTGGGTTCCACTTTAGGGTGCATCTTCCTCAATTTATGTTGAAAAGGTTGTGTCTAGGGTTTCATGGGGATGATATGTTGTATGATATTAGGGTAGAATGTTTTCAAGTCATCATACGTCCAAGAAAAAATGTATTTAAATTATTTAAACAATTTTATGAAAGCATATCATTTTTGCTCGAAGCATCTTGTTCCTAGATTGATATTTTGAGGTTTTTCCTTCCTAAATTAACTGTCTCATAAATCAAAGAACTGTTCATTTTACAATTAGTTGTCTCTCTAAATTTATCATGTAAGTCATAAAACTTTTCTAGTCTTACAACAGATATGGGGATAGAGTTTACCATACTGGATGTCAATTCAGGAGATCTAGGATCTGATATTACCGTGAAATTTCAGAGATTTTCATCGTGAGTTCCTTCATCAATGACCACACCTTGAAAAGTATCTTCCATATGTAGGAAGTTAATAATTTGTTGATCATCATTGAATACTCTTCAATTTGTGATGTTATCTGGGATCGAAGGTATGAATAATAATTCAATTGAAAAAGAATTAGGGGAAAGACCTTCAATGGGTAATAGTTTAGAAGCAACATTGGCCAGTAAATCAACTTCCAAATTACTTAATCTAGGAATGGAATTTACGTTAAATGCTGAAAATTTTTGCATCAAACCTCATACCTTAGCTTGGTATCTTTTTAGATGTGGTGATAAGAAATGTATGGCGTTTCTTACCTTCTTAACCACAATTTCCGAATCACCAAATACCATTAAATTATGCACGTCCATATCCACAACTTTCCTAAGCCCTTGTAGAAGTGCTTCGTATTCGGCGGTGTTATTAGTGCACTCAAGCTCTAGCCGACAAGCAATAAAAGTCTTATTGTCCGCAAGATTGATGAGTACACAACTTGTGCCCACTCCTTCTTTGGATTTGGATCCATCAAAGTACAAAGACTATATTTGGGCTTCATCAATAGTACTTGGCATACTCGGCAGAGCTGATGTCTGAGTATAAGTCATAATTTCCAATTGATGCCTAAGATTAGTAATAAAAGAAATTTCGGTCATGAAATTACCAAAGAAGGTGTTCATTCCCTGTGTTTCAAATGAGTTTGTAGATGTGATGAAAGGCTCATTAGGATCATTTAGATCTGTCACAATATGATTTAGATAATGTTCTCTATTTATCTTGATTTTGTTGGGTTGTCCATTTTTAGGAAGCCACAAATGAGATCAATCTATGGCAAAGTAACCATCCAATTGTTCAGACGAGTCACTGCTTAAAAACAAACCATAAAATTCAGGGATATTTACAATGATAATGTCAATTATTTGATGAGCCTTAGGATTGGAAAATAATCTAACCATAACATTCTTAAGCTCACCAATTACCTTAACGTTTGTTCGATCAAGCTGAATGATTTTGAGATCAGAAGGTTTAAATTTTGCATTATTTTTTTGAAAAACAGATAGAGGCATCATGTTTGATGATGCACCAGAATCGACCATGAAATCATGTACATTCCTATTAAAAATTTCAAAGGTTAACAAAAAAGGTGGGACATTTTTTCGTGCGTTAACAACAGAATTCTGTTGATTTTTAGTTGTTGTCCCTAAAACAATTTTATTTACATTTTCTACAATTTTTCCTGCTAAATCCCTTTTATCTAGAAGTTCAGATGTCGTTTTAGTTGGGATTTGTCTGGTTGTGTTTGAATCGATTTATGTTGATTTCTTGCTGCTAGGATCATTATTTTTACTATTTTCAACGATATTTTGAAGCATTTTCTGCAAAATAAGGGGAAATTTCAGCAACTCAAAAACAGAAATATTGGCTCTCAGATTTTTTAGATCCTCAATCAAATCATATTCTAAAACTGGAGTTGCTAATATCTATTTAATTTCAGTCTTCTTTGACTGTTTTGGAAGCACATTTTTATCGACTTCAGAAGAGGGTTTGTTTTGTGTTTTTCTTCTTCTGTTGTAGGGGTGAACAGTTTCAAAATTTGTTTGGAATATGTTGTCCAACAAGTGACCAAAGACATTGGGAGATGATTCCTCTTCTTCAGTTTCTTCTTCCTCAACTACATCTTCATAGTTTTTGGGAGGGGCAGAGGCAGAATTATCATGTGCTTCCAAGATGGTTTGCAAAGTGTATTGTAGACTTTCGAAATTTAGAACTTCAATGGTGGGGTTTAGCCGGTTGGGAGGAAAATGTTTTCGAAAAGGAGGTTTAAAACTTCCTTTTCTTGTTGATGCCTCCTCGGTTGATCTCTTCAAGTCGATGGCCTGATTAGATAGTTTTTTGAAATCTTTTTGCAAGCTTTCTAAATCTAAAGTTTCTTATTGATTTTTCGTTTGAGGAGGCCTAGTAAGGATCTCTATTTTATTTTTGGAGGATGAAGGTTTTTCAGCTTCGCTACTAAGATTATATTTCAGGCTTAAAATATCTCTTTCAATTTGGCTTTCCTCCTCAAAGGCTTCAAGCAATGTGTTCTTTTTAGACGTTTTGACCCATATGGATATATTATTGTGAAAGGCTTTAGCATAATATGAAAAAATTAAACTCTCAGCACGCATTGAATCTGGAAGGATTTTATTCTTTAAAGAAAGAAATCTTTGGTTAAAATCTTTCAATTTTTCCTTAGGATTCATTTTTACGCTGGAAAATTCCATAATTAAGACTTCCAGAGATTTATCATCTCCGAATATTTCCAAGTAACAAGTTTCAAACTTGTCCCAAGAGACAATGGTTTTGGGTTGTTCAGAGAAATACCACATGGAGTCATTTCCCTCAAAAGTATAAGGGAATAATATGCATATTAGATACTCGTGTTCAACACTCTAGATTCTAATGGCCAACATAAATTTTTTGATATGATCCTCATCAGAATGCTTTGATTCTGGATCAAATTTGGGCAACCATTTTTCTGAATGTTTTGGTAGTGGGTGTTGGGGTTTGAGTACAACCACAACATATTTATCGAGCCAAGGTCTAGTCGGATTGTTTTGATTTTCCATGGGAGTTGGTGGCGTAGAAGTTTGAGATGGTTCAGATGAAGAATTTCCTTCATCCGAAGATTCTTCCCCTAAGGAGGATGGAGATGAACCAGGTGGGGAAAGTGGGATACCAGATCCTACATCTCCAAGGGTAGGTGTTTCGATAAGATTGGTTGTATTATCACCTAAAGGTTTTGGAGTAGACCAGTGCCTTGTAGTTGATCTCAAATATCCAAGAAATCTAGGGTTGATTAAGTTTCCTACCAGGTTGTCTGATATGGGCTAAGGCACTATGCGTTCTTATCAGTGACTGATGAAAATTTTCTTGGACGTTGACCCCTTAAGGAACTGGCGTCATTGGCTCAACAGGAATCTCAAGGTTATCATTTGAGGTAGTTGTTGTTTCAAGTGTAACGTTGTTGTCTAATCAACAACGTGTTATGACAGGGGAGAGATTGTGTGGGGGAGGAGTCTTACGAACTCCATGTGCCATAAATTGAATCTGGGCCCTCCTTCTAGCACCATTTGTTGACGGGCGTAAGTGACACACCGTCAATTGGAAGAATAGATCTAGTTTGGGGTTGTCTAATTAACCAAAGACGTTTGGTGTGATCTATCCTGACGGGTTTAGTGGATCCGTTAGCCAACTAATGTCCTAAAACAAAAACAAAAAAAAACTATTCTAAAGTTACAACTACAATACTATGTATACGAATATAGTTATTTACAAATGCTAAACAAAAACATAAATATGAACATGTGATTATAAACAGAATATTTATAGATTGTAAGTTTTGGAGGATGCCTTGTGAAATCGATGTTTTTGTAATTGTTTACGAAGTAGATAAAGAAAGAACATATTTTTGTATTTAATGTTTAATAAATTAAAATTTAGAAAACTCAAAAGATAATAATAAAACATAATCCAAAACAAGAACAGAATAATAGTCACAGCCATTTTAAACTGTCTCATTTCACTAATAAAATAATAACGGAAATTGAATGTGAATAACACTAACCTGAGATTAGTCTCATACTATGCCTATATCCTTGTACAATCCAAACTTCTGGTTATCTTTCCTATGAGAGAAACCTAAAACAAACTTATGCTAACATCTCCTGAGTAAACTCAAGAGCATCTTTGGGGACAAGGATATAAAAATAGAAAAATAAACATATAGATCTAGTGCCCATATGATGATGAATGTTTACAGTAAAATAAACTTTAATGTGAAGCATTCATATGATAGATCAAATCAACATCAAGTATAAATCACTCATATCAAAGCGAAATAACGATCATAGATATAAATACATATGAAACAACAAATTATAGACAAACTTTAATGCGTTGAATAAAATGAAACATTATATGCTATGGAGGCTAAAGCTATGTAACATATTAATATCACATAATATAAAAGGAAAAACATAAATGGAACAATGTCACACTGGTCTAAAGCCGAAATGTGAACAACTTGTCCATTCGGTTATGAGAGTTACATGTCCATAATCTGTTTCAAGAAAATATCTCTTCCACTAATAAAGTGAACAATATTTAAAGTAACCTGGGATACAAATACTCATATCTCACAGGATAGAGTTGTATCCCCCAAAATCAAGTACTATTACAAAAATAGTGGATTAAAAACCACTCATAACAAAGTTAGTTTATTCAAAAATTAAATCAAAGTTTCTATAAAACACAAAGAAGGAAAAACTACTAATCATTTAGGTGTATGATTGAGCATATTTTCTCCAAGTAATCAACAACAGGATATCCCATTTCCTTAGAATAGCAAACCAATTTAATAAATTAGAATAGCAAACCAATTTAATAACTAATTCGTCTTAAAAGAACACTTCGCTACATAATCGAAGATTCTATAGCCAGTCTTAATTTTAGTAAATGAAAACAAACTTCAAATCGAATTATTTTGAATTAGATAAGAGAAATAAAATGAAAGGAAATAAAAACAAATATTTTACCATTAAAATTTAACTAAAGAGGGGTTGGATAGTTAAGAGTTTATTATTTCTTTGACAGTGGTCGCATTCTTAATGACTATTTTTATGGATCGCTTGATACGTTTAGTCTTCCTCTCTGCATGCGCATGGAGATCAAGGTTTTATTTCCTCGACAAATCATTCTGAGCAGTAAGAGTTTTAATTTCGGCCTGTAAGAGAGGAATGTCGGTGTAATAATGCTCGACCCAATGGAAACAACCATCACATTGTACAGGGGAGATGGCGGATCAATGAAGGGCACAATCAACCAAGGGTGCATCAGTCTTACTGGTTGTTTTCTTCAGATCTTGCCTAATACCGGAGAACCCTTCTTTTCCTTTAATGCAAGATGGAAAATTCATCACGAAATCATAAGGTTCAGTAGGAACAATAACTTCCCTCCTGGAATCCTAAAATTCTAGATCTTAACGAGCTAGATCCTCTATATCAGGGTCCAAACCCTCATCTATCTCAATTGGATCGATCGAGCTTAGATGAGTATCGATTTGGTTCCTTAGTTTCTAGAGATTAGGCGACCTGCTTTCTTTTTCTTGAAACCCAAATTTATGCAGTGTTGTTTTCTTCCTTTACAAAGATTCTTAGCATCAGATTTAACGATAACGTTCGGACTAGCATCATTCACAAGCACAAGAGAGTCATTTACCTTCAATTCATCAATCTCTTTCTCGATAAGACTTGTAGGTGGGAAATTACATGATGTTCCTTTATCTAGAGGTATTTTGTCAGTAAACGTTGGTCCATTAATTGAATTATCGAACTGGTCTTTAACCATTGGCTTGTCTAAGTTAGGGTTTACTTTCAAAACATGGTTTGTTGTAGGATTAGTGACCAAAATCTGGACCAGGGGGCAAAATTTTGCTCAATTTTCAAAGTGCTCGGATTGTGACGAAAATGGTTCCATTGTGTTTGTCTCGTCTTCTTGATTCCGGCAGTATATTTACTTTCGCAAACGGAGTTCGTATGGAGAAGTTATCATGATCTGTTTGCTGAGCCAAACAGGCAAAATTTTTATGCTGACTATACCTGTCCATACAGTTCGTACAGTACATGTGGCAGGACCTTACAACATACGTGGAATGTTCGTACAGGACATGTGGCGGCTCCAGGTGATTGCACGTGTCATGCAGTTTTGAACTTTTTGGGCATACGATTGACCAATTCGAAGGTGACACGTGTCACCACTGGAAGGGTGACACGTGGCACGGATGACGTCAGCGGATGACGTGGCAATGATGTGGCATTGCTGACTGGGCATATGGAAAGTGACGTGGCAAGGATGACATGGCAGCACATGGTCCAATCGGATGTCGACACGTGGCAGTTTTGATGGCAAATGATTGGGTGCCACGTGGCCCAATCACAGGTTGCCACGTGGCACCCCGATTTTTGACTATTTGGTCTTGGGTTCAAAAATATATTGTGTCAACCGGATTTGAACCGGCGACCTCCTCCACGCATAACGACTTCGCATTGGCCGCCCGACCATTGGGCCACGGGTATTGCTTGTATATGTGTACCCATTTACATATATTTAAACTTGTTTTAAGTTTCAGTCGGCGGGGGGTTGGGCTAGGGCCTAGCCCCAACCCCCGGTTCTTTGCTGTGGATATGACCGCCAATAAAACGCGGGGTGCCAAATATAACCGTGTGTTTAAATTATGCGCGGGGTGCCAAATATATACGTAACCATATATTATATATGTTTTATGCAATGTGTTAACTTATATGTGGCGGGTTTATTTAAACCATAGTTTTTGGTATAACCATATATTAATACATTGCGCGGGAATTATGTTATGGTTTGACCACCGGTTAATCTATATAACGCACGGGTATTGATTAACATATTGTTGTAACTGTTGGGCGCGGTTATGTGGTTGTGCCCGTTACAACGGTGTTAACCACCTTTTTGCTAAGCCGACGGTCATATGCGCCATACGCCCAAGTGTTAGGCGGTTGGGGGCTGGAGGCACCCTAACCATCCTACGGTTTGCACCGTTGGTGCGGTTGCGCCCGGTGCCAGGTTATAACACGTTTCGGGAGCGTGTTCCAGGTGGAAGCACACTGAGGTGGGTTCTGTAGAACCAGTTCCAGCAAAGCTTGAAGGAGGAAAATGGAGGAGGCCTAACTTCTTCATTTCTTGGCCGATTGAGGTGCCGTAAAATCCGAGCCAGGGGTTTTTGGATGTGCTAGATCCATTGGTGCTGTTTTCAAGGCCATTTGAAGACTTCTTCTGCAATATTTTCACCATTGAAGTTTCAGCAAACTCCAGGGAGTCTGAAGCCCTCTTTGATGGAGGACATGGTTTGGTGAGCCTATATTTGTTTTCTATGATTGAATAATCATTTTTGGCTAATTGATATGCTCTGAACACATTGGTATGGGTTTCGGAGGCTGTTGAGGAATTTTACAGGTCTTTTTTCCAAAGAGAATCTCAGGGAAGCTTATGGCCACATGTAGAAGAGGTTATGCCTGGATGAGCCATGATCCGTTTTCAGAGTTGTATTAGTCATTTTTGGGGTTTTTATGTGTTATGATCTCAATGGTATAGTCTATTTTTCCATTGGAGTTGAGCAACATCTTGTAAAAGAACTTTTTAATAATTAATCCCAGAGAGCCAAGTCCATTATGGAGGCTCAAGGAGATGTAGCCCGGAGGGGGGTGAACTCCTTTATCATGTTGTTCTTGTTGTGCGTTTGATGGTTTATTTGCTGCAAGTTGTGTTGCTGTGTTTTCATTTCAAGCACATATTTAACCATTCAAAATAACATATCCTAACACATAAGCATTTACAAGAAGATACATGCACATTTAAAGGAAGAAGCATAAACTTAACACATAAGTTTTATCTTGCATATTTATACACATGAAGCAAGGTCCTGTAAAGTTTATTTTAATGAAGTAGGGGTGCTTGCATAGCATAACAAGTCAGCCTTCTATTTTCAGATCAATCAGCCTGGATGAAACCATTTTTCATTGAGAATACCTCCTAATTGTCACCTATGGTTGAAAAATGATGCAACAACAAGATTTTAACAAACCCATGATGGAACAGACTCGAGTTGACACTCTGTCACTTGTATCGTTTTGACATATTATAGAGACTCATCAATAAGTAAAATGGAACATCTAAATCAAAACCTATAAAATTCATGAGCAAACAGATATGGTAGAGAAAAACCAATCCATATATACCCTCGCATGTAACGAATTGTTTCATAGTCAACAACAAACTATGCCATCTAGGTTTTAGCATGGCGATAGGAACACCTTTGATGCAACAGGTGGTTTTACGAGATGTCATGAACAGACTCCATGGGACTTCTTTTATTCAAGCATTCTTGAACCATTTCTCTCCCTTTGAGGGGAGCCATGTTGCTTTTCTCATGAATTCCTCAGTAAACTATGACTAGATGTCTCCTATCTTAGCTCTGAAAGCATCAAAGGTTTGGGCGAATTCTTTTTCTTCTTGAAGATCATAACCCTAGAATTTCTCGAGAAATGCATCCCAGCCATGACTTTTTAAGTCGTCGATAGCATCCACATGGGATAGTAAGGCCTGACATCCGTTCGAATCTATGCAAATGACGGGCGCCATGTCCACTATAACTAGAATGCAACGACGATTACTTGGAATAGTTTTAGGTTCAAATCGCATGAGCAAGAGAAACAAGTCTGAATGGAGAGTGGGAACATGAAAATAACAGAACCTGTGTGTTATCATAACTCGGATAGTGGGAGAGAAAAACAAAAGGTTTGTTGTAATCCTTACCAACTCTTGTGATGAGTGCCAAAACTATAGAGTACCAAAACCCTATGCAAGTAATTAATAGCTTCATTAATGCTTGGAGCCAGCCAAATGAGGTGAGAATGCGAGTACAACAGGCTTGTACCCATTGGCATGGACGTTGATGCGACCATCAAACTCATGACAGGATACCAAATAATTAACCAAAGTTTTCCATGTACCAAAGCAATTTGATAATGAAATATCAAAGCATTGAAACAATAATAATCGTATTAACACCAAAAATGGATCCAACAACCATTTAATAAGATTTAAATTTCAATTACAAAAAGATATTTCTAAGGCATAAAAATTATAACTCCAAGCTAAGTTTTATGTTTAATTAATACTTGCAGTCATGAATTAAAATAAAATGAACGAACATGCAAACCATAATAAATTAATAAGGAAATCTTTTATTGTAGCAATCACTTCGAAATTATCAAAAATGTTTACGAAATTGAGGTGATGGCAGCTACAGAAAAATGCAATTGACATCCGATCATGTTAAATATAAAAATCATGTGTGGCTGCCAACAAACTCATCTGCATAACCTTCTTTTAAAAGGATTTTACCACAGTTACACAACCTATTTTACAAACATCTCACGTATGTATGTGACCTTTTTATAGGTCACCTCACGTATGTACACAACTTCTCCCATAGGATCCTGTGTATGCTTCAAAACAAATCAAGCTTGAGCTTGCATCATGGTTGTCACTCTATTATAGTTGTTTAGTCTTCTTCACCCACTTCTAAACGTGTCACAACTTCTCATAACTTGAGCTCTGATCTTTCATCTTTTCAAAATTTTCTTCCTTCCTTGATTCATGTGTTCTTCTTGTCATGCTATATAAATCACTCTTCATGGACTATGTTCTTGTGTTCCAACAATCCTGGGATTTGTGGCCAAACCCACTACAGTTGTAGCATCTCATCATGTGACAATGAGCAACAATGTGTCCCACTTGATTACATATCCAACACCTTAAGTTTTTATGAACCTTCCATTATCTTTCCTTGCATGATGTCTGCAATCCAAAGCTTTGTGACCATATTCATTACATGAGTAGCAGTGACAATGAAAAACATTTTCATACCTTTGCTTTAGTGTCCATATTGAAGGTGTCTCTCTTCTTAATTTGTTTTGAGGTGTACATATGGCTGCTTGATGTCTTCCTTGTTTTGTTGTTTTGAAAGTTTCCTTGCTTTGTGTATATGGTTGACTTGCAACATTACTTCCACCTTTTGAGAATGAAGGACTTATCACATTCTTCTTAGAAGTGATAGTTTCAAGATGTATAGCTTCATTGTTGTATCTAGACCCAAATTATCATTTGGAGAACTTTGGCTATCTAGGATCTCATCCAATATTGTTGAAATGTTCATGAGCTTGATCTGATTGTTTTACTTCTCTACTTTCTTTCTAAGATCAATAACTTCAAATTCCAAGTTATGTCACAACTCTTCTTTTTCATTTACTTGATTCTTTAATATTTCCTCTATTCTCCTGGCTTCTTCAATTTTGGTATTAACATTGACATCAACTTCAATACTTTTGCTAATCTCATCATCTACCTTCTTATTTTCTTCTATTTCATTCTTTAGTCTTTCGATCTCTTCTTCTTTTTCTTCTAATTGATTCTTTTTACTTTCTTCTTGTTCTTTGAGCATTTTCTTTAGTGCCATGGTATATCTTGGGTACTTTTCTAGGACTTCCTTGGTGTATTTTTCAAGATACTCAAAATCAATTGAGTAATGTACTATTTCACTTCTAACATCATCTAACTCACATAAAACTTTATCTTTAAGCTTCAACAAATCTTCCTCTTCATCTATAAGTTAAATGTCATCTGATTCTACAAAAACTACTTCTAGATTTTTTTCTTCACTTGTAGAAAAACATTCAAAATCATCACACTTAGAATTATTGCAATCAGAGGATTTTGGAGATTCTTTACCTTCATTGTTCTTGATGGAATTGTATTTAGTTTCTTCCTTTTCTCCTTAATATGTCTTCTCCAAATTCATCCATAGATCCTTTGCGGAAGTACATTGTCCCATGTTTTCTTTGATAGAACTTGAGAGTCCATTGAAAATGGTCTCGATAGCCAATGCATCATTGTTCTTTTCTTCCTTTTGAGCTGCAAACTTTGACTTATTCTTCAAGGGAACTGATCCACCAATAGTTTCTTTCCAAGCACCTTCTCTTTTTTCTTTCAAATACCCTTTCATTTCTATTCTCTATGATGAATACTTTTTCTCATAAAATATTGGAACTTCATCATCCATTTGTGTGTCCATGGATCTCTTCCAAGCTTGTTAAGGATTATACTGAAGTCTTTCTCTTATACCAATTGTTGGACACACCACCCACAGAAAGAGGGGGGGGGGGTGTATTGGTGTGTGGGATTTTTAGACTATTTCTCACTTCAAGTTAGAAACCATTTAAAAACATAATATTACACATCATCATTGTAAGATTACATGTAACCATTCACCAATGACATCCATCAATAATAAAGAGAAATCAATCCATAAGAATAATGAACACAAGAGACACCATATGTATGTGTACGATTTTGTATTATGTTTTACATGTGACTACAATCACGGGGGTTTTATCAGTACCAACTGAAGTAAGGAGAACCAACTCCAAGGAGAGCACCAACTCTCAAGAGAGCACTAACTCTCAAGAAAGACTTGGGTTTCCGCAAAACTCAATTTTTCGATAGAATGCAATCTATCCAACTAGAATTGATCTAGTAGTACAACCAACACAAATACAAGTCAACTAGTTATATAATATGTTCTATATCATAATCAGATATCTACAACAAATGCTCATCACAAGAATATTCATATACAATCAGCCAAGCACGTCATCAACCTTGCTTCATTCATGATGCCATGAAATCAACAAGTTACCTCAACTTGTAAGATTCACCAAAAGCTCAATTTTCTGTTTCTAATTCTGAAATTTCTATATGAGGTACTCATGAATGTATCGTCATACCTCTGCAAATTTCACAGTCTACAAAGACACAGAAAATATATTATAACAGAAATACCAAGATGACTTGTTTGAAACATATTTTCAGGATTATTCAGGAACCCTAACTTCCCCAGAGCATATCTCTGATATATTGTGATTAAATGGCTGAAATGTTAACCATATATACTATGATATATTTTTTCCATCTCCTCGAAATTTTAGGGTCCTAAACTTCCCAGAACATAAGTTATAGAAAATATGGAAGACTCTCCTGAATTATGTCCTATTCTAGAGAGATCACTTCTATGACATGACCTGCATGGAATATTTGTTGTATGGATCTGAAAATGGTAGAAAACATACTATAGACTTTACTATAACCAATACATTTGGTATTACTGAATTTGGATCTGGTGTGAAGAAATTATGACATTTTTACCCGAAACACCCGTTTTAGACTAGTTTCAAGACTAGCCACAAACTCTATTTTTCACGGAGTGTAACTCCCAAAATACAATGACCCACAAGATGAAATTTTTATCACAGTTACTTGGATATTTTTTCGCAATGGCCTCCATATTTCGTTGTTGTAATCATAGTAGAAAAAAAATTATTGTGAATATGGTGAGGTGACCTGTAAATAGCATACCTTAGAAAGCATCATCAAAAGAATTTATCGTCCCTTGAATTTCGACCTTCCTTACTTAACCTTCCCTCTGAAATTCTCCTTAGATCTCCTTTGGGTACCTTAATAACTTGTAGATATTCAATATGCTCAAAAACTTGGATGCTAATGGGAGAGCCTTTCTCTCTTATTTATACTCTCCAAGTAGCTTCCACTAGAAGTATCCACTTAACCACTTTGTCCACTTAACCACTTTGTCCACATAGCCACTTTATCCACTTGACCACTTTTTCCACTTAGACACTTTGTCCACTTAGCCCACTTTTTCCACTTAACCACTTTGTCCACTTAGCCACTTTGTCCACTTAACCAACTTTTTCCACTTAGCCACTTAACCACTTTGTCCACTTAACCACTTTATCCACATATAGTAAACTCTCAATTTCTAGTTCAACTAATTTTTTTTAATTGTTTTCTGGTTGCAACCACTTAACCCATGACTAACCACTTTGACTAGTCAACTTCTTCTAGGAGCTTCTAGAATAATTTGACTTCTTTGACCTTCTAGAGGATTCTAGATAACTCATGAGGGTTCTCCAACTTCACATGGCCATAACTCTCTAACCGTGAGGAGTTATGTGGCATTCCACATATCACCGGAAACAACATGACATATAATATCCATATGGAATAGTTTCTCCTGCAAATTCATTGATATTCATTACATTGTTCCTTAATCAAACTTGGGTTCCCTAACCACACTATTGTGCTACCTAACCATTTGGAATTCATAAAGAGTCTTCCCATGATGGATTTCACCATAATGGGACCACTTTGAGAACTTTATCCAAGCTAATATTCCCGTGAGGGATTTCACCATAAGGGGGCTACTTTGGAGTTTATCCATTTGGTTATTCCTATCAACCATGACAAGAAAATAATGGCCAACCTTTACAACATCCCATCTATACATCAATTCATGACAATACATCACTATGACACCACTTGACATCTTTGACATCAATTACATCCATGGAAACATAGTCCATCAATAAATACATCAATGATACTATGAAAATACATCAACTCTTTGACATCAATGAAAACATAATGCAATAGAGAAACAAAATCAAAGCAGTTTTATAGGCACGGGGATGTGATATTTGGCGATCGGTGTTGACAGAGTAAACAACTACAAAGAAGCCTCTAAATACTACATCCAATAAGGAATTGAAAAGTAACAACAAGATAGCAATGGATTTTATCATGGAAGGATTACCTAATTCAGTAAAAAATGCAGTCAGACAATGTGCATCATCCAAAGAGATTTTGGACAGCCTACAAGATCTTTACGCAAGGAAAGGAAACAAATAAAATGAAGCAGGTGACAACTCAAATGATGAAGAATTCAACACATGTGAGTATTTTTTCTTTAATTGTGAATAAGTAGGGCATATTTAAATTGAATTCCCTTATTTGAACATGGGAAGTGATGAGACAAAAAAGTCCAATGAAATAGAAGACAATCCTAATATTGAAAAGGAAAAGAATCATGAAGCAGAATTGATCGAGAAGGAATCTCAAAGTCTCAACTCTAAAGAATTCAAAGCGAAAGAATCCAGAAGGATTGAAGGAAAATACAAAAGTCAGGTGGAAGAGAAGTAGTGTTTGGAAGCGGAATTAGCAGCATAATGAAAGGAAGAAGATAAGAGAGAAACGATTTTGATAGATAATCTCAAGGAAATAACTAAGGATCTAAATCAACTCCAAGCATAATTTGGTTGATGAGAAAGAAAACTTGAAGAATAAATCATGTTCTTGAAGAATCAACTTGAGTAAGAAAAAAGAACCGAAGAAGTTATCAGGATCCAAATGTCTAAAAAGGAAGAAGAATAAGTCATCTTATTGAGAGTTGATGTTGAGAAGATTAACAAGAAATTGAAAAAATCCCCAGTACTAGACATAACAGGTTTTGGACACATTGGTGAGACTTCATACAAACAAGATCCAAGCCACAACAAGAATGTTGAAGAAACTAGAATCCCCACACAACCAGTTGAATAAAAGTTCTCCAAGTTTCCAGAAAGGAAGAATGAAGAAAAGGTTAAGAGTTAAACATAAGTACTTAAATAAATGAATCACGGTCAACAAGAGTCCAAGAGGAATGATACCTTTTTAGGAAGTCCATCTACTTTTATACAACAAAGAAGATTCAACTATGATCCTGATCAACTAAGGCATGAATTTAGAAGGACTACATCAAAGAGAGGATCATATACTCCCATGTATCAAAGTTTCTTTTATGGTTATTGCTTTTATTGTACTAACTTTGGACATAAAGTTGTAGACTATAGAGAATATGTAAGAAATGTTTCAGAACATAGTCCTTATGTGGCTCTTCACAATATTAAATGTTACAGATGCTACAATTATGGTCACATAGATTGAAATTGAAAAAGTGTGATAGATCCATCCATGAAACAAAACATGAATAATAGGTATAAGAAGGTTTGGAAAAGAAAAGAAAGACAAGAAGAGTAGATGAATGAAAAACAGGTCCCATAGATTGCAAGACTTGAAATAGTATGAGCAAGACTAGAAAAGAAAGTGAAAGAAGAACAAGTCAATAGGATCGTATTATCATAATACGTAGCCGTACAAGATCATAATGCAGAGCAGGTAAAGGAAGAATAGGTCCCATAAATCAGAATCTCAGGATACATAGTAGTATGATGTCATGATGAATCTACATGTAGAAGGGAAGATGCTAGAATCTAGGAAGAAAGTGTCATAATTCAGGAAGATGATAGATCTGCAGATGAGGAAGAAGACTAATATGCATTAGGGGGGATTCCTCCCTTGTTTTGAGCCATCCATCTTTGAGACTCATAGGTAATATGAATATTGAATAAGGGGAATCTATGTAGCAACTATTACAATTTACATATATATCCTTTAGAAAACACGAAGTATTTCAGAGTGGTGTTACAAATGTTTGATTTAGAGTGGTTCGATGTCAGAGGTACAACATGTCCTATGAAATATTGGTCAGTTAAGGAACAATTTTTAGAACACATATCCATTTAGGTATGCAAAATTTCATCTGACGGACACAAGGAATATTATTGGTACACTTTTTGATGCAGATATTCATAGTGGACATATTCAGGAAATAATATATTCATTGCAAAATATTGCAGATTTGTAGAGTTTGATTTGCAGTTGAGCAGACCAATGGGAATAGTTGTTTTAGTTTGATATGCATGTATGTGATGATTAGTTGCAATGAATTCATAGAAGTCTTCAAAATAGTGAATTGACATATGGGTCAACATTGTGGAAAGTTGAGTAGCAGATTCATGAACAATATGGGTCACATGGAAACAAATGGATTTGTAAGACACTTGGAAGGAATGGAAAGATATATGTCAGTGGATGAGAGAATGAGTTCATGATTGATTGGTTCATGTACTAGCATAGAGTTTGGTTCATATATTGGTTCACAAATTGGTTCAGAAAGTGGTTCAGAGATTGATTCAGAGACTAACTTAGAGACAGTTTGATGATTTTGATAATGAAATTTTTAAATGATTAAACTTTGAATGATTTTATATATGTTAGTGATTTACAAGAGAAAGAACCAATGGAAAAAAACTCCAAAAGGAAGAAGTTACAGGAAGACCTACATGTTATCTACA
Organism: Picea engelmannii; assembly: GCA_009831015.1. Classification (NCBI taxonomy): domain Eukaryota; kingdom Viridiplantae; phylum Streptophyta; class Pinopsida; order Pinales; family Pinaceae; genus Picea; species Picea engelmannii. Next base: position 157,787 of record ML804997.1, on the reverse strand, counting down.
CAACATCTTGCAGAGAAATCAAGGGGAGAGAAATAGTAAAAGAATATATTAGAAGAGTGAATATAGGGGGATAATCCCGAAGTAAAGCTTAGACATGGGGAGACACCTTAGAGAGAGAATTACCCTTTTTCCCAAGATATCAAAGGGGAAGTAAGAGAAATATCTAGAGATAAAGAAAAGAAGAAGTGAAACAGAGAGAAATATCATAAGCATAGACATAGGGGGAGTGGCCCCAAAAGGAGATACCCTTTTCCATTTATTTCAAAGGTGGAGAGAAAAGAAAAATGGAATAGGAGATAAGAGAGAAATGTAACAGTTACAAGTGAGTGATGGTCACAAGATGATCACGAGCATGAGTATGAGTGTTTCCATAAATGCATGCCATTATTGTTGCCATCAATTCCAAAGGGGGAGATTGTTGGATAGTTGGTTTGGAAATTTGGTTTTCATTGATGTCAACCCTTGGAGAAGTTTGGAATCCCTGGAGATGTGGACACAAACGTTGGACAATTGGTTTTAATTTGTATGATTGATATTGATGGTGAGTTATTTGTCACTAATGTTAGCTGATGTCAATAGTTTTGCACTGGAAGAAGTCTGATAGAGAATTATGGTAGCCCCGAAGGTATGGTCATGGAACCCACAGTTGATTGAGGAATAAATACATGAAGGTCAGTGTAATTGTAGATAAGACTGTCATAGATATATAGTACACATCATTCCATTTCCATTTATATATGGTACACCATGTAGTTCCTCACGGTTGAGGAGATATGGATTTGTGAAGTTGGAGGAACCTCAACAATAATCTAGAATCCCTTAGAAGGTCAAGAAGAAGTTAATTATTCTAGAATCCCCTAGAAGGTCATCAAGAAGCTTGACCATTCAAAGTGGTTGCAACAAGAAATTAATTAAGGGAAAATTTGTTGCAACAAGAAATTAATTATGGGTAAAGTAGTTGTAACAAAAAGTTTTCTAGTCAAAGTGGTTGCAACAAGAAATTAATTATGGGCAAAGTAGTTGTAACAAAGAAATTATGAGTTTACTAATTATGGGTAATGTATTTGCAGAAAGAATGTGGGTTATCCATAGAATAAGGAAAAGGGGTAAAATAGTTACAAGGTATCCCCTAAAGGAAGTCACACAGAAAGATAAGAAGCATAGAGACAGGGGGAGTGGCCCCAAAAGGAGATACCCTTTTCCATTGATGTCAAAGGGGGAGAAAAAGGAACAATGGAATAGGAGAGAAGAGAGAAATGGAATAGTTACAAGTGTGTGATGGTCACAGGAGAATCATGAGCATGGGTATGAGTGTTTCCATCAATGCATGGCAATTATTTTTTCCATCAATTCCAAAGGGGGAGTTTGTTGGATAGTTGGTTTGGAAAATTGGTTGTCATTGATGTCAACCCTTGAAGATTGATGCCAACCCTTGGGGAAGTTTGGAATCCCTATAGATGTGGACGATATTGTTGGACAATTGGTTTTCATTTGTATGATTGATATTGATGGTGAGTTAGTTGTCATTGATGTCAGTTGATGTCAACAGTTGTGCAATTCTAGAAATCTGGTAGAGAATTTTGGTAGCCCCAAAGGTATGGTCATGGAACCCATAGTTGGTAGATGAATAAATACATGAATGTTAGTGTACTTGCAAGTAAGACTATCGTAGATAGATAATACACATCATTCCATTTTTGGTGATATATGGTACACCACGTACTTTCTCACGATTGAGGAGATATGTCTCTATGAAGTTGGAGGACCCTCAAGAATAATATAGTAGCCCCTAGAAGGTCAACAAGAGGTTAATTATTCTAAAATCCTCTAGAAGGTCATCAAGTAGCTTTACCATTCAAAGTGGTTGAAAAAATAAATAAATTAAGGGTAAATTTGTTGCAACATGAAATTAATTATGGGTAAAGTAGTTGTAACAAAAATTTTGTTAGTCAAAGTGGTTGCAACAAGAAATCAATTATGGGTAAAGAAGTTGTAACAAATAAATTATGAGTTTACTAATTATGGGTAAAGTATTTGCAACAAGAATGTGGGTTATCCATAGAATAAGGAAAAGGGGTAAAATAGCTACAAGGTATCCCCTTAAGGAAGTCACAGAGAAAGATTAGAAGCATAGAGACAGGGGGATTGGCCCCAAAAGGAGATACCCTTTTCCATTGATGTCAAAGGGGGAGAGAAAAGAACAATGGAATATGAGAGAAGAGAGAAATGGAACAGTTACAAGTGAGTGATGGCCATAGGAGGATCATGATCCTGAGTATGAGTGTTGCCATCAATGCATGCCATTAGTTTTTCCATCAATTCCAAAGGGGGCGTTTGTTGGATAGTTGGTTTGGACAGTTGGTTTTCATTTATGTCAACCCTTGAAGATTGATGTCAACCCTTGGAGAAGTTTGGAATCCCTATAGATGTGGTCGAGATCGTTGGAAAATTGGTTTTCATTTGTATGATTCATATTGATGGTGAGTTATCTGTCATTGATATCAAATGATGTCAATGGTTGTGCACTTGAAGAAGTCTGGTAGCGAATTATGGTATCCCCAAAGTTATGGTCATGGAACCCACAGTTGATCGAGGAATAAATACATGAAGGTCAGTGTACTTGCAGGTAAGACTATCATAGATATATAGTATGCTAGTGATATATGGTACACATTGTAGTTCCTCACGATTGAGGAGATATGTCTCTATGAAGTTGGAGGACCCTCAAGAATAATATAGAAGCCACTAGAAGGTCAACAAGAAGTTAATTATTCTAGAATCCCATAGAAGGTCATCAAGAAGCTTGACCATTCAAGGTGGTTGCAACAAGAAATTAATTAAGGGTAAATTTGTTGCTATAGAAATAATAAAGGTGAAGTAAAGAAGGGAAAAAATGCAAGGGAGGATGAATTCTTTTGATGATGTGTTATAAGGTATGTTATTTACAGATCATATTACCATTTTCGCTACAATTTGGTTTCTATAATGATTCAGATAGAAAAAATAGGAGGTTTTTGAGAAAACATATCAAGGTACATATGGTAGTCATTTCAGCTTATGGGTCATTGTACTTTTGGAGACACACTCTGTGGAAGATATGGATTTTGACTAGTTCTGAAACTAGTTTTAAACATGTGCTTCGGGTAAAACAGTCATAAATTCTTCATAGAGAATCCAAATGATGTGAGACCAATTGAAATGGAAATATTTCAATTCTTAGTTTTTTTTATGAGTTTCAGAACAAGATATCAAATATCGAGCACATGGCATGTCGTATAAGTTTGCTCTCTAGTATGGGCCAAAATTCAGCAAGGTCTACCATTTTCTCTATAAATCTTTTCATGAATGATTTGAGTGAAACTTGGAGGAATTTCAAAAGACATACTGAAGAAGGTTGGGTACAAGTTTCATAACTTTATTCATTACAGGTACATATTTATGCTTGTTGAAAGTTAGGGTTTGTGATTAATCCAAAACTAGTCTCGTGAGACTGAGGTAAAGTTTGATGAAGATGTTATTCTCTTGTTGTTGAAGTTAAGAAAAGTTTGCAAGTATGTGATCACATACACCAGGTCATCTACAAGATCATAGGTATGTTTATATGCTTATTTTGAATTTGCATCTTGGTGATCTTGTGGAGCATGCTTGAGGCATGTCTTGGTGAGATTTTGGTATATGTCTTGTGGTACATATTGGATGTATTGTACATGTTGTTTGAGGTAGATATATTAAGGCACATTGCTAGTGCATATCTAGGATACATTGGTATATCTTTTGATGCATTGTTTGGAACATGGTTGAGGTACATGTTGTCCATTTGGTTGGTTTTATATCAATTATTTTTTGGAACATAGTTTGATGTGAAGAGAACATGGTTCATGGTTTATGGATGATGTGGCATAAATATCTTGGTTCATTTGTAAAAGCACATCTTGGTGATGGTTTTTAGTTGTTTTGGTTGATGAAAATCTTTTTGATATTGTGCATATGGTTGAGAGTTGTTCTCGGTGATTGATTTATGTGAGTAGATCCAGTTTGGTTGATGAGGTTGACAGTGATAGGTTGGCAGTGGTGTTGACAGGTTGACAGTGACAATGATGGTATATCAGTCCAGTGATAGGGACAATGATAGGATGATTTGGTAGTGACAAGTTGGTGTACATTTATATCTCAGGGTGACATGAAGGGCCAAGGAAAGGAGGTTGTAGCCTCCTTCCAGTTGGTGAAGGACAATCAGGGAGATGGAGCTTCCTTCAGGTTGGATCTTGTAAACTAGGGGTTGGAGCCTCCTTCTAGTTATAGCTGGTAAACCAAGGAGTTGGAGATTTATTTAGGTTGGAGTCAAAGAATTAGGGGGTTGGAGCCTCGTTCCAGTTGGGGCTAGAAAATTGCAAAGTTGGTGCTTCCTATGAATGTATTTCTTATGACATATAAGAAAATAATTATGTGGTTTTCTTCAGCATTGGATTTCCACGTAAATCTTGGTGTATGATGTATCTATGATTATTTTTGTATGCATTGTCGATTTATATTACTGATGATATACTAAAAATAGATGATAAAATTTTGAATGGTAACTAATCAAGTTAATTTTTATATGCTCTAATTTCTCTATTACTGATTCAATCCCCCTCTCAATAATCCAACAATTGGTATCAGAGAAGGTTCCTTCAAAAATCATTTTAACCACTGAAACGTGGATCATGGAGAGTACCAACTCATATAAAAATGGAATACCACAGTTGATGGATAGAAGTATGCTTTTTGGACCATAAGGATGAGGACATATATACAGGCACGAAGATTTGAAGTTTCGTAATCAACTATAGATGGATACACAGCACCAATAATTCCACCAACAAGTGACAAAGCAGTAAAACTCGGTGAGAATAATTCCAAAGCCACAAATGCAGTATTGAATGGTCTGAATGATACGGTATTCACCAAAGTTGCACACTATAAATCTGCTAAAGATATTTGGGACAAGCCTCAAAATGTTTATGAAGGAGATACAAAAGTCAAAGCAACAGAGCTTCAGACTTACAGAGGTCAGTTCGAACAAATAAAAATGAAGGAAGATGAAGATATCGTAGCCTAGTTCTTACAAGTCGATGAAGCAAAGAATGCAATCATAGGATCGGGAGAAGAAATTGAAGAATCTGTAATTGTTCAAAACATACTAAGATCTCTTCCTATGAGATTCAACCCTAAGATATCATCACTAGAAGAAAGATCGGATTTGGACTCAATAAGCATGGACGAATTTCATGGAATATTCACAGCATATGAAATGAGAACTAAGAAGGAAAATCTAGATGTAAAAGAAGCAACCTTCAAGGCATCCAAAAGATAAAAGAAAAAAAAAAGGAACAAGAAGAATATAGCAGCAACAATGATGCCCCAGAAGATGATGAAGAAGTGGCCAACTTCGTCAAAAGACTGAACAACGGAACCAACAATAGGTATAGAGGTAAGATCCCTTTAATTTGTTTTAATTGTGATGGTATTGGTCATTTTGCTAAAAAAATGTCCTCATAAGTAAAAGAGAAATGATGACGGTTACTCAAAGGAAAACACACATATACAGGAAAAATAACTACAAAGAAAGTTTTCAAGAAAAGCTTATACACCAAAGAAGATATCTCATCATCATATGAAGATGAAGTCAATGACAATGAGATAGGAAGATTTATATTCATGGCAGTAAAAGACTCTAACAAAGAAGTCTTCGAAGAAGAATATGAATAAGCTGAAGAAGAGTGTGAAGAAGTCGAAGAAGAAATTGAAGAGGCATAAGTTGACTATCGAGAAGAATTAATGTGTGCCATAGAAGTTATCAGAAGAGAAAAGAAGAAAAAAAAGAAATTGCAAGCAGAACTAGACAAGAAAAAGGACACTCGAGAAATAGAACAAATGATCACAAAATTGAAGGTTCAAATAGAAGAAGATAATAGATTTTAAGAATCACTCAAAGAACAACTAGAAGAAAAGGACAAGATCATTCGAAACTTGGAAGAAGAGGTTGTCACACTAAGAAAGGATATTCAAAAGAAAAATATGCAGAATAGCTCAAGAGTTCTGAATGACATTATCAGCAGTCAAAAATCTCATATTGACAAGTCCGAACTTGGATACAATCAGACAGAAAAGGGATCAAGCTCCAAAACAACAAAGCAAGAAACAAATCCAAAGAGCTATGTAGAAACAATCAAAGAGGATACGAAGATATACAAGGAAGATTACAGGGACACTCCTCCACCAAGAATATTCATATTTTAGAATCAACAACAGACAGATAGGCCTAAAGAAGAAGAAGGATTCATAAGAGCACCTCATTTCATAATATCTTCAACTCCCAGGTATCAAACTATATTTTTTTGTTTATGTTATGCATGTAATAATTTTGGACATAAAGCAGTGAATTGCAGAGATAACAAAAGGAATAGTAAAAACTTTGAGAGTTATACACAAAGGGATTATTCAAGGAGACCTAGTGACACACAAAGAAGAAGTTACAACGGGTTTGAATTTTTGAGCACTGAAGTGGAATGTTACAAATGTAAAACATTTGGACATATGGCAAAGGATTGCAGAATGGCATTCCCTCCTAAAGAAACTCAACAGAATAACAACATTCATAGACACGAACCTCAGAAAATGACATGGATAAGAAAGCAAGATTAGTATAACAATCAAGAATGGATAGTCTCTCTATAAGATAAGAAAAAGAAACACGGTTGGTATGTTGACAATGGATGTTCAAAACACATGGCATGTGATAAAGACAAATTTATTACATTACGAAAAGAAAAAAATGGATCAGTCTCCTTCGGAAATGATAATTCATCAAAAATCATTGGAGAAGGCATAGTCTGAATTGGGAACAAGAATGAAAAGGCACAAAATGTTCTACTGGTAGAAGATATGAAACATAATCTTGTAAGTGTGAGTCAAATGTGTGACCAAGGTCATAAACTTACTTTTGATTCAGAAAAGTGTGAGATAAGAAAAGAAGGTTCAGGGAAATTGGTCGATATAGTTGCAAGAACTTCAAACAACATATATGTGTTAAGTGAAATTGGAAATGAAAAGATTTGTCTAGGAAAGGAAGATGAAATTTGGCTATGGCATAGAAGAATGGGTCACATGTATTTTGATAACCTTGTCAAAGTCATAAAAAGAGAAGCAGTCAAAGAAATTCCCCAGATCAAGAAACCAACCAATACTTTGTGCAAGCATTGTCAACAAGGAAAGAAAACAAAGACCAGGTTCAAATCAAAGGTATATTCAACAAAAAGACCACTGGAAATTGTGCACACTGATCTAGTTGGACCAACTACAACAAAGGGCTTAAAAGGTGAAAAATTGATCCAGGTGGATATTGGTGGCCACCTGCCTATTCCACTTGGACCCACACCATTGTTTCTTTCAGTTTTTCAGTTTCCTTAATTGTAGCACAATTTACTATTTTTAGCAGTTTTTCGGGTCCTGAACTTCCGGAGCTATTTTGAGGCCCTAAACGACATTTTTTGGGCATGAATTCTCCAGCCAATATGAGTCTGTTTCGGACTTGATATTTTATATCAACAATGAATTCCTCAGATAGATCTTTCTAACGATGTATCTTTTGTTTCAAACGGAGATAGTATGCCAAAGTTACGACCCTAAGAAATTGATGTACCAATTTACCCCAATGGGGCCCATATTCTGGCATTTCATCTCCTAGGGTTAGGTTTTTGGATGTTTAGGGTTTTTCATTGTTTCTCAGTAATATATAGGCCTTCGAGCCTCATTGTAACAGGCATCTCAGAGGCTAGTAGCCACCACATCTCTTCTCAGAGATAAGCTACCTACGCCCTAGCTAGTTTATTTCCATTCTGTCTGTAAGCATTTTTCAGTCATTTGTTATTAATGAAATGAAGTCTTATTTCCGTTTCATCTTTGCCTTTATGTATATTTATGTATTTCATTGTTTTCCTACATAATTTGGGATCAGTTTTATTAGAGTGGTCTACTCAGTCTCGATCTTCCTTTGCATGTCCCCAACGAGGTCGGGGTATAAGGAGTTGTGGCTCGATCTGGTTGAACCTTTGCAAGATCAGTCTCGCAAACCTCGACGACTGCCCATGGGGGAAGAAAAGAAAGATGAGGGAGTAGGAGATCCTATCAAAATGTTTCTCGAGGAGGACCTCGAGAAACAATGGAATGCGATGATGGACAACTTTTCCCAGATTCTTCAATGGATTCCCACTAGCGGCGCATCGACATCCAACAGCCACTCTGGAAGCGCCACTCCTTTTAAGGTACAACTAAAATTTGACATTCCCATATTTGAGGGCCAAATAGATGCATATGTCGTAGATAGATGGTTGAATGTGTTAGAAGGATATTTCTCGGTTCATGAATTTTTCAACCGAGAAAGGATTATTTTCTCACTCCTCAAAGCCGCCCCCCATGTTAAGGACTAGTGGGAAACCTACTAGGAGCGACAGGGAGAGGGGGAACCCTCTCTGTTCTTAGACACACCCACTTGGAATTCTTTCTGAGATGCCATCAAGGAACAATATTATCCCATGGGGAGCTATGAGGACAAATACATACAATGGACTACGTTGCGGCAGCAAAGGGACCAAGATGTGCATGAGATGATGAATCTATTTCATACCCTACGCACAAATTTGGGTATCAAATATTCAGAGAAACATTTGGTGTTAAAGTACCACAATTGTCTGCACAGATACATTTAGGAGGAAATGGAGTTCCTCGACATCTCCTCGCTTGGTGTGGCATACCAATATGATGCCAAGATTGAGCAGAAGTTCAAACAGAAAAAGTGAGACTTTGGGTCTGCAAATTAGAAGGAAGGGAAAGGTACCAAAAAACTGCAGAACAAAGGACCAAGACAAGGCAGAGAAACCCAAGATAACCCGCCAAAGCCACAAGAAAAGAACAACACCATGAAGCCAAAAAAGGACACGGGGAAGTGGTGTGAGTTGCATAAGAGCTACACTCACAACACAAGTGAGTGCTGGGCCAAGAAGTCACTGGTAGCCGAGTTGAAGGCTTCTGAATCGGATGCATGCTCCAACTCTGAATCTAAAACTGACAAGGGGAATGATAGGGGGAAGAAGATTAACGATGCGGAGCCCAACACCATCATTTCCACCACGAAGATCCAGAAGGAAGAACCATAAGATCTAGAGGAGGCAGAGCATCTCTTCCATTCCAAGAAGTGGGTAAAGGGTTACCCATTGTAGTTTATTATCGACAGCGGGAGTCAGAAGAACCTCATCTCGATAGAGTTCATGAAGCGACTGGGCTTTCCAACCACAACAAGCCCACAACCATACACCATCGGGTGGTTTCACCAAGGACGGGACCTCCGCGTCAGCCAACAATGTCACCTTCCCTACAACATCAAGCCCTTCATGGATGAGGTATTATGTGACATTGCTCCTCTTGATTCTTCTGATGTATTATTAGGCCAACCATACTTGTGGAAGTGACATGTTGTGTATGAGTCCAGGCCTCGTGCTGTTATTATCACCTTGGGAAATAAGCTGTACAGGATACCGGAGATAGCACTGCCTACAACCATCTCTTTGGTTACTACAAAACAATGCAATAAGCTCATTTCCAAAACCAGGAAATTTGTTTTCCTGATGATCCACCCTGAGGGAAAGAGGAATACTGTGGCCATGACCTCTAGACAGGGCCCCGCTGCATGAAAACAACAGATGGATAGGGTTGTGGAGGAGTATGATGACATCTTCACCTCCCCTGCAGGGGCGCCTCTACATTTCCAGGTCAGGCACCCCATTGATCTGACCCTAGGTGTGTCACTGTCGAATGGACCCATCTATTGGCACTCAGTTCTAGAGAATGAGGAAATCAAGAGGCATATTCAAGAGATGTTGTAGAAAGGTCACATCCGGTCGAGTTCATCACCCTGTGGGATCCCGATCATGTTGGCGCAGAAGAAGGATGGGACCTGGAGACTTTGCATTGACTATCGGGCACTGAACAAGATCACTCTTCAGAATAGGCACCCGATCCCACGGATTGATGACCTTCTGGACCAACTCAAGGGGGAGAAATATTTCAGCAATATTGACTTGAAGTTGGGGTATCACCAGGTACCAATTGAAACCTCTGATGTATGGAAGACTTCCTTCAAATCCAAGGAGGACCTTTTCGAATGGTTGGTCATGCCATTCGGGTTGACAAATTCCCCTACAACCTTCATGAGGCTAATGGAAGACATCCTATGGCCATTCACCAACTCATTTGTAGTGGTGTACTTGGATGACATTCTGATCTTCATCTAGACTTGGGAAGAGCACCTCCACCACATTCGACAGGTCCTCCAAACATTGAGACAACACAAGTTGTGTGCCAATTTGGAGAAATGCACTTTTGGCATGACCCAAGTTCAGTATCTGGGATACATTATTGATGAGAGATGGGTGCATGTGGATCCATTAAATATCCAAGTGATTCAAGATTGGCCAGCCCCAACCACCCTAACAAAGCTCCGCAGCATTTTAGGTTTGCCAATTTCTACCGTAGGTTTGTGTTGGGATTCTCTCATATCACTTGGCCCTTGAGTCATGTCACCAAGGGAGAAGATAAAGAAAAATTCTTTTGGTCTGAATCTCAACAGAAGGTGTTCGAGGAGTTGAAGCATCGCCTCTGTTCTACACCATTGCTCACATTACCAGACTTGCAACGACCATTTGAGATCGAGACAGATGCCTCTGACTATGCCATTGGGGCAGTTCTTACTCAACATGGGCATCCGATGGCATATCACAATGAGACACTTTCCGACATAGTCTGGAAGTATCCCACTTATGACAAAGAAATGTATTCCATTATGCAGGATTATCAGTAATGGAAGCATTACACTTTGGGAAAGGAAACGGTCATCCACATAGACCACTGACCCCTGCAGTTCATACAGACACAAGGGAAGTTGCAGAACGATCGCCATCATAAGTGGTCCACATACCTGCAACAGTTTCATTTGAACATTAAGTACAATAAAGGCAGCACCAATAATGTTGCAGACTGCCTCAGTCTACTGCCCATCATGGCACTAACCACTGTGCTCAACTCTTGTGGGCATGAGACTTCTGATTGGCCGCTTCTCTACACAAGTGATCCGGAATTCAGCCACACATACAATACACTCTTGGAGGGTAAGCAAGTTCCCAATTTTCACCTCCAGGATGCCCTGCTTTGTCACCTGGGACACCTTTGTGTTCCTTCAAGCGAGTGTGCCAAGATGATTTGGGAGGCGCACTACAGTCAGGTCACTAGGCATTTTGAGCTCTAGAAAACCATGGCAATACTGCAAAAGTATTTCTATTGGTCGAACCTTCGACAAGATGTCGGGAAGTACATCAAGTCCTGCACTGCTTGTGCCATTTCCAAACCGAGCATCAAGGAGCAAGGCCTCTATACTCCGCTTCCTACCCCCATTCAACCTTGGGAATCCATCTCTATGGATTACATGTTGGGCCTTTCTTCTACTAAGCATGGCAATGACTGTGTTTTTGTGGTCATCGACTGATTTTTGAAGATGTTCATTATGATGGCCTGGAAGAAGAATATCACAGCAGAAGCCACTGCTAAACTCTTCTTTGAATGAGTGTGGGTACACTTTAGGATCCCACAATATATCATCTCATATCGGGACAATAGGTTCCTCAGTACATTTCGGTCCAGCCTCTGGTCGATGTTGGACACCAAGCTCACCAAGTCCACAACTTTCCATCCACAAACTGATGGCCAGACAGAGGTCGTCAACCAGATGATTGTACACATTCTGCACATGTAAAACTCAAAGCATCCACACAAATGGGATGATAGCCTTCCCTATGTACAACACAGCTACAAATGGGCCACATGATCAACATCGGGTGCCACACAACTTCTAGGTGGGCAACAAAGTGTGGCTACATTTGCAAAAGGAGCGCCTCGCTGGACCCTACCACAAGATTCGCCCAGTCCGATATGGGCCATACACCATCACCAAGGCTA
>ML804997.1:104566-127410 GCA_009831015.1 Picea engelmannii | reverse complement strand
GAAGTCCCAAAGGATGAAGTACCGGAGAACCTGGTTCCATCTCTGGTCACATGATAAGGTAAAGAAGCTAAAGGGGATAGAAGTAAATAATCCCCCAAATGTTTAAATACGGTCCCATGTACAAGAATAGGGGTGGAAAAATAAAGAACTAATAAAAAAAATGCTTGGAATGATTAAGCTTGTGGTTTCAAGCTCCCAGTCACATGAATTTTGGTTGAAGGAAGCACTTATTCATTAAGACTCAAATTCTCAACAATTCAAGATATGTAGACTAATGAACAGATACATAGTCATGATTAAAGAAGACTTAAATCTTGAGCATTATGAATAAATAATAAAAAGGAAACATGATATTATTTAAAGTTTAATATTATCATTTAAGTGAAGAGGTGAAATGGTTCAAAGTTCAAATAAAGGGGCACAATGCTTCAAATATCACATCAGTTGGAAGACTATATAAACAGAAAATAATGGTGAGAATAATGTGTCTCTACAATCCAGATCAGAAGATTAAAAGTACAAGTAGAGTCCAAGAAGAAGAAATAATGATACTTATGCAATGAGGGTGGAAGGGAGGAGCAAGGAAGGATTCATATCCTTTACTAAGTAAAGTCTGGAAAAAAATGGAGTTGGTGCTTCCTAGGGTTAGTGCCCTAAAGATAAGGGGGGCGGTTCTTCCTAGGGTTGGTGCCCTAAAACAAGGGATTTGGTGCTTCCTAGGGTTGGTTCCCTGAATAACGAGATTTGTGTCTCCAAGAGTGGGTGCTCTAAAAATGATTTGTGTTCTTCACTATCTCAAATTATTATTTATAAAACATTGTAATTCATGTTAACTATATTTATATAATTTATTTTAAATACAAGCCCATTGTTGATCTATTGTAGTGATTAATAAAATAACAAAGTAAATTCCAAATTTTTAAAAAGGTAATACTGATTCACCCCCCCGCCTTGGTATTTTCAACAATTGGTATCAAAGTGAGTCCCTTCAGAACAATCTAATAACAGGAAGGTAGATCCTAAAAGAAATGGATTAGAAAGAGGGAATGTCTTCCAACAAAGCACCATTGTTTAACGAAGGTGGTTATTCTCTCTGGAAAATAATAATGAAAATCTACCTGTTGGCTCTTGGTTTCGCTGTTTGGAAATATGTTGTAGATGGTTACACTGAACCACCTATTCCACCCACAGATACTGCAGGAAATAAGATTTGCAATGAAAACTCAAGAGCAGTTAATGTCATTCTAAGAGGATTGAAAAATTCTATATGTGTGAAGGTAATGCATTTTAATTCAACTAAGGAAATATAGGGAAAATTGGAGGTTGTATATAAAGGATATAACAAAGTCAAGGAATCCAAACTACAAACCTATAGAGTCAGTTTGAAAATTTGAAGATGAAAAAAGAAGAGAACATTGTTGAATACTTTAATAGGGTAGATGAGGTATTCAATTCAATCAGAGCAGTAGGAGAAGAAATTACCGATAAACACATTGCACAAAATATCTTAAGGTCATTACCTATGAGATATGATGCCAAGATTTCCATAATTTAATATAGAGCAAAACTTGTCAAACTCACAGTAGATCAACTTCATGGAATGTTTACAGCATATGAGATGAGAACAGGGAACGAAAAACCATTAAAAGGAGAAACAACCTTTAAAGAATCTTAGAAAACGATGAGGTAGGAGAAAAACACAAGTGACAAGTTATCATATATGTATTATGAAGAAATGCCAACTTCACGAAGAAATTAAAAAATGAGACTAGGAAATACAAAGGAAATATTCCTCTAATGTGTTTTGACTATGGAAAAATTGGACACTTTATCAATAAATGTCCATATCCTAAACAGGAGGAAAGTGATGATGAAAGAACCTTCAAAGATCAAAATAAAAGAAAAACTAAAGATAAAAGGAAGTTCTACAAGAAGAAGAAACTTTCTTTACCCAAGAAGACAATAGCTCATCTAGAGAAAGTGAAGAAGAGGAGACAAAGCTTCTATTTATGGGAATTTAAACTCAAGATGATAATCATTCGGAAGATGAATAAGAAGTGAACCTCAAGGAAGAATTCATTCATGCAATTGAAGAACTAAGAAAATCTAAAGAGAAAAGCAAGTTACTAAGGGAAAAGCTTCTATAGATTGAAGAAGCTACTAAATCAAGAGAAAAGGAGGTTTCCAAAACCATTAGTGAGTCAGAACAATTTATTATTAAGTTAAAAATTCCAATCGAAGAAACCAAAACAAAAGAAGAAATATTGAATACAGAACTCAATGAGAAACAACAAATATGTAAGAAATTGGAGGATGAAATAGTTCAACTAAAAGGGAAACTAGAAAAATAAGATATGCAGTGTAAGTTTGAAAACAACTCAAAAATCTTGAATAACATTCTTAGCAGTTAGAGATCATAAAATGATAAGACGGGACTAGGATATGATCCCTCTACAGAACAAGAAAATGACAAAATAAACTATGCAAATGTTCTTAAGAACCCCATAATAAGAAAAGAAAACAAGACAAGAACAATACCATTGAAAACAATCCCAAATAAAGATAAATCTGCACTTCCTACTAAAGAAAAAGATGACAAGAATAATAGAATCAACAAAAGGAATCCCTCTAATAGAAATCAATATATCTTCCTTGGTTATTATTATTACTGCAAAACATTTGGACATAAAGAAATACATTGTAAAGCTTATAGAAAGTAAAATCCAATAAATGTTCAAAGATATGAAAATAATAAGGATAATGAAGAAAGAAGAAATTATAACTCCTTCTCTCCCTTACAAGACTATAATGTTGAATGTTACAAATGCAACAACTATGGTTATAAAGCTAGTGAATGTAGACTGTCAAAATATGAGAAAAGGATAAAAATTCTCAATAATAAAAAACAATGGAAGAAAAAGAAAACAGAGTGCAATGTAGCCCTATATGCGAGAAACCAAGGATGTTAGTGGTATATAGACAGTGGATTTTCCAAACACATGACTGGATATCAAAGAAAATTTCTCAAGTTAAAAAAGAAAGGAAAATGAAAAGTAACCTTTGGAGATAATATGTTATTGAAAATACTCGGAAAAGGCATTGCCAGATTAGGAAATAACAAAACCAAAGTAGAAGATGTAATTCTGGTAGAAAATCTCAAGTCTAATCTCCTAAGGGTAAGTCATACATGTGACCAGGGTCACATACTTATCTTTGATTCTCATAAATGTGAGATAAAAAAAAAAGGCACTGGAAAGTTAGTACCATTTTCACCAAGAACATCTAGCAATGTGCATATCCTTAATATAGATGAAGGAGAAAAATGTTGTATAAGTCAAGATGATGAAAGATGGCTATGGCATAGAAGGTTAGGACATTTAAGCTTTTACAACTTAATCAAAGACAACAAGGAGGGAGTAAGGGATCTACCAAAAGTTATTAAGCCTTCAGATTTTATTTGTAAACATTGTCAAATAGGGAAGCAAACAAAAGTTAGGTTAAAAAAAAAAGAGAATTCCACAACAAAACCATTAGAAATTATTCAAACAGATCTATGTGGACCTACCAAAACTAAAAATATTTATGGTGAACATTATTTTATGTAGATCATTGATTATTACACACGATTGACCTAGGTATACTTTCTAAAAACAAAATCAAAATCCTTTGAGAAGTTTAAAGCATACAAATCCCTTGTAGAGAATGAAACAGATCTAAAAATTAAATGTCTGAAATCAGACAATGGAGGATAATTCACCTCCAAATATTTCATTCAATTCTATAAAAATCATGGTATAAAAAGACAATTTTCATCTCCCATGACTCGTCAACGCAATGGAGTGGTAGAAAGGAAAAAAAAATAGTTCAAGTTGTTGCGTCCTTTTCGTCACTCTAATGAGCAAAAGAAGGGCACTTGCAAGTCTAGTTGGGCTTGCTAGATGGGACAAAGGTTAGTCTATGAATCAAATGAGTCAATCACGTGAAATCAATAAACAACTAAGCTAACAACAACTAAAGAAATAAAACTAAAATGCATGAGGAAATTAGAACCAAAATTAATCAAACAATTGACCAATAGTCATGCCATCAATGGAGAAGTATATTAATGGGAAAACACCGTAGAGAAAGGGGAACTTATGGATTACCTCTTCTTCCTTGGGAGGTCTCTTGAATATCCTATGTGAGAGATCCTCTAAACAATGGTAAACTAGAAAGAAAATGGTGAAGAAATCCAAGCTTATTCCCTCAAGAGGTGAGTTGAATAGCTTAATGAGATGATGTTAGTATGCTCCAAGAAGAAAAGAGGTTTCTTGTAGGAGAATAGAGGCAACATAAAAATACAATGAGATTCTTGAACTCATAGTGCACCCATGGCCTCTTTTTATATAAAGTATTTGAGGCAATATCCAACGAGTCTTTAGTGTGAACAAGGGGCCCTTTGGGGCACCCTTAGGTCTTTGACCAACCCCCCATTCGGATTTAGCTCATATTTGAGGGTCAAATCAAGTTGGGAGATGGTCCAAAAGTGGGTGAGGGGCTGACAAGAACCATAAATACTTCATTCATAGGAGTGCATAGATTTTCTCGTACACAGTCGTGCATCAGGCACATGTGCATGTTTCTCGCAATTTTTGGCTTGCACACGTGCGCACGCTTCCTTTAGTGTTTAAGGGCATGTCAATTTATTAACCAGTGGTATAGTTTGTGACTTTTGGAAATGCATTTTTTGGGTTGTAGGTGAACTAATAGGTGTTTGGAGATGTTGGATTCCTATAACCATTTGTAGACGAAATTTCAGTGATAACAGATGCCCCTTGATGTGTGAGGTTAGGAGCATACATATAACTCAAATACATCAATGTTTATTCTACTGAGAGTGACTTTGTAATGAAGAGTGTTGACAAGAGCTGCAAGAGAGATCCGTCAGAGGGAGAGGGGAAACTGTGGGACCCAAACCTTTCTCTAGGTAGAGAAAATAAAAGTTGTATACAAACTAGGCGTTCATGCCCCATGCTCGTGCCATGTAACTCAAAATAAATTTAAGACAGTAACTGAAGTTGTATACCGATGTAGATAACTCCAACACCCTCCAAAGTAGTTTGATAATGATAGATGACAATTCTTATGGTGAACATACTCTGAAGAGAAGAAAGGATGTCTGTAAGAAGTGTCAATGACTCGTAGGCATTAATGGCCTAGAAAATTCAGAGGTCTTTAGCTAGTATAAAACAACTGCAATAGTCACATAGTAAGAACCACCATAACATGAGAGTGTGTTGAAGTTGAATGTTAGGGGGGTCAATGAAAAAAGAAAGAAATGATGGTTCTCTCTGTGTCGTCCATGACTCTTTATTGTAAATTTAATGAGAGTCAATATATTGTCACCCTTCTGGAAACTGTGTTGATGTCAACAGAAAGGGAGACGTGACTTTGAGAAGCAGAAGGGCTTCATGAAATCCATGGGATAAGATTAGAAAATGATGAGGAACATGCACAAAGTTAAGGCATGGTGGGAGTCAAGACTGCCCATGGTTGGGGACATATGTGGATGGTGATTGGAAACAACCGTGGAACTGGATCTAGCACCAGGGGGACAACTATATGCGGGTTAGATTGTGCCAGAGGTGGGACAAAGTGGACAAACTTAGAGATCATGGGTACATGGAATGTGGGATACTCGGGGTTGATGGATGATGTCAACATGAGGAGAGGATAGTAAATTCCCCAACCAAGGGTGACATGGGTTTCTTTTCCAAAACAAAGAAGGTCGCCAAGGGGCGACAACAAAAGGATAAGTAAAGGATGGAAACAAAGGTTTTTGTACAATTTCTAAATGAATAAAGAATAATTTGGGATGAGTGTACATATACAGAAATGAGTGCCCTAGTGCAAGATGGCTTGTCCTATGAGGGCACAAGTGATGCAAAAAACTGGTGGAGGGTGAGGACCCCATGGGTGGGTTTTTGTATGAGGTATATGACTACAGGACAATTCACAAATGGGCAAACTAATTGTGGATTAAACGGAAGGTTATTGATATTGCGGAGGCGCAGTTAAACTAGAACCATGATGAGATGACCTAGTAGTTCATTGGGAAAGCTAGCAAAAATGAGGAGAAGGATTTTGTGGTTGATTCTCAAAAATGCGTAAGACTATCAAGACTCCCATCCCTAGGGGGTGAAAGTAGCATGAGTGTCAAAGTGCCAAGGGGGACTATGAATGGGAAAAATCATGTGGGGAAGAGTGTTATCGGGTGACAGTACCGAAATGCAAGGAAGGTGACAGTACTGTAGAGTCGGATGTGAGGATCCTATAGGAAAATGTCGGAGGGTGTGACTGGGAGATGCAATTGATATTCAAAGGGAATGATTACATGCTAGTGTCGATCACATACCTAAAGGGGATGCATTGTTTTGTGGTGACCAAGTACCTACACATATTAAAAATGAATACTTGACATGAACAATATATGAAGATAAAGAACATATAATAGTTATCTGATAGTTTTCAATATGATCATGCGTACCTGAGCATGATGTGAAAAAAATGTTCCCCTGGGGGTTGGGTGCAGATGGTGACCCAGGGAATGTGACTGTGTAGGCAGTGGGATGTTGATCCCATGGTTGAAGAAAGATCGGAAAACAAAGACTCTAAGCTATGATAATTGAGCATGTAAGTTTGGAAAAAAGGACTATATATAGATATGGGGCCTACAGTGCCACCTCATTTGTACCTACTATCATAGTGAGTTTATCGAGAGGATTTGAGAGGAGATTTAGAGATTACGGGACTTCGAGTTGACTAGTGCAGGATTTTTGAGAGCTAGGTTAGTGGTCTCATCCTCCTTCATAGTAGTTAGGGTTGGTTTTCTGGGCAAGGTCTTATAGATGGCCATACTAGGGGTTTTTGTAGGGGTGGGCCCACCAATGCGCGGGAGAAGGAAGGCGACCCTCACTCAAATGTGTGGGTATAATTACCTCTCTCATGCATGATGTGTGGTTTTGTGGAAAACAATCGTGAATGGTGGCGCATGAGTGGGAAAAATAGTTGCGCATTGGGTGCACACCTATTCAAAATACAGCTCCGCATTGTGCACAATTATTTCTCTGACAATAGTATATTACTGCCCAGCTATGAAGAGAAAAAGTGTGCATTAATGCGCACCTATGGGTGTTACAGACATGCATTTGATGCACATCTGTTTCTTCAACATCTACACATTGATGCACACATGTGCCAAGAACAGGTATGCATGTCTGCGTGCCTGTGGGGGTGACAGCTGCGCACTTGAGGAAAAGATGGGGTTGGTGAAAAAACTTATATTTTTTGGAGATTTTAATGATGATGATGGTTGATCAAGAGTTGTTGGTGTGAATGAAGGTGATCATCTTATTATGTCAGTCTATTGGAGAGAGTGGGACTGGGAGTGCCTCAGGGAGGCAGTGAGAGATGAGTCGGGCATTCAAAGACTTTTGGCAGGATGTGAGTTGTTGAAGTTATTTGACTTCCCACCAATACGGGTGCAGAAGTACATGTTACAGTATCTTATTTCTAAGTGGAGTATCGATATGTAGTGTTTCAATGTGCGGGGGGAGCAGTTAACATTATCAGTGAGGGAGGATGTCTATTTCTAGACGGGGCTCCCTTTTTTAGGGATGGCCCTATGTATTGATCCTCACTTGCCAGCGAGTGTACACTTGGAAGACATGGTACAGAGGTATTGTTTGGGACCAAACATTATGTCATGTTCGGTTGTCCATATCAAGGCGATGGATGATTTGTTTCATAATTGTATCACCATGATGATTGTGTGTATCTACGATGCCTTAGTGACTCATCAGATCAGTGGTGGTCAAATGGTTACTATGCGAAGAGTTTTGGATGGGGATTTATTTTCTTGGGGGTTGATGTTGCAAGCCAAGATGGTGGGGCAGATTAACCAGTGTCAGACTGCTGACTCTGGTGATTTTTCCTTTGGATCGGTCTTAGTGGCATGGTTTTTGGAGAGGGTTCCCATGTTGCACCCGAGAGTGTTGTTGCCAACAGTTGAGGCACGAGAGCCACGAGTGATGCGGTGGGCATCAATTTGTGTACATCATGGAGGTGGGGAGGGTGGCCACTATTTTACGACTACCTTGGCGCCTGTGTGGCTCCAGATGCCACAGATTATATTGTGGTTCCCATATGGTGGGATGGACTTTCGGCATGATCTGGATATTGTGTTGCCTCCTAGGGAGTTTTGGGACCATAGGGGTATGTTGGTATACTTTATGTTTTGTGATTTTGATATTGTAGAATATGTTTATATATGTATGGATGATGATGTTATCGTTGTTTGTGTTTATGCAGATGTGGGGCCATGAGGTCGGGAGGCATATTTGGTTGCAAAGTTGGCTCGCCAGGGGGCAGCGATAGCATTGTGGGTGGGAGAGAGACACCAGAGGTATGATACTGATTCTAGGCCAGCAGATGAGGCGAGTTATGGTTGGAGGCATAAATTCGATGATCCGGGAACAGGGTCGTCACATGCTCCACCGATGGAGGCCAGTAGTGTGTTAGAGGATTTCTGCCACCGATTGGAGGTGGTGCTACAAGGTGTTCCCGAGGACATGTGGACCCACATTTAGGACAAGAGAGTCCTAGAGAAATGTGTGGGTATTCTGGTCAAGTTGTGGACCCTGATCCTCTGAGTAGCTGTGGCAGGGGAAGATATGACTAGGCGACTTCCCCCCAGACCTAAAGGACCCTCAGCTGGTGGGGCACCTCCTCTAGATAAAGGACCTAGTGGTGGCACTCTAGAGGCACCATGAATGCTCTGTTGTATATTTTTTGTATCTATATAGGCCTGCGAGCCCATTTTGTATAGGGTAGTGTGACACCCATTTTGTACCTATAGGGATGAGGGGGACTTAATTGCCTATGGGAAATGTACATGTTGTACCATTTTTTAAACATTAATGGCACATTGATCGATATATATATATATATATATATATATATATATATATGGATATACCTGTTTTGGGATCTTTGTGATGTTTACATGTGATGATATTTTGTGATGCTTTTATGATGTCTAATCTATGTGCTATGATAGAATTTTGATGATTTATGTATGTTTGATGATGTCTTGATGTGATATATGCCAATGTAACACTAGGTTAGCCATGTTATCTACTATTTGATTGAATTGTTGTGGAATATGTGTAAATTAAATTGAATCAAAATATTGAGATAAGATTCTAACTTGCAGGTATTTGCAGGAGAGGCAAGGATCGTGGACACGGTACACATTGTTGAGCTACAAGATGACAAGCTAGGAATATAATAATATGCTAAGGTGAAAAATGTGGCGGTGACTAGCCTCAGTGAGGAGGCCAATGATGACTATGTATTCTTCTTGGTTGTTGGTTGTTGAGCCCAAACATATGTCGTTGGAGTGGGGAAGTTCATGTGAGGGGGTATAGAGGGCCCAAGTGGGTGAAGAAAGATTTTGTGTCCAATGGCTAGCTCCATCAACATAACCGATGTGGTAGGCTGATGGAGAATGCATTTGTCAATAACACAGAGTGGTGGATCAGACATAAGTCATGGAGGAATCAAAAGAAGAATAAAAACTCTACAAACGTGTACAAAACAAAGAGCTTAGTGTAGGGTGACTACTCTTAGGCATAAAACTTCTTTAAGTACAACCCATTGATGGGTTATTTGAGAGGATATCCTTCTTGGGAATCCAAGACGTATGCGCCTTCAGTGAGGTAGTGTTGGATGATGTAGGGTCCATACCATAATGAATCAAATTCCCCATGACTGAGGGTATCATGAGAAATATCGTAGACTAGGACGAGGTCTCCTTCGTTAAATGAGAGAAGGTTAACATGGTATTCAAAGGTGGCCTTCAACTATTTTTTAGTTGCCTCATTGTTCTGTAATGAAGACTGACGATCTTCATCTAGTGACTCTAAGTTCAGCAAGTGTTGCTCCATTAGAGTCGTTTCAGATAATAGCTCAATGGCGGTGTGTAATGTGGGAATTTCGCACTCGATGGGGGGGGTGGCTTCAATGCCATGGACGATATGGAACAGTTTGAAACCGATGGAAATTTTTACTGTTGTGCGATAAGCCCATAACGTTGAAAACAACATATGATGCCAATTGGTCCTATGTGTGTTGAAAGTGAGTTGCAACATGGTTTTAAGGACTTTGTTGACAGCCTCTACCTATTCATTGGACTGAGGGTAGTATGGGGAGGAAAACTCATGGGAAAAGCCTAACCTTGAGGAGAGTTCGACGAATATGTCATTCTCAAAGTGTTTACCTTGATTAGAGACTAACTGTATTAGGACTCTGAAGCGGGTAATGATGTGGTTGAAGAAAACACACATTTTTGTGTCAGTGATGTTGTTTAAGGTAGTCATGGATTCAACCCATTTGGTAAAGTAATCGACGGGAACAACGATTTACTAATGTCCATTGCTAGATAGAGGTTTGAAAGTCATGAAGTCAATGCCCCATTTGCAAAAGGGGCCAAAAATGATGATTGGATGTAGAAGGGAAGGTGGTGCTCGTGCTTTGTTTGTATAAATCTAGCATTTTTCACATCGCTTTATAGTGTGAATGCAGTCATGAAACAATGTGGGCCAGAAGTAGCCTGTGTGAATTAATTTCTTAGTGATAGACATCCCTAAGAGGTGGCCACCGCAGGCGTCGTTGTGGCAATCATTTAAGACTCTATCTAATTCATTGATGGTCAAACATCGATGGAGTATGGTGTCGACCCCATGTTGATATAATATGTCACTGATAAGGAGATATTGAGGGGCCTAATCGAGAATGCATTGATGAATGTCTCGGTAGAGGTGTGATCCAAACTTCTGTGTTTGAAGGTAGATGAGAATTTCGTCATACCTACACATTATGCATGACTATGTACGATAAAATCTAGGCACTCCTTTATGGTTCTTATCGGCCCCTCACCCACTTCTGTACCAGCTTCCAACTTGATTTGACCCTAAAATATGAGATGAATCGAAATGGGGAGCTAGTTTCAAGATCCCTTCCAAGCAGGAAGAGGGGATCCATAAGTCCCCCCTTCTCTACGATATTTTCCCATTAATATACTTCTCCATTGATGGTATGATTATTGGTCAATTATTTGATCAATTTTGGTTCTAATTTCCTCATGCATTTTAGTTTTATTTCTTTAGTTGTTGTTAGTTTAGTTGTCTGTTTGTTTCATGTGATTGATTCATTTGATTCATACACTAACCTATTTCCTGTCTAGTAGGCCCAACTAGACTTGCAACTGCCCTTCTTTTTCTCATTAGAGTGATGAAAAGGACACAACATATTGGTGACGATACTGTGGGTAGGTAGATTTTGTCTGCATGGGAGAACAAATAAAAAAAATGCTCGTGTCCTGTAAAGATGTAACATCCTTCCTCTCAAATAGCACTGGAACTTATAATAACACTCAACAATGGGGTCCGAATCCACCGAAAGAGGAACTAGTGAAGGATGAAACAATCAGTTATAATGGGGGGTAGAGGGTGCATATCCCGAAAGAGTTGGTGATATTTCCAAATAGCCACAAAAAATCTGATCAAGGTGCAATTGCAGCCCACAATTTCCACCTGGGTAGATTTCCTAAAATTTGGTCACTAGGTACATTGGTCAAAGTGTGGCATTTATATTTTCGGCCTCAAAATGGGTTACAGGATGGATCCCTTCGAAGAGGTGGGTACCTCAAGGGGGGACACAAAAAACAACCTGACCTCAACCTTCGACCCTTCATGGCTATCTCCCTGCCTTATGGTGTTAGGAACACTTGACTTGAAGTATTTTAAAGTTTCCTATTTGTCAACTTCTAATGTTTGAAGATATGAGAACCAGATAACGAGGGGTTATTTGGATGCCTACCCACGAGATCCTACCTAGACTAAAAATTTATTTTGGTACCTCTTATGGAGGAAAACTCAGTGAGTTTTTAGAAAAAATTTAGATGTGGTTGTTTGAGAGATTGGGGGTATGAACCAATCTCATTTGAATTAAGTAGGTGTGGGTAATTTCTTCAAGAAAATAGTGGGATGTTTCAGGATCCCTTTGGAGGAAACCTACTTCAACCTCCACAATTCGAGATGAAATTACGTGAGTGAAGAGTGAATTTGTGTATGAGAAAGTGATCAAATGTGCTAAATTTTTAATAAATTAGGTGTCACCTTGCAACATGTGAACTTCGTCTGGTCCTTACAAATATTGATTACCTATCTTACTAGATGCCATTGGTACAACCTTGTAGAATTTTAAAGTCCCTAAAGAACTAGCATGTGGAAATATGGGTCCTTACCAATCCTTTAAACTCCCTAATGTGATTTAATCTAAGAAAGATTCAAAATCTATCCTAGATTGCAAGTATGTGGGCATGTATGGCCCCATTACTATAATCTTTAAACTCCCCTAGTATGTAAACTAAGAAAGTAGCTTCAAAAACAATCCTATCTTTGTGACATGTGGGCATGTATGGGCCCTTACAAATTTAAGATGTTTTGAAAAGAAACTAAGAGGGGTCCTAGGGGGGCTTTGTCCTATCCTAAATATTTTGTTTAAGGGAGATGAAACCTTTCCTCAATCACTTTTCTGATTCTCAAGATCGCTCTATGGTGCGAGAGAAGAGCATACTCAATGATTGAAGTTTGATTTATGGTCCCTATGCAAGTGTTTATATATGTGATAGTAAATGATCTTTAACTTAAATTTTACAATCAAAACAAACCATCCATATGGAAATTCAAAGCAAAAGAGGAAAAACATGGTTCTTTTTAACCCCCTAATTGCCTATGTTTTGACTAACCCTTCATGTGGGAAGGCTATCTAAGTGTGGTGCATTTACAAATTGCACAACAATAAGATTTTCAAGGCTAGGGGCCTTCCAAAAATCACAAAAAACTCTTACAATTTCAAGTCTCTGGATAGATGCATGGGTTACATTTCAGACAATGGTGCGATGTACAGACAAGGTGCATAATGTGCAGAGAACAAAAAACCTTTGGGAGCATTGTGCGCAGAATGTGCAGAGAATAGAAGTGTTGTTGGCACACAATACTTGAAATGTGCATCTATGGGATGGAATACCCGTTCATGTTCTAATATGCGATTGGGGAAACATTTTAAGTGGAATTATCCTCTTCCAGCTCCAAACTCAGCACTTTGTAGGCAAGGCTAGGATGGTTTTGATCCCTACAAGGAAAATGGTTCAAAAAGAAGTGCTCAAACAACCCAAATAGGGAGGAAATTGATACCTTATCCCCAATATGGTCGCCAATATGTTGTGTCATTTTCGTCACTCTAATGAGAAAAATAAGGGCACTTGCAAGTCTAGTTGAGCCTGCTAGACATGACATAGGTTAGTGTATGAATCAAATGACTCAGTCACATGAAATAAACAAACAACTAAATAAATAAAACTAAAATGAATGGGGAAATTAGAACCAAGATTAATCAAACAATTGACCAATAATCATACCATTAATAGATAAGTATATTAATGGGAAAAAACCATAGAGAAATGGGGACTTATGGATCACCTCTTCATCCTTGGGAGGGATCTTGAATCCCCTTTGTGAGAGCTCTTCTTACAAATGGTAAACTAGAAATAAAATAGTGAATAAATCCAAACATATTCCCCCAAGAGGTGAGGTGAATAGATTAATGAGATGATGCTAGTATGCTCCAATAAAAAAATAGGTTTATTGTAGGAGAATAGAGGTAGCATAACAATACAATGAGATTCTTGAATTCATAGTGCACCCATGGCCTCTTTTTATAGCAAGTGTTTGAGGCAATATCCAACCGGTATTTAGTGTGAACAAGGGGCCCTTTAGGGAACCCTTAGGTCTTTAACCAGTGCCCCATTCGGATTTAGCTTGGATTTGAGGGTCAAATCAAATTGGGAGTTGGTTCAGAAGTGGGTGAGGGGATGACAAGAACCATAAATGCACCATTCACAAGAGTGTGTGGATTTTCTCATACACAGTCATGCATCGGGTGCATGTGCACTTTTCTGGCATTTTTGGCCTGCACACGTGCACGTGCTTCCTTTAGTATTTCAGTGCATGTCAATTTATTAACTAGTTGTATAGTTTGTGCCTTTTGGAAATGCATTTTTGGGGATGCAGGTGAACTAATAGGGTTGTGGAGATGTTGGATTCCTATAACCATTTGCAGACGAAAATTCAGTGATAACACAAGAAGCTTCAAGAACCATGCTAAATGAAGCCAATCTTCGAGACATATTCTAGAGAGATGAAACCTACACAGAATTCCACATACTTAATCGAGCTCAGTTGAGACCCAACCATGAAAAAACTTCTTATGAACTATGGTTTGGCAGGCCAACATTGGTAAAACACATTAGAATTTTTTGAAGTAAATGTTACATTAAGAATGATGAAGATAATTTAGGGAAGTTTGATCCAAGATCTAATGAATGGATATTTTTAGGGTATTGACCTAATAAGAAATCATATAGATGTTATAATACTAGACTACTAAAGATAGTGGAAAGTGCCAATGTAAAGATAGATGATCTAAAACTAAAGAAGAGCATATCCCAAGAAAAATCAAAAAATGATAAAAAAATCTCAGCAAGAAGATGACGATAATGAAGCATAGGAAAACAAACCATATATTGATGAAGAAGACAATGAAGAAATTTCGTTGCTAAAATCTCCATCAAAAAAAATTCAAAAGAATCATCCCAGGAGTCATATCATTGGAAATAAAAATGCAGTAGAAACAAGAAGGAAACTCACATTTGACTCAGAACAGGAAATGTTGTCTACGATAGAGCCTAAATCATTTAAATAAGCTAGAAAAATTAAAGATTGGATAAATCAATGGATGAAGAATTAGACCAAATAGAGAAGAACTAGAATTGGGAACTAGTTCTAAGACCCAAGGACAGGAATGTGGTAGGAACTAAGTGGATCTTCAAGAACAAACTAAGTGAAAATGGGGAGATTATAAAGAAAAAAAATAGATTAGTTTGCAAAGGACATTCCCAAGTGGAAGGTATTTATTTGGAAGAGACATTTTCTCCAGTAGAAAGACTTGAGGCCATGGGAATGTTCTTGGCATTTGCATGCTTCAGAAATTTCAAAATCTATCAGATGGATGTCAAGTCAACATTCTTTAATGGAACATTAGAAGAATAAGTCTATGTTGAGCAACTAGAAGCATTCATTTTAACAGAAAATCAATACTATGTGTGCAAGCTAAAAAAGTCCATGTATGGACTTAAGCAAGCCCCCAGAGCATGGTTCTCAAGGCTTGATCAATACCTGTAAAAACAAGGATATAAGAGAGGGACTATTGAAAACACCTTATACATCAAAATTCAGGATCAAAACATGATTATTTTTGTGGTATATGTATATGACAACATATTTTCAAGTAATCTTACTATACTAAGAAGAAAGTTTGCAACTAACATGCAAGAATAATTTGAAATGTCTATGCTGGGAAAATTGTCCTTAGGTTTACAAGTAATTCAAACAGAAAAAAGGAATAATCATTTCCCAAGCCAAATATATCAAGGAAATGCTAAATAAATTCCAAATGGAAGACAGTAAACCTATGAGTACTCCCATGGTCACTAGATGTAAACTAATCCTAGAATATGACTCAACAAAAGTGGACCAAATGATGTACATATGAATGGTTGGAAGTCTTCTCTATTCAACAACAACAAGACCTAACATCATGCAAGATATAGGACTCATGGGGAGGTTTCAATATGCACCTAAAGAAAATCACTTAAAATCAGTAATGAGAATATTCAGATATCTTAAAGGCACCTTAGAACTTCGATTATGGTATCCAAAAGATAAAGAATTCAATCTAACTACATACATTGATGCAGATTGGGACAATAGTATAGATGATAGGAAAAGCACCAATGGAGGAGAATTTTGTTTAGGAAAATGTCTGGTAGCATGGCTAAGTAAGAAACAAATATCCACATCACTATCCCAAGAAGAGGCAGAATACATTATTGTTGCATCCTGCTGCACACAAGTTATTTGGATGAAGAAAACATTAGAATATTTACAAATAATATATGATTATCCCATTACAATTAATTGTGATAACACTAGTGCCATAAGTATCTCTAAAAATACAGTAATGCATTCTAAAACCAAACACATCCCAACCAAATAGCATTTCTTAAGATATCAGGTTACTCAAAAAGTGGTTAAAATAGTGTATGTGGACACGAAAGAAAACAATTGCAGACATATTCACAAGACCTTTGCCCAGAAGTACCTTTGAAAATATTCAACAAAAATTGTGATTAATTCACATGCCTCATTAAAAACAAAAACATTGCACCAGAAGAAAAGGGGTGCATGGTGAGAGGGAGAAAAGAAATATCCCCTCTGTCATTGTTGTCAAAGGGGGAGGAAATTGGTAAGTAGTAGAAATAAAAATATCTCAAAGAAAAGGTTTCCATCAATGCCAAAGGGGGAGAATGTTGGACATAATGGTATGATATTGTCATTGATGTCAACAGGGTGCAAAAGAATCCAGTATAAACCCAAAGATCATAAGGAAGATCCTTAATTGAATCTCATAAGATATGGCACATTTGAAATAACATGGGAGACAAATTTATGTGAGTAAATAAATCCTTTTGTAAAGGATCGAGTTACAAGAACCATTCATTCTTAGTTTGGGACAACCAGGATCGTTAGATCGAGGTGAAGTCAGAGGATTGGAAGGATTAAATATCAAACGTTAGATTATCATTATGGACCGTTGGATCAAGTAGTGGATAAATTGCTTTCATTCTTTTCCACATTTCCACTTCGATGATTAATGGAGACAAGGAAGAATCCACTAAATCTTTAAGTCATGAAATAACGCCCATCGTCGATTAGGAAGGAGCTTTGGATGGTTTCCCATTCGTTGGATCAAGATTTCATCTATATTTAATCATTGACAATCGATCTGGAATGGAAATGTTGAACCGTCAGTTCACACTAAAGGAAAGAAGGTGGTCAACTATGGCACTGACCACTTCGGTGAAAAGGAGTCTAAAACATGTAATTTTACCCAAAGGCTGAAGCCCCGAATTCTTGAACTCTCGTCGACCATTGGATCAAAGGAAGAGCAGGAAAATCCTATCAACCGTTGATCTGGAATGAATATTGAAATCGTTATAATTTGCTAAAAGGAAGAAGGTCGTCAACTCCAACATTGACCTACTCTGGCAATAAGAATCTCAGATAAACCAATGAATATTGAACTTCGGAGCCCCAAAGTAAATAAAAGCCATCGATCAAGAAAATAAAATATCTACATAGATAGATCTATTCGACACATCGACAATGACCGAAGGATGGTATAAAAGTGCCAAAACTATTGAATCCACGAAGTGTAAATCCATGATCCAGGAGGGAGACATGTGGCAGAAGAAAAATATGACACGTGGCCCAATCGACTAGTGATGAGTGTCAAGGTGTAGTTGGCACATTAGGTATATGAAAGTCACGAATCAAGGTGACATGTGGCAACCACTCAGCTAGTGCCATGTCAACAGTTACGTCAGCAAGCCACATCACTACAGGACTACATCCTCTAGGGATGTCCATCTTCTCTTACTAGAAAATATACCTGAAGCATTAAAGGTCGAAGTCACGAATTAATGCTTGGTCATTGATCTAAGGTCCTACATAATATTTCTTGATCACCGGATCAAGTATAGTGGAAGGATAGAGTAAGCCTGAATCACAAAGTAATACTAACTATTGATCTACTTCGAGAGAGTTCTCAAACGTTGATCAAGCATAGTTGAAGGATAGGGTAAGAGGAGGTTTTAACTTAAAAAAAAGAGGCCACCTCCATTCTATGACTTATTCAGTAGGTAAACCTCTAGAAGGTTTTCTCTACTCCAGATTCCAAGAGAAAAGAATAATCAAAGTCCCAGAGTGAACGAGAACCATTAATCTCAAATCATGATTAATTCCTAACCACTGATTGGTTTGAAGTGTATGGATAAGCCTGGATCGTTCATCTAACAAAATATTAAATATTGACCATCTGACCTACTAGTGAATATAGTATACGTACTTTGGTGAAATATACTCCGAGAGGATTGAATGACTGCAAAGGATGAAGTATCGAAGAACCTGGTTCCAACAGCGTTCATGGGATAAGGTAAAGAAGTTAAATGGGATAGAATTAAATAATCCCTTATATGTTTGAATATAGTCCCATGTAGAAGAATAGAGGAAGAAGAAGAAATTTCTAATAAAAGAATGCTTCGAATGGATAAGCTCATGGCTTCAATCTCGTAATCGCACAAATTTTGGTTGAAGGAAGAGCCTATTGATTATTCCACCCACAGATACTATAGGAAATAATATTTACAATGACAACTCAAGAGTATTTAATGCCATTCTAGGAGGCCTGAAAAATTCTATATGTGTGAAGGAAATGCATTATAATCCAGCTAAGGAAATCTGGGACAAATTGGAGGTTGTATATGAAGGAGATAACAAAGTCAAGGAAGCCAAACTACAAAACTATAGAGCTCAGTTTGAAAATTTGAATATGAAAGAAGAAGAGACCATTGATGAATACTTTCATAGGGTATATGAGGTAGTTAACTCAATTAGAGAAGAAGGAGAAGAAATTATTGATAAATCTATTGTACAAAATATCTTAAGGTCATTACCTATGAGATACGATATGAATATTTCCATAATTGAAGATAGACCATAACTTCACACATTCATAGTAGATCAGCTTTATGGAATTTTTACAGCATATGAGATGAGAATAGGGAACAAAAAACCATCAAAATGAGAAACAAACTTTAAATCATTTAAAACAAAGATGAGGCAGGATCAAAAGATCAATGACGAGTTATTAGATATATTTGATGAAGAAGTTTCCAACTTCATGAAGAAACTCAAGAAAGGGACTAGGAAAAAAAAAGGAAATATTTGTCTAATATGTTTCAACTATGGAAAAATGGGACCCTTTCCCAATAAATGTCCCTATCCTAAGCAAGAGGAAAGTGTTGATGAAAGAACCTTCAAGGATCAGAAGAAAATTAAAACCAAATATCAAAGGAAGTTCTACAAGAAGAAGAAACTTTATTTACCCAAGAAGACAATAGCTCATCTAAAGAAAGTGAAGAAGACGAGCTAGAGTTTCTATTTATGGGAATGGAAACTCAAGATGATATTCATTCGGAAGATGAAGAAGAATTGAACCTCAAGGAAGAATTCTTTTTTGCAATTGAAGAACTAAGAAAATCTAAAAAGCAAAACAAGTTACTAAGGGAACAACTTATAGAGATTGAATAAGCTACTAAATCAAGAGAAAAGGAGGTTTCCAAAACCATTAGTGAGTCAGAACAATTGATTATTAAGTTAAAAACTCAACTCCAAGAAACCAAAAGAAAAGAAGAAATATTGAATCAATAACTCAATGAAAAACAACAAATATCTAAGATATTGGAGGAAGAAATAGTTAAACTAAAAGGGAAACTAGAAAAAGAATATATTCAGTCTAAGTTTGAAAACAACTCAAAAATACTGAATAACATTCTTAGCAATAAGAGAAAATAAAATGATAAGACAAGAATAGGATATGATCCCTCCACAGAACAAGAAAATGGAAAAATCAGCTATGCAGATGTTCTTCTAAAGAAAAATAAATAGAAATATGCACTTCCTACTAAAGAAAAATATGACGATAATAATAGAATCATCAAAACGAATCCCTCTAACAGAAATCAATATATCTTCCTTGGTTATTGTTTTTCCTGCAAAAACTTTGGACATAAAGAAATACATTGTAAAGCTTATATAAAGTACAAGACTACAATGTTGAATGTTACAAATGAAACAACTATGGTCATAAATCTAGTGAATGTAGATTATCAAAATATAACAAAAGGATAAATATTCCCAATAATCAAAAAGTATGGGAGAAAAAGAAAACAGAGTGCAATGTAGCCCTATATGGGAGAAACCAAGGATGTCAATGGTATATAGACAATAGATGTTCAAAACACATGATTGGATATCAAAGAAAATTTATCAAGTTAAAAAAGAAAGGAAAGGGAAAAGTAACCTTTGGAGATAATATGTCATCCAAAATACTTGGAAAAGGAACTGTTAGTTTAGGAAATAACAAAACCAAAGCATAAGATGTAATTCCGGAAGAAAATTGCAAGCCTAATCTCCTAATTGTAAGTCAGACATGTGATCAGCGTCACATACTTACCTTTTGTTCTCAAAAATGTGATATCAGAAAAAAGGACATTGGAAAGATAGTAGCACTTGCACAAAGAACATCTAGCAAGTGTACATCCTTAGTATAGATGAAGGAGAATTTTTTTGTTTAATTCAAGAAGATGAAATTTGGCTATGGCATAGAAGATTGGGACATTTAAGCTTTGACAACTTAATCAAAGCCAACAAGAAAGAGGAAATAAGGGATCTACCAAAAGTTATTAAGCCTTCAAATTCTATTTGAAACATTGTCAAATACGGAAGCAAACAAGAGTTAGGTTCAAAATAAAAGAGCATTCCACAACAAAACCATTAGAACTTATTCACGTAGATATATGTGGACCTACCAGAAATAAAAGTACTTATGGTGAACATTTTTTATGATGATCATTGATTATTTCCCAATATTGACCTGGGTATACTTTCCAAAACAAAAATCAAAATCCTTTGAGAAGTTTAAAACATACAAAGCCCTTATAGAGAATGAAACGGATCTAAAAGTTCAATTTCTGAGATCAAACAATGGAGAATAATTCACCTCTAAATATTTCATTCAATTATGTGAAAATCATGGTATCAAAAGACACTTTTCATCTCCCAGGACTCCTCAATAGAATGGAGTGGTAGAAAGGAAAAACATAAAAGTTCAAGAAGCTAGAAGAACCATGCCAAATGAATCCAACCTTCCATAAAAATTTTGGAGAGATGAAATCTACAAATAAGTCCACATACTTAATCAATCTCATTTGAGACCAAACCATGAAAAATCACTTAATTATCTACGGTTTGGCAGAACAACATCTATAAAACACTTTAGAATTTTTGGAAGTAAATGTTACATTAAGAATGATGAAGATAATTTGGGGAAGTTCGATCGAATATTTGATGAAGGGATATTTTTGGGTTATTCACCTAATAAGAAAGCATATAGATGTTATAATATTAGACTACTCAAGATAGTGGAAAGTACCAATGTAAAGATAGATGATCTAAAACTAAATAAGAGAATATCCGAAGACATATGAAAAATTGATGAAAAAATGTCAACAAGAAGATGATGTTGTAGAATATTATCAAGAAGTTGATGATAATGAAACACATGAAAAAAAACCATATACTAATGAACAAGACAATGAAGAAATTCCCTTGCCAGAATCTCCATAAAAAATAGTTCAAAAGAATCATCCTGAGAGTCATATCATTAGAAATAAAAATGCAGGAGTAGAAAAAGAAAGAAACTCACATTTGACTCAGAAAACACAATGTTGTCTATGATAGCGCCTATTCATTTAAAAAATCTAGAAAAATTAAATATTGGATAAAAGAAATGTATGAAGAATTAGACCTAATAGAGAAGAACCAAACTTGGGAACTAGTTCCAAGACCCAAGGACAAGAATGTGGTAGGAACCAAGTGTATCTTCAAGAAAAAACTAAATGAAAATGGGGAGATTATAAAGAACAAAGACATATTAGTTTGCAAAGGATATTCCCAAGTGGAAGGTATTTATTTTGAAGATAATTTTCCTCTAGTAGCAAGGCTTGAGGCCATCAGATTGTTTCTAGCATTTCCATGCTTCAGAAATTTCAAAATCTATCAGATGGATGTCAAGTCAGAATTCCTTAATGGAACAATAGAAGAAGAAGTCTATCTTTAGAAACTAGAAGGATTAATGTTAACAAAAAATCAGGACTATGTGTTCAAATTAAAAAAGGACCTGTATGGACTTAAACAAGCCCCCCGAGCATGGTTCTCAAGGCTTGATCAGTACCTACAAGAACAAGGATATAAGAGAGGGACCACTGACAACAACATATACATCAAAATGGAGGATCAAAACACGATTATTTTCGTGGTATATGTATATGACATCATATTTGTAAGTAATCTTACTATACTAAGAAGAATGTTTGCAACGAACGTGCAAGAAGAATTTGAAATGGCTATGCTGGGAGAACTGTCCTTCTTCTTAGGTTTACACATAACTCAAACAAAAAAATGAATATTTGTTTCCCAAGACAAATATATTAAGGAAATTCTAAAGAAATTCCAAATGGAAGACAGTAAACCTATGAGTACTCCCATGGTCACTAGATGTAAACTAAGCCTAGAAGATGACTCACTAAAAGTGGACCAAACGATGTACAGATCGATGGTTGGAAGTCTTCTCTATTCAACAACAACAATGCCTGACATCATGCAAGTTGTAGGACTCGTGTGGAGATTTCAATCCACACCTAAATAAAATCACTTAAAAGAAGTAAAGAGAATATTCAGATATCTTAAAGGCACCTTAGAACTTGGATTATGGTATCAAAAAGATAAATACTTCAATCTAACCACATACATTAATGTAGATTGGGCCATTCGTATAGATGATAGGAAAATAACCAGTGGAGGAGAATGTTTTTTAGGAAAATGTATGGTAGCATGGCTAAGTAAGAAACAAACATCCACATCAATATCCATAGAAGAGGTAGAATACATTGCTATTGCATCCTGTTGCACACAAGTTCTTTGGATGAAGCAAAAATTAGA
>ML804997.1:77497-102072 GCA_009831015.1 Picea engelmannii | reverse complement strand
TTGGTGCCCTAAAGAAAGGGATTTGTATATCCAAGAGTTGGTGCTCTAAAAATGACTGGTGTCCTTCACTATCTCAGATTATTCTTTATAAAACCTTGTAATTCATGTTAATTATATTTATATGATTGATTTTAAATAAAATTTCATTGTTGATCTATTGTGGTATCAGAGAGAGTGCCTTCAGCACAATCTAATAACTGGAAGGTAGATCCTAAAATAAATGGATTAGCAAGAGGGAATGTCTTCCAACAAAACACCATTGTTTAACATGGGTGGTTATTCTCTCTGGAAAATAAGAATGAAAAGCTACTTGTTGGCTCTTGGTTTTGATGTTTGTCAATCCTTTGTAGATGGTTAAACTGCACTAGATACTCCACCCATAGATACTGCAGGAAATAATATTTCCAATGAAAGCTCAAGAGTAGTTAATGACATTCAAGGAGGATTGACAAATTCTATATGTGTGAAGGTAATGCATTGTAATTCATATAAGGAAATATGGGACAAATTGGAGGTTGTATATGAAGGAGATAACAAATTCAAGGAATCCAAACTACAAAACTGTAGATATTAGTTTGAAAATTTGAAGATGAAAGAAGAAGAGAATAATGTTGAATACTTTCATAGGGTAGATGAGGTAGTTGACTCAATCGGAGTAGTAGGAGAACTTACTGATAAACCTATTGTACAAAATACCTTAAGGTACCTATGAGATATGATGCCAACATTTCCATAATTAAACATAGACTAGAACTTAACAAACTCACAGTAGATCAGTGGAAGGATAGAGTAAGCGTGAATCACAAAGTAACACTAACCATTGATATACTTCTGGAGTGTTATTGATCGTTGGTTAAGCATAGTGGAAGGATAGCATAATAAGAGGTGTTAACTGACATTAAGTGGTTATTTTCATCCTATGAATTATTCGGTAGGTAAAACTCTGTAAGGATTCATCTACTCCAGAGTGTTAGAGCCACAAATAGTTGAAGTCCCAGAGTGAATGAGAACCATTCATCTCAACTCTTGATTAAGTCATGATCGTCAATTTGTTTGAAATATTTGGATAAGATAGGATCATCCATGTAACAGAAGATTAAATATTGATCGTCTGATCTATTAGTGAATAAAGTACACACACTTCGGTTAAATATACTCTGGGAGGATTGAATGTCTGCAAAGGCTAGAAGTATCAAAGAACCTGGTTCCAGTGCTAGTCATGTGATAACGTAAAGAAGATAAAGGGGCTAGATGTAAATAATCCCTTGGATGTTTGAATATGGTATCATGTAGAAGAATAGGGGAAGAAGAAGAAAGTGCTAATTAAAAAATTATTAGAATGGATGAGCTCATGGTTTCAAGCTTACGATCACACAAATTTTAGTTGAAGGAAAAACCTATTTATTAAGACTCAGATTTACAACAATTCAATATCCATAGACTAATGCACTGATACACAATCATGATTAACGAAGAGTTAAATCATGAGAATTATGAATAAAGAATAAAAAGGAAAAATGATATTATTTAAAGTTTAATATTATCATTTAAGTGAAGAGGTGCAATGGTTCAAAGTTCAAATAAAGGGACACAATGCTTCAAACATCACACCAGTTGGAAGACTATATAAACAATAAATAATGGTGAGAAGAATATGACTCTACAGTCTATATCAGAAGATCAAAAGAAAAAGAAGATTCCAAGAAGAAAAACTGATGATACTTATGCAGTGAGGGTGGAAGGGAGGATCAAGGACAGATTCATATCCTTTACTAAGTAAAGTGTGAAAATAAGGGAGTTGGTGCTTCCTAGGATTGGTACCCTAAAGACGAGGGAGTTGGTGCTTCCTAGGGTTGGTTCCCTAAATATAATGGAGTTGGTGCTTCCTAGGGTTGGTGCCCTAAAACAAGGGAGTTGGTGCTTCCTAGGGTTGTTTCCCTGAAGAAGCAGATTTGTGTCTCCAAGAGTTGGTGCTCTAAAAAGGATCGTTGTCCTTCACTATCTTAGATTATTATTTATAAAACCTTGTAATTCATGTTAATTATATTTATATAATTGATTTTAAATACAATTCCATTGTTGATCTATTGTGGTGATTAATAAAATAACAAATTAAATGTTACTTGTTTAAAAAGGTAATAATCATTCACCACCACCACCCCGCGCCACTTAGAATTTTCAACAATTGGTATCAGAGCAAGTTCCTTCAACATAGTCTAATAACTGGAAGGTATATCCTGAAAGGAATGGATCGGCAAGAGGGAATGTATTCCAATGAAGCACCATTGTTTAATGGAAGTGGTTATGCTTTATGGAAAATAAGAATGAAAAGATACCTGTTGGCTCTTGGTTTTGTTGTTTAGAAATCTATTGTAGATGGTTACATTGCACCAACTACTTCACCCATAAACACTGCAAGAAAGAAGATTTTCAATGAAAAATCAAGAGCAGTTAATGCCATTCTAGGAGGATTGAAAAATTACATATGTGTGAAGGTAATGCATTGTAAGTTAGTGAAGGAAATCTGGGACAAATTAGAGGTTGTATATGAATGAAATATAAAAGTCAAGGAATCCAAAATACAAACCTGTAGAGCTCAGTTTGAAAATTTGAAGATGAAAGAAGAAGAGAACATTATTGAATACTTTCATAGGGTAGATGAGGTAGTTAACTCAATCATAGAAGCAGGAGAAGAACTTACCAATAAACCTATTGTACAATATATCTTAAGGTCATTACCTAAGAGATATGATGACAAGATTTCCATAAATTAAGATAGACCAGAACATGAAAAACTCACAGTAGATCAGCTTCATGGAATTTTTACAACATATGTGATGAGAAGAAGGAACGAAAAACCATCAAAAGGAGAAACAACATTTAAAGAATCTAAAAAAAAACATCAAGTAGGATAAAAACACCAATGATGATTTATCAGATATATCTAATGAAGAGATTGCCAACTTCACGAAGAAACTCAAGAATGGGACTGAGAAATACAAAGGAAAGATTCCTCTAATATGTTTCCACTGTGGAAAAATTGGACACTTTGCCAATAAATGTCCCTATCCTAAGCAAGAGTAAAGTGATGATCAAACAACCTTCAAAGATCAAAAGAAAATAAAAATCAATGATAAAAGGAAGTTCTACAAGAAGAATTAATGTTCCTTACCCAAGAATACAACAACTCATCTGAAGAAAGTGAAGAAGAAGAGCCAGATATTCTATTTATGGGAATGAAAACTCAAGATGATAATCATTTCAAAGATGAAGAAGAAGTGAACCTCGAGGGAGAATTCATTCGTGCAATTGAAGAACTAATAAAATATAAAAATAAAAACAAGATACTAAGGGAACAACTTCTAGAGATTGAAGAAGCTACTAAATCAAGAGAAAAGGAGGTTTCCAAAACCATTAGTGAGTCAGAACAATTGATTATTAAGTTAAAAACTCAACTCCAAGAAACCAAAAGAAAAAGAAGAAATATTGAATAAAGAACTCAATGAAAAACAACAAATATGTAAGATATTGGAGGATGAAATAGTTCAACTAAAAGGGAAACTATAAAAATAATATATTCAGTCTAAGTTTAAAAAAAGCTCAAAAATCTTGAATAACATTCTTAGCATTCAGAGATCATCAAATGATAAGACAGGACTAGGATATGATCCCTCTACAGAACAAGAAAATGACAAAATAATCTATAAAAATGTTCTTAAGAACCCCACAAGAAGAAAAGAAAACAAGAGAATAACAATACCATTGAAAACTATCCCAAATAAATAGAAATATGGACTTCCTACTAAAGAAAAAGATGACAAGAAGAATAGAATCATCATAAGGAATCGCTCTAACAGAAATCAATATATCTTCCTTGGTTATTGTTATTCATTCAAACATTTTGGATATAAAGCAATAAACTATAAATATTATAGAAAGTACAATCCAATAAATGTTCAAATATATGAAAATAATAAGGATAATGTAGAAAGAAGAAATTATAACTCCTTCTCTCCCTTACAAGACTACAATGTTGAAGTTTACAAATCAAACAACTATGGTCATAAAGCTAGTGAATGTAGATTGTCAAAATATGACAAAAGGATAAATATTCCCAATAATCAAAATGTATGGAAGAAGAAGAAAACATAGTGCAATGTAGCCCTATATGCGAGAAACAAGGATGTCAGTGGTATATAGAAAGTGGATGTTCCAAACACATGACTAGAGATCAAAGAAAATTTATCAAGTCAAAAAAGAAAGGAAAATGAAAAGTAACTTTGGATATAATATGTCAGCCAAAATACTGGGAAAAGGCACTGTCTATTTAGGAAATAACAAAACCAAAGCATAAGATGTAATTCTGGTAGAAAATATCAAGCCTAATATCCTAAGTTTAAGTTAGACATGTGATCAAGGTCACATACTTACCTTTGATTCTCAGAAATGTGATATTGGAAAAAAGGAGACTGGAAAGCTATCAGAAGTTGCACCAAGAAAATCTAACAATGTGTACATCCTTAATATAGATGAAGGAGAAAAATGTTGTTTAAGTCAAGAAAATGAAAGTTGGCTATGGAATAGAAGGTTGGGACATTTATGTTTTGACAATTTAATCAAAGTCAACAAGAAAGAGGCAGTAAGGGATATACCAAATGTTATTAAGACTTCATATCATATTTCTAAACATTGTCAAATAGGGAACCAAAAAAGAGTTAGGTTCAAAACAAAATAACATTCCACAAAAAAACCATTAGAACTTATTCACAAATATCTATGTGGACCTACCATAACTAAAACTACTTATGGTGAACATTATTTTATGTTGATCAATGATTATTACAGAAGATTGACCTGGGTATACTTTCTAAAAACAAAATCAAAATCCTTTGAGAAGTTTAAAACATACAAAGCCCTTGTAGAGAATGAAACAGATCTCAAAATTAAATATCTGAGATCAGAAAATGGAGGAGAATTCAACTCCAAATATTTCATTCAATTATGTGAAAATCATGTTATCAAAAGGCAGTTTTCATCTCCCATGACTCCTCAACAGAATGGAGTGGTAGAAAGGAAAAACAAAACAGATCAAGAAGCTTCAAGAACCATGCTAAATGAATCCAATCTTCCAGACATATTCTAGAGAGATGCAATCTACACAGAAGTCTACATACTTAATCGAGCTCAGTTGAGACCCAACCATGACAAAATTTCTTATGAACTATGGTTTGGTAGGCCAGCATCTGTAAAACAGTTTACAATTTTTGGAAGTAAATGTTCCATTAAGAATGATGAAGATAATTTAGGTATGTTTGATCCAGGATATGATGAATAGATATTTTTAGGGTATTCACCTAATAAGAAAGAATACATATTTTATAATCTTATACTACTAAAGATAGTGGAAAGTGCCAATGTAAAGATAGATGATCTGAAACTAAAGAAGAGCATATCCCAAGACATATTGAAAATTGATTAAAAAATCCCAGCAAGAAGATGAATATGTATAATCTTAGCAAGAAGATTATGATAATGAAACGCCAGAAAATGAACCATATACTAATGAATAAGACAATAAATAAACACCCCTTCCAAAAGCTCTATCAAAAAGAGTTCAAAAGAATCATCCTGAGAGTCAAAACATTGGAAATAAAAATGCAGGAGTAGAAACAAGAAGGAAACTTACATTTGACTCAAAACAGGCAATGTTGTCTATGATAGATCCTAAATCATTTAAAGAAGATAGCAAAAGTGAAGATTGGAGAAAATCAATGGATTAAGAATTAGACCAAATAGAGAAGAATCGGACTTGGGAACTAGTTCCAAGACTCAAGGACAAGAATGTGGTAGGAACCAAGTGGATCTTCAAGAAAAAACTAAATGAAAAATGGGGAAATTATAAAGAAAAAATCTAGATTAGTTTGAAAAGGATATTCCCAAGTGGAAGGTATTCATTTTGAAGAGAATTTTTCTCCAGTAGAAATACTTGAGGCATTAAGAATGTCTGTACCATTTGCATGCTTCAGAAATTTCAAAAACTATCAGATGGATGTCTAGTCAGCATTCCTTAATGGAACAATACAAGAAGAATTCTATGTTGAGCAACCAGAAGGATTAATGTGAACAGAAAATATGGACTATGCGTGCAAGATAAAAAAGGCCATGTATGGACTTAAACTAGCCCCCAAGGAATGTTTCTCAAGGCTTGATCAGTACATGAAAAAACAAGGATATAAGAGAGGCGCTACTGACAACAACATATAAATAAAAAGTGAGGATCAAAACATGATTATTGTGGTGGTATATGTAGATGACATCATATTTGGAAGTAATCTTACTATAATAAGCATAAAGTTTGCAACCAAAATGAAAGAAGAATTTGAAATGTCTATGCTGGTAGAATTTTCCTTATTCTTAGGTTTACAAGTAACTCAAACAGAAAAAGGAATATTAGTTTCCCAATCCAAATATATCAAGGAAATGATAAAAAAATTCAAAATGGAAGACAATAAACCTATGATTACTCCCATTATCTCTGGATGTAAACTAAGTCTAGAAGATGACTCACCAAAAGTAGACCAGACAATGTACATATCAATGGTTGGAAGTTTTCTCTATTAAATAACAATGATACCATACATCATGTGGGTTGTAGGACTCGTGGGGAGATTTCAATCCACACATAAAGATAAATACTTCAATCTAACTGCATACACTGATGCATATTGGCCCGGTAGTATAGATGATAGGAAAAGCACCAGTAGAGGAGAATTGTTTTTAGAAAAATGGTTGGTAGCATGGCTAAGTAATAAACAAACATCCACATCACTATCCACAATAGAGGCAGAATACATTGTTTTTGCATCCTGTTGCACACAATTCTTTGGATGAAGCAAACATTAGAAGATCTACAAATAAGATATGATGATCCCATTACTATTAATTGCGATAACACTAGTGCCATAAGTATCTCTAAAAATCTAGTAATGTATTATCAAACCAAATACATCCCAATCAAATAAAATTTATTAAGAGATCAGGTTAATCAAAGAGTAGTTAAAATAGTTTATGTGGACACCAAAGAAAAAATTGCAGACATATTCACAAAACCTTTGCCCAAAAGTACCTTTGAAAATATTCAACAAAAATTGGGAGTAATTCACATACCTCATTAAAACCACAAAAGTTGCATCAGAAGAAAATGGGCACATGATTAAGGGGAGCGTCACCACAGGTGGAGCGATAAAATATCCCCTCTGACATTGTTGTCAAAAGGGGAGGAAATTCAAAAACAACAGAAATAAGAATATTTCAAAGAAACGGTTGCAATCAATGCCAAAGGGGGAGAATGTTGGACACAGTGGTATGATATTGTCATTCATGTCAACAGGGTGCAGAAGAATCTAGTATAAACCCAAATCTAATAAGGAAGAATGTTAATCAAAGCTCGAAATATATGGTGCATTTGAAATAACACAGGAGATAAAGTTATGTGTGTAAGAAAAACATTTTGTAAAGGATCAACTTACAGGAACTGTTCAGTCTTAGTTCGGGACAATCCAGGATCATGAAATCGAGGTGAACTCAGAGTTTGGGAAGGATGAAATCTCAACCATTAGGTTAGCATTATGGACCATTGGATCAAGTAGTGGATAACTTACTTCGACACTTTTCCACTTCGGCGATTACTGGAGACAAGGAAGAATCCATGAAATCCCGAAGTCACGAAATAACACCTACCATAGATTAGGAAGGAGTGTCGGATGATTTCCTAGCCGTTAGATCAAGATTTGATATAGAGATAATAATTGACCATAGATATGGAATGTAAATGTTGAACCATCATATCACACTAGAGAAAACAAGGTGGTCAACTCCGGCCCTGACCACTTCGGTGAAAAGGAGTATGAAACATGTAATTTTACCTGAAGGTCGAAGTCCTGAACTCTTGTTGACCATCGGATAAGAGGTAGAATAGGGAAATATTATCAACCGTTGATATGGAATGAATATTGAAGTTGTTAGATCGTGCTAAAAGGAAGAAGGTGGTTAATTCTAGCATTGACCTACTCCGGTGATAAGAAGCTCAGATAAACCAAGAAATCTCAAACTCCGGAGCCCCGAAGTTAATATAATTTGTCGATCAAGACAAGAAAATATCTATGGTGATAGATTTATTTGACACTTCAGAAATGATCAAACAATTGTATAAAAGTTCCAAAATGCCAGAAGCCATGATCCAAGAAGGAGACATGCGACAAAAGACAAATATGACACGTGGCCTAATCGACTAGTGACAAGTGTTAAGGTATAGTTGGCACATTAGGTATAATAAAGTTACAAATCAAGGTGACACATGCCAACCACTCATCCAGTGCCACATCAACAGTGAAATCATCAAGCCACATCACTATGAGACTACATCCTCCGGGGATGTCCAGCTTCTCCTACCAACAAATATACCAGAAGTGTAGAAGGTCGAAGTCACGAATTAACGTCTGGTCGTTGATCTGATATCCTATGGAATATTTCTTGACCATATGATAAAGTACAATGGAAGGATAAAGCAAGTGTGAATCATGAAGTAACGCTAATCATTGATATACTTCAAGAGCATTCTTGATCGTTGATGAAGCATAGTATAAGGATAGCGTAAGCGAAGGTGTTAACCGACAGTAAGGGGTCACCACAATTTTATGACTTATTCGGTAGGTAAACATTCATATGGATTGTTATAATCGAGAGTCCTGCATCCATGAATAGATGAAAGCCCAGAGTGAATGAGAATTGTTCATCTCAACTCTTGATTAAGTCATGACCGTTGATTTGTTTGAAGTCTCTGGATAGGCTAGGATCGTCCATCTAATGGAAGATAAAATATTGACCCTCTGATCAACTGGTGAATACAGTATACTCACTTCGATGAAATATACTCTGGGAGGATTGAATGACTACAAAGGCCGAAAGTCCGTAAGGATGAAGTACCAGAGAACCTAGTTCCAGCACCGGTCACGTGATAAGGTAAAGAAGCTAAAGGGTATAGAAGTAAATAATACCTCAGATGTTTGAATATAGTCCCATGTAGAAGAATAGAGGCAGAGGAATAAAGTGTGAATAAAAAAATGCTTGGAATGGATAAGCTCATGGTTTCAATCTCGTAGTCACACAAATTTTGGTTGAAGGAAGAACCTATTGATTAAGAATCAAATTCACAATAATTCGAGATCTGTAGACTAATGAAACGATACACAGTCATGATTAAAGAAGAGTTAAATCATGAGCATTATGAATAAAGACTAAAAAGGAAAAATGATATTATTTAAAGTTTAATATTATCATTTAAGTGAACAGGTGCAATGGTTCAAAGTTCAAATAAAGGGACACAATGCTTCAAAGCTCACATCAGTTGGAAGACTATATAAACAAGAAATAATGGTGAGAAGAATGTGTTTATGCAGTCCATATCAAAATATCAAAAGAAGAAGTAGAGTCCAAGAATAAGAATTGATGATACTTATGTAGTGAGGGTGGAAGGGAGGAGGAAGGAAGGATTCATATCCTTTACTAAGTAAAGTGTGAAAATAAGGGAGTTGGGACTTCCTAGGGTTGGTTCCCTAAAGAAAAGGGAGTTGGTGCTTCCTAGGGTTGGTTCCTTAAAACAAGGGAGTTAGTTCTTCCTAGGGTTGGTTCCCTAAAGAAGGAGATTTATGTCTCCAAGAGTTGGTCCTCTAAAAAGGATTGGTGTCCTTCACTATCTCATATTATTATATATAAAACCTTGTAATTCCTGTTAATTATATTTATATAATTGATTTTAAATACAAGTCCATTGTTGATATATTGTGGTGATTAATAAAATAACAAAGTAAATGCTAATTTTTTTAAAAGGTAATACAGATTCACCCTACCTCTCAGTATTTTCAACAGAAACAACAAAAGTATTGTGGGCCCCAAGGTGGTTAGTTGATACGTCAACTTCCTAGGGGAAAACAATTTTCATACT
The DNA here is from genome assembly GCA_009831015.1 of Picea engelmannii. NCBI lineage: Eukaryota > Viridiplantae > Streptophyta > Pinopsida > Pinales > Pinaceae > Picea > Picea engelmannii. Next base: position 92,069 of record ML804997.1, on the reverse strand, counting down.
ATCTCCATTTGGGGCACATGATATCTCATTGGAAAGAAATATTCAAGGATTACAAATTTTGGTTAGGGCCATAGAATACCGTTGGCAACCCTTGGCTACCCGAAAGTATAAAAAACATTGTTTAGGGCCTCAAAATGCACCCAGAAGTTTGGGACCTGAAAACTGTAGAAAAATTGCTAAGAATATAGAGAATCATTGAGTCAATGGAAGAGGTAGATGGCTATCGATATCCACCTATATCATGCATCCCATCTTAGGAAGCAATGGTTTCCATTGCATCAGGATCCCTCATTAGATGGGGAAACTTTTTCTAAATTTAGCTCCTAGTGAGCCACTTTCCTTGGTGAAGAAGCTTCCCTACTTTTCCAACTTGGTAGATTTATATGCTCTGTTAGAGGGTTCCTTTCATTTTTGTATCCATGATTTGATCAAGGAATTCAGGGTTGATTTATGTATGGGCCATGTGCTTAGCTACCTATGAGGTGTCTAGTAGGGGTGGAACATATGGGGAAAGGATCTCCACATTAAAAACTGGATGTAGGCCAAATAATGGGGGAATACTTAATTCAAAATAATTCTCAGCTTCAAAATTGGTGATGGTGTAAGGCCCATATCAAAGTGGGAAAATCTTGTGATGGGGTCCTACAAAGAACTCTTTCTACAAATGTAACCAGACCTTATCACCAACCTGAAACTTCTATAGAAATTGATGTTGGTCAAGTTGTTGCATTTATTGGGCATTAGATTTCTAAAATATTTCATGGACTGGTTATTGAATGATCCAAGTGGATATTGGTGGCCACCCACCTGTTCCAACTGGATCCTTTTGCCAGTTTTTAGTTCAACATGTTCTTATGTACTTATTTGTAATAATGGGTTCCATACTTTCGGGGTTTTCTGGATCCCTACACATATTCCAGGTGGACACTGGTGGCCTCCCACCTAATACAATTGGCTTATTTTGTATTTTTTCATGGAAACACATCTTTATGTACTTCCAGGTTTGTTTTGGAGCCCTAAATAGTTGTATTTTGGCTCTCCACAGTCAAACTATAGACGAAGTAAAAGTTTGATGATGTAATGCATAGTTCTTGAAGATAACTTTCCAATGGGCTATCACGTGTCTAAAACAAAGATCATATGAAAACGTTGCGACCTCATGAAGTTAATGTACTAACTTACCCAAAAGGGGCCCACATGAATTTTGGTGTTTCATCTCCTAGGGTTAGGTTTTTGGATGTCTAGGGTTTTGGCATTCCTTTTTAACATAAAAATTCCTTCAGAGCCTCATTGTAATCATCTTCTAGCAAATGAGTGTAGTCATCACATCTCTTCTCAAATATAAATCTACCACCATTCTAGCAAGTCTTGCACTCTGTATTTTTTCAGTCTCTTTACAATTATTTCATTAATATAAATAAATTATTGTTGTATTTCTCTTTTTCTGGAAATTTTCATGAGTATTTCATTGTAATTTATCTTCTTTCATTTCGTTTCGAACATAATCTAGATCAATGATATCAAAGTAGGATGTTCTTGATCATTTTTTTTCAGCGCATGTCCCTGACAAGGTCCGAGTATATCTTGTTGGGTCTCGAGTTTTCCTCTCTCAAGTACAATCACTCTCTTACACCCAAGAAACCCTCTATGGAAGCAGAAAATAAAAATGGTGGAGCAGAAGATTCTATTAACCTGTTTCTTGAGAAAGCTCTCGTGCGACAAAGGGACAAAATGATGGAGAATTTTTCACACATTCTTCAATTCCTGCCAATAGTAAGAGGCACATATTCATCAAGTGACCATTTTGGAGGAACCTCTCCCTTCAAGGTACAAGTTAACTTTGATATTCCCATATTTGAAGGTCAGATAGATGCAGATTCCCTAGAAAAATAGTTAAATTTATTAGAAAGTTATTTCTCTATTAAAAAAATTTCCAATAGGGAAAAGATCAACTTCGCACTCCTCAAGGATCTCCCCCATGTTGAACATCGGTGGGAAACTAACTTGGAGCAAATTTCCACAGAGGAATCTGGAATATATGGGGTCGAGCCCGCTTGGGAATTTTTTGTGGATGCAGTCAAAGAATACTACTACCATGTTGATAACTATGAAGACCAGTATATGAGATGGACCACACTATGGAAAGAGAAGATCCAAACAATGTCAGAGTTCACAAATAATTTCCATACCTTTTTCACCAAGATGGGTATGAAGAACTCTGAGTGGCATCTGGTTCTGAAATATTGTGGGGCTCTGCATAGGTACATCCAAATCAAAATGGATTTCCTAAACATCTCATCATTGGGAGATTCCTATCTATATGCTATCAAAATCGAGTATAAATTTAGGCACCAGAACAAATGGGAATTTGAGTCTTCAAAAATGTGACAACCAAAGAACGATAAAGATGACCCTAACCAACAACCTCTAGAAAACAATTCCAAGACACAGGAAAAAGAGGCTAAAGGGAAGACGAAGAATGAAACTGAGAAGTGGTGTGACTGTTAATATTATGGTAGCGGCAGGAGGTATTTACCTCCACGTGTAAACCTGAGGAGAATAGGAGACTCTAGGAAGTAAGAGAAACCCTAATGAGTTGGCTAATAACCCTAGAAGTCTTGTCAGCTCAAGAAGAAAATTCATATTAGGTTATTAGCCTCCAAGAGAAGAAGTCGGCCAGAAATAATAATAATATACTAAACAGACATCTACCCATAAGGAGAAGTTGACTCCAGCAAATCTGACAGAACCACTATAAATACCGGGTGCCAGTTCTCATTTGACACATCTCAGAATTGCAGAGCAACAACTGGTGCACACTGCAGTTCCCAGTTTGGTGTGCACGTGTGGAGGAGAGTTGCAGGTGCAGCTTTTGTAGCAACCAGTTTTAGTTTTGGCTTGAAATATCTCTTGGATAGGGTTTGGACTATCTGATCAGCTATTTTTGGTGCACTATCCTTGGAGGAAGATGCGCTACACCTTGTTTGACTATCTAGCCTAGGGTTTTCTTTCGGAGTAATTCTCAGTCAAGGTTAAGGTTCTCAGAGGGTGGATTCGGCCTATGGTTGGGTGACGAGGGTATCGTCAATGGTAAAATGAGCACACAATATTCTATATTCTAACAGGTTTTGGACCCACACCTCCTTCATTCATTCTAAACCCTGGAAGGAAACATAGCCACTAAGATATTGAGCTTGTTGAGGAACTGTCGCTAGGGTTACTAGCAGAAGCAGCTTCCAAGACATTGTCGCTAGGGTTACTAGCAGGATCAGTTGCAGAAACCCTAATCCTCTTGTTGAGGCACCTTAAGTGAATGGATTGACCTAATCTCCAGATAGATCAGTGCTCTCTAGCCTAGTGCATCTCCTGGTACTCTTAGCAAGCCAAGACGTGAAGTTTGAATTTTTGGTCAAATCTAGATTTGACCAAGTCAAGCAAGCCATGACTAACTCTATGAAGTCTGAGAACAAGTTATATGGAGCCTCTAACTTCAGAGAATGGAAGACAACGATTGACCTCATCCTTGCCAAGAATAAAGTGATGGATATCGTGAAGCTAGAGCTTGAAGAAGGAAAAGAGAAGGAACCGCAGAATGTTGCAGATATGGAAAAGTTCAAAGATGTTGACATCAATTCCATGAGTATCATAGTGGATTCTATAAAATACCACTTGATACCCTACATCTCCCATCTTGACTCATCGAAGAAGATGTACGATTCCCTAACAAATCTCTTTTCAGTCAGAAACATTGGACAAGTTATGAGTCTGAAGAATGAGCTCTGTGACATGAAGATGAATGATGATGACAGCATAACATCATACTTTGTAAGGATCTCCTAGTTAAGATATCAAATACAATCTTATGAAGATATCACTTCAAAGAAGGAAGTGATGAACATAGTACTCAATGGTCTTCCCAAGACGTGGGATGCATTTTCCACAAGCATGAACACAAGGAAGGAGTATCCGACATTTGAAGAACTTTGGACTTGTTTTGTTCAAGAAGAATCAAGGATTAATGAAAAAGAGAAACCCCAAAAGAAGTACGACGATCAAGCTTTCACAACAATATTCAAGAACTTCAGGAACAAAAGGAGGTTTGGTTCAAGGAGGAAGCCAAATCAGGAAAAAGATAATTCAGAAGTGCAATGCTTCAACTGTCGAAAGTATGGTCACTACAAGAATCACTGTCCTGAGCTAAAGAAAAGGAAGGAGAAACATGAAGCATCGATTGCCGAAGAAAAGGAACCTACAAAGAAGGCTAAGCATGATGGAAGAGACTTCTTCTTCTAAAAGGTAACAACACTATTCTTATTTCTTGTACATATCTTGTTTGCATCGTCTATGTACATATCTTTTATATCTATCTCTTGGAAGATAATGTGTTCCAAGAAGAACTATATCTCTGGAAGAAAAAACAAGATGAAAATGGATATCATTAGATAATACACATGAAAGGATTAAATACGAGAATCTATTGCAAGATAAGCTGAATCAATCATGAAGAAACTTAGAAGAATCAAAGAAAGAAAGAAGTCAACAATTCGAGAGGAAATTGGAAAAAGAATTATTATGTTTTGTAGAAGACAACAAGACGGAAGCGTGGACTCTATTAGACAAGAGAGCCAATTATATATTGCAGAAGAAAATAAGGATGAAGATGGAAGCGTGGACTCTGTTAGATGGAGGGAGCCGACTATATGCACTCTTACATGAAGCAAGGATTAGGAGGCAGCTAATCCTGTGATCCATTGAAGATAATGAAGTATATATATCCATGGTAGTAGCCATGAAAGACAGTATGTGTTCAGTTCAATCGAAGAAGAAGAATTCTTCAAAGAGAATCCTTAAAGTATTCTTGGTTGTCCATATAGATCCGTGATCCTATGATAAAAGGAAGAAGTGGAATCTCTAAGGAATGAAATCTATAAGAAACTCCATGGACCCAAGAGCTAAAGAAAAACATGAAGATTCCAAGAAAGAAAGAGAAATCGGAACAACCAGTCACTGTATCAAGAATCACAAGATTACCAGCCTGATACGAACTCACTAAAAGCAATCAAGCAGAAGAACTGAAAGTTGTGATAAAGAATAGTGTATGGAAGACTTATGAATGAAAGCATTGTGAAACCCAGAACTAGAGGTTCTCGCAAATGGAGGGAGAAGACTATGATGATTACTTGTTCCAGCAAACTAGACTTATCTCTACATGCGTCATTATATCATCCGCAACATCCATGAGTTGGAGTTCTACATCAGATGAATGCAAAGAATGTTTTCCAGAGAAATTGAATAAAGAGCGTATGAAGAGAAATATCAAGAACTCTGAGGCATACCAGAAAGAGACTATTATATGCAGATAAAAGAAGATAACTTAGTGGAGAACCTCTAGTGCACAACAAAAGTGTGGTGAAGATTTCCTATAACATAAAGATGACTACTCAGTAGATCAGATCTCATGATGATAGAAGAAGTGCCACATAGATATGTTCCAGTTTTCCAACTATGATATACTCCATTTTTCAAATCTACATGAAGCCTTCACATTGTTCCAGAATAAAGTACATTTGAAATCAGGCATTACATTATCCATGATGAAGTCTAGAAAGGAGAAAATGATTTCTCCAATACATATCTCCACAGATGAGCAGATAAGCAGACATTTTGGTAAAGCTTCTATCCAAGATGAAAGAGTTTGTGTACTCAAGTTGGAAATTATGGAAATAAATTCCTTATTATTGAAAAAGGAATAAATGACTCTCCAGGTTAGGAGGGATCACTGAAAACATTATTGAAGACATTTATTTTCAATATTGAAAAATAGTCCATCTCAGACAGATGCTTTCCTGTTCAGAAAGTGGATTGAGATCTCTGACGGACATTCACTTCCCATTGTGGTTAACATGGGAAGTAGTTTGATTGTTGATGTATCATAGACAGTGACTTCCCATTGTGGTTAACATGGGGAGTGGTCTAGGGCAGTCTCTCTTCTTGAGGGTTACTCAAGAAGACTGGCCCACCTCGCCGGACAACGATTTCTCATTATGGTTAACGTGAGGAATGGTCTGTTTTGGAGGTTGATGCAAGACAATATTTTCCTCTTGTGGTTAACGGAGGAAATGGTTTGGACAATCGTTCCTTAGGGTTTATACATTCTCTCTAGGGTGCACTTTGATTAGAGTAGGAGGAATGGCCCAGGGTGGGGAATGGTCTAGGCTCAGCAATCAGGGACAGACATTCCTTAGGGTTTATACATTCCCTCTAAGGTGCACATTGATTAGTGTAGGAGGAATACCCCAGGGTGGGGAACGGTCCAGGCTCAACAATTAGGGATAGACATTCCTTAGGGTTTATACATTCTCTCCAGGGTGCACTTTTATTAGTGTAGGAGGAATGGCCTAGGGTGGGGAATGGTCCAGGCTCAACATTCCTTAGGGTTATACATTCTCTCTAGGGTGCACTTTGATTAGTGTAGGAAGAATGGCCCAGGGTAGGGTATGGTCCAGGTTCAGAAGACATGACAGTTATTCTTCCTTGCTTGAGAAGAATAGTCCAGATATCTCATTACTCTACTTTGAGGCAGATATTTCTTCAGAGCTCATAGATGTGAGTGAAAGATTGGCCCAGATGATTTAGTTTATATCATAACATTGTTTCTATGCAGATGTTTGTTATGAAGACTATATGACAGTAGATGTAGACTACTGTGGTGGATATGTTCCATTGTTCATGAGGTAGATATTCTTTCAGATCTCACAGATGTGAGTGAAAGATTGGCACATATGATTTAGTTTATATCATAACATTGTTTCTATGCAGGTTGCTATCGGATGTTTGTTATGAAGACTATATGACAGTAGATGAAGGCTAATGTGGTGGATATGTTCCACTATTCATTACTGATCAAATACTTGTGTGTTACTTGGTGTGGTAGTGTACCACTAGACTGTAGTTATATACTACTATGCATAGACACAATTGTGTTCTATTTTTGTTCTAATTGCCTTGAAGACTATCAGCAGTTTATTGGAGATAATCATCATTGAGACGAATGATGAACAGAGATTTTCCAGACGGAAAATGGTTCAGAGCATTATAAGAATGACTCTTGTGTCACTCTATGGTATGAGTGACTTATCCAACATCATGTCTAATTACTCAGATGAAGTATGGTTTCGAGACATGATGCAATTGATGGTAATGGTGATGTTCATGATCTAGTCATGAGATAGTCTAAACGACTATGTTGATGCTACCAGGTAAATGGTACGTTTTTGTGCTCAAGACCATTACCTGTAATACCTCCCTAGCTAGGACGGAGTGTTAATATTATGGTAGTTGTGGGAGGTATTTACCTCCATGTGTAAACCTAATCAGAATAAGAGACTCCAGGAACCAAGAGAAACCCTAATGAGTTGGCTAATAACCCTAGAAGTCTTGTCATCTCAAGAAGAAAATTTCATATTAGGTTATTAGCCTCCAAGAAAATAAGTCAGCCAAAAATAATAATAATATACTGAACAGAAATGTACCTAGAAGGAGAAGTTGGCCCCAACAAATCTGGTAGAACCACTATAAATACAGGGTACTAGTTCTCATTTGACACATCTCAAAATTACAGAGCAAAAACTGGTGCACACTGTAGTTCCCATTTTGGTGTGCATGTGTGGAGGAGAGTTGCAAGTGCAGCTGTTGCAACAACCAGTTTCAGTTTTGGCTTGGACAATCTCTTGGCTAGGGTTTGGACTATATGATCAACTATAGTTGGTGCACTATTCTTGGAGGAAGATGCATTACACCTTGTTTGGATATCTAGCCTAGGGTTTGCTTCCAGAGTAATTCTCAGTCAAGGTTAAGGTGCTCAGAGGTTGGGTTCGGCCTATGGTTGGGTGACTAGGGTATCGTCAATGGTAAAACGAGCACAAAATCTTCTATATTCTAACAGTGACTTCCACAAAATCCCTAGCACAACACCGATGAATGTCACTCGAAACAGTCATTGGTGGCCGAGGTGAAAGACATAGAGTTGAACCCTGATTTAGAATCCGATCTAGAAAATATGGAAAACAAATAAATCATCGACGTAGACCCCATTTCCATTGTCGCAAGCACAACAATTAAACTAGAAGAATCAATATATCATGAAGAGGGAGAGTTCCTCTTCCATTCACATATGTGGGTGAAGGGGACCCCATTAAATTTCATTGTTGATAATGGTAGCCAAAATAACCTCATCTCAGCTAAGGTTGTCAAACAATTGGGGTTGTCGAAAACACCACACCCTCATCCATACAACATTGGTTGTCTTCACTAGGGATGAGATCTTTGTTTCAGCCAGCAGTTTTGCATGTCCTATGGAATCCAACCCTTCAAGGATGAGGTAGTGTGTAATGTTTCCCCTCTTGATGTCTGTGATGTGGTTTTTGTCCAACCATATATGTGGAGACATCATGTTTTCTATGAGTCTATACCTTGTAGTGTCATTATTACTTTGGGAGGCCAGCTCTATCAGATACCAGAGGTAGTTCTAACTACTGCTCCACCAAAATAGTGTCACAAGGTAATCTATCATACTACAAAATTTATCCTCTTCACAGTCTGTTCAAAGGATGCACATAAGACTACTACAACCACTGTAGCCTCAACATCGTCTATCCAACAAAAATAGATTGTCAAAGAGAAATAATATATTGTTTCTTCACCTACAATGGTGCCTACATAATGCCCCATCAAACCCAGAGACAACAGGTTGGTGGAGCATATTCAACCCCACCAGAAACCAGTTTGTGACACTATTCCAAAGACAAAGTAGCACAACTTCTCCAACAAAGCACACAACTCACCAAGATTCAAATTTAGAACATGCTTTCCCCTCTTCCCAGGGAACTCAACGCAATGGAAACCATTGCTTCCTAAGGGGGGAGGATTGATCCAAGTGGATATTAGTAGCCACCCACCTGTTCCAACTTGCTCCTTTTGCCTATTTTTAGTTCAACACATTATTCTGTACTTATTTGTAATTATGGGTTCCACACTTCCGGGATTTTCTGGAGCCCTACACATATTTCAGGTGGATATTGGTTTCCTTCCACCTAATCCAACTGGCTTATTCTGTATTTTTTCATGTCAGCACATATTTTTGTACTTCCAAGGCTGTTTTGGGGCCCTAAACAGTGTTATTTTGGCTCGCCATAGTCAAACTATAGACGGAGTCAGAGTTTGATAGCATAATGCATAGTTATTGAATAGAACTTTCCAATGGGATATCACGTGCCTAAAATGAAGATCGTATGCAAAAGTTGTGACCCTGGGAAGTTAATGTACTAACTTACCCAAACGGAGCCCACATGACTTTTTGCATCTCATCTCCTAGGGTTAGGTTTTTGGATGTTTTTGGCACAAGGGCAGACCCAGGGTTCAACGCTTCAACAGGGCACCAACAAAACCCTAACTACCGACCCTTCCGACAACACCTGTGAAGCAGATGAAGTCTCACCTGAGGTAGAGGTAGGGGTGGTTGCAAGAATCAAATGTCTGCAACCTTAGATGGGACACAGATATGTGATTCTTACTCTTAGAAAGTACTTTAGAAAAGATCCTTCATCAGTATTTAACCCTCAAGGCACTCTGTAGATGGCACAAAGCAACACAACATTCACTTAGATCTAGGTTAAGTTAGCACTTAGCATCAGCAAAATAGGTTTAGCACTTAGCACTTTCATGTATGTCATATATACACCCATACATCTAAGAAGCACAAAGCAAAGTGGATCTATCTAAGAGTATCATAGAAAATCACATAGAATAATCATATCAATTTATAACACATGAAAAGAAACCAACACATTAGGTCGAAGCACCGAGCACAACACACAAAGTTATCGTGGTTCACCCCCACACTAGGGATACGTCCACAAAGTCTTATTCTTATTTATTAGATTTGGTCAATCAGGTTACAACATAGAGCTCACATGTGTACTCCAAATAGGACAGGAGATCTGCGCGCACCTCGCCAGATCCTCCTTCCCCAAGTAGATATAGCATAGAGCCTTCTTACAATCCGTGCACTCATCACTTACAACACTCAACTCATCTCTACAAGTCAGTCACATAATATACACAAAGCCTTTACTAGCACTTATCTTATCTTCTCGCCCTCTCTTACATTACTTAGCTACTTATTTATACTTTACAAAATAGGCCTAAAACATGGATAAACCCATGGACCGACATCCCTTTCCCATTACATTAACCCAAAACCCTAAAAGGGCCCCAAAAGTGGACTGAGATCCCATGATCTTTGTTTCTCCTAGGTCTCCATCTTTGACAGACTTTCGAAGTCCAAAAATGGTCAAATATGATCAAGTGTTCCTCAAAACTTGGTCAAGAGCCAACAAATGTCTAGGGTTTTAGAATTCTTGTTTAACATAAAAATTCCTTTAGAGCCTCATTGTAATCATCATCTGGAGAATGAGCATATTTGTCACATCTATTCTCAGAGATAAATATGCCACCATTCTAGCGAGTCTTTACAATTATTTCATTGATAGAAATCAAGTATTGTTGTATTTCTCTGTTTCTGGAATTTTTCATGAGTATTTCATTGCAACTTCTCTGTTTTCATTTCATTCCAAACATAATCTGGATCATCGAATGTGATAATTTTTTTCAACAAATATGGCTACCTTATTAGCCTCAATTTGAGCATGGGTAGATTCTTCTTGTGTGGATTCAATGGGAATATCTACATCAATTGGGGCCAATGGTTGGAACCTCAAGCACACCTAAAAAGGGATATGTCTAGTAGAATTATGAAGGGCTTGATTGTAGCTATGTTTCACATAAGGAAGACTCCCATCCCATGTGTGTGGATATTTGTAGTTGTACATTATCAGGATATGCATAATCATCCCATTGACTATCTTCAATTGTCCATCGATTTTGGGGGTGTAAAGCAGTTGATTTGGTGAGCTTCGTGTCCATGAATGATGATAGATTGGACTATAATGTACTCAAGAAATTGCTATCACTATTTGAAATAAAATTATGTGGTATCCCTAAATGAACCTAAACATGCTCAAAGAATATCTTAGCAGTGGCCTTGGCTATGATACTCTTCTTGCAAGGTGTCGAAAATGACATTTTAGAGAATCGATCATTGGCCATGAAGACATAATCATTACCATGCTTGGTTGAAGATATAAAAGACATGTAATCCAAGGATTTGGACTCCCAAGGCCAGAAAGAATAGGTAGAGGGGTCTACAACCTATGTTCCTTAATTGTGGGTTTGGTGACAGCACAGGCAGTGCATGATCTAATATACTTGTTGACATATTTTTGAATCTTCGGCCAATGAAAATAATATTTCGATATTGTCATTGTTTTTACCATGAAAATTTTCCTTCAACCCAACTATAATGAGCCTCCCAAATCATCTTCACACGCCCTGTTGAAGTAACATAGAGGTGGCCCACATGGCATAACAGTCCATCCCGGGGATGAAAGTATGGAACTAGTTTTTCTGCGCTCAATATTTGATAGGTAGCACCAAATTTAGATTCATTGTTGTCTAATTTTCACCACCTATAGGTATCATGCCCATAGGAGTTAAGAACTATGGTTATTTCCACAATCAGGGGTCAGTTGAGGCAGTCTACAACATGGTTGGTGCTACCCTTATTGTACTTGATGTTCAAGAGGAATTGTTGCAGGTATGTCAACTAATTTTGATGGAATTCATTTTTTAACATTCCTTGTGTCTGCTTGAATTGCATAGGCATGTGATCAGTGTGGATAATTTTTTACTTTCCCAGAATACAACTCTTCCATTTTCGACATGCCTACACAATAGAGTACATCTCTTTCTCGTAGGTGGGATATATGAAAACAATTTTAGATAGTGTTTCACTATGATAGGCCACCACATGTCCATGTTGAGTGAGTATAATTTTGATAGCATATTCAAGAGCATCTGTCTCAATATCAAATTACTCATTTAGGTATGGTAGCATGAGGATTGATGCAAAGAAGAGGCGATGTTTCATATCTTGTAATGTTTTTTCCTATGATTCGGACTAGGAAACTTGGATTTAGCTCCTCCCTTGGTCACTTTATTGAAGGGAAAATTTATATAAGAGGATCCCAACATGAAACTATGGTATAATTTGGTGAGTACCAAGAAGCTGCGCAACTCTATCATAGTCTTTGGGGCTATCTAGTCACATATGACTTGGATCTTGGTCAGGTCAACATGCAAACCATTTTCATCCATGATTTATCCCAATTATTGAATTTGATTCATGAGTAATGATAATTTATCTATATTGATGTATATCTTTTGTTTTTGTAGCATGCTCAGGACCTGCTCGATGTGTTTCATATGTTCTTCCCAGGTCTGAATAAATATGAGGATGTCATCCAAATATACAACCACAAAATAGTTTGTGAACGGCCACAATATATCATCCATCATCCTCATGAATGCCATTGGAGCATTAGTTAAGACAAAAGGTAATACCAACCATTAAAAATGGCATTCTTTATATTTGAAGGTCATTTTCCATACATATGTTTGTTCTATTAGAACCTAGTGGTAGTGGGACTTCACATCAATCTTACTAAAGCACTTGGAAACCTTAAGTCGATCAATAAGATCCTCAATATGGGGCATCAAGTATTTTTTCTAGAAAGTGACCTCATTCATGGATCTATAATTAATACACTTGATATGTCCCATTCTTCTAATATACCAACACAATTGGGATCCCACGAGGAGAGGAGCTCAGTCGAATGTGGTGCTTTCATATGAGCTCGTGAATCTGAAAATTTATTTCCTCATTCTCCAAAAGGGAGTGCATATATATTGGACCATTAGGTAAGGGTACACCATGTCTCAAGTCAATGGAATGTTTGAATTGACAGTGTAGACACACCCCTATAGTTGAAGTGAAGATATCTCTATATTCCACTAAAAATTTGTCCACTTTCTTTTGTTGTGTAGAGAGATCCGATGAATAGGTTGTGGCAGTCATCATGCCTTTTTTTTACCTTATAACCAAACCATTAAGAGGAAAAAAATTGCAATATGAGAGATTACCTTTTGGCACTATTTTTGCTAAGATCAATGAAATTGAAATAGTCAGAACTACCTCTGGTACCCTATAGGGATGACCTTCCAAATTAACAATGACACTACATGGTTGGGAATGATAAAAAACATCATGCTTCCACATATAAGGTTTTCCTAAAAAACCATCATAAACTGCGAGTGGGGAAATATCACACAATACCTCATCCATTATGACCCAAATGTTGGATTACTAAGAGGGGGGGTGAATCAGTAATAGATCAATTTAATCCTTTTTAACCATATAATCCAAGTGGTATATCAATGTAGCATTATCATCTAATAACTACAGAGTAAATAAGCAATGAACATATGAAAAATCATACACATACACAGTACACCAATGTTTTACGTGGAAACCCAAAGTGGGAGAAAAACATGGAATTATTTTTCTTACATTTCTTGAAGAATTACATTCATTGGAAGCACCAACTTCCTTTGTTTTCTAGATGAAACTGGAAGGAGGTTCCAACCCCCTATTTTCTCATGCTACAACCTGAGGGAAGCTCCATCTCCCTAATTATCTAGATACAACCAAAAGGAGGATACAACCCCTTATGTTCTTTGGCTACAACCAGAAGGTGGCTACAACCACTTACCCTTCCCTCGTCGAACCACCCTGACGTATAAGTAAAATGATGGAACCATTGTCACACTATCACTGTGAGATATATTGTTGTAAACCTGTACCAATCAACCTGTAATCAACCTTTACCATAAAAAAGTCCATCAACCATGCACCAACCTATACCTTAACCTGTACCATAAACAAGTGCATCAACCATGCACCAGCCTGTACAAAACATGTACCATGAACAAGTGCATCAACCATGCACCAAACCTATACAAAACCTGTACCATGAACAAGTGCATCAACCATGCACCAAACTTGTACAAATAACCTATCACAACAACATATCACAACAACCTTTCTCATAAATATTATCAACCAAATCATATCTACTCACCAAGATCGATCACCAAGAAAACTCTCAAAGATTTTCATCAACCAGCCATAACACAACAACTCATAATCATCACCAATATCAATATGTGCTTCTAATAATATACCAATACAAGTATGTTACATCATCCATAAACCATTTGTTAACAATACTACTAACAAGTTCCTCCAACCATGTACCAAGTATGTACTAATCATGTATCAATTAATCATCAACTATGACTCATCAATATGTACCAACACATCAAATATACATCTCATGTATGTGCCAACTCATCAATTGCTTGTCTCAACCATGTACCCAACATGTACCTCAACCAAAAGTCCTCATCAATTTCATCATCCAAATATGATTTGTAAATATGTAATAGACTTGGTGTATATGATCACATACCTGCAAACCTTCCTTAACTTTAATAACAAGAGACTAGCATTTTCATCAAACTTTACTTTAGTCTCACATGACTAGTTTTGGATTAG
>ML804997.1:49876-65336 GCA_009831015.1 Picea engelmannii | reverse complement strand
TTGACATGAAGGTATCATCCCTGGCTCAACCAATCGATGGTGTATGGTTAAGGGTATAGCATTGACGACAAATTTAGTATCTTGACAACCTAATTTGAGATCAGGTTCTTCTAGCTCCTACTATCTACAATGAAATTTAGTGGTGTCTCATTCACCCACATATGTGCATGGAAGAGAAGCTCCCACTTCTCAAGCTCCTTTGAATCATCTGGTTGGATCTTTTTGGTTGCAATGGTAGCACTGGTTTCTGCATCGAGGATCTGATTTCCCTATTCTCAATTAGAGTCTGATTCAGGGTTTGACTACTTTTATTTAAGGTCGACCAACAATGATTGTTTTGAGCAACATTCATCAATGTTTTGCTCAAGTATTTTGTGGAACTCAAGCCACTTTCCAATTTCCTTATTTTCCTTCTCATTACCCTTCTTTTCCTAGGGCTTGGACTAGTTATTTTAAGGTTGGATTTACTTTCTCTATCCATTAGTCAGTGATTTAGGGCCACATTTACCATACTTCCATTGTTTCATATTTTCATAATCGAACTCTCTCTTATTCCACTGCGTAAATTTCTACTCGATTTTGACAGCATGTCAATAAGCATCTCCTATTGAGGAGTTTTCCAAGAAATCCATCTTTGCTTGGATGTACTTATGTTGGACACTATGGTAGTTCAAAAATAGGTGTTTCTAAGAGTCTTTGATACCTAGATTTGAGCACAAGGTATGAAATATGTTGGTGTACTCTAGAACTACCCGGTCTCTCTCCTAACGCAGAGTCATCCATCTTGTGTATCGATCATCATAGCTTCTAGCATGGCAGAGTTACTCCTTGAGGGCATCAACTAAGGCTTCCTAAGTGGGTCCTCTCGTGAATGTCATTGACTCATGTTCATTGTGTCTCTCCTAGTAACATTCTCACAAATATTTAGCATGGGGAATGGATTTAAGGAGTGAAAAGGTGATCTTTTCAATATCAGAAATTGTTTAAACAAAGTAATAAACCTTTTATAGATTTAACCATTTTTCCAAATTATTTGCATCTATGTGGCCTTCAAATAAAGGGATATTAAATTTAACATGTACCTTGAAGGGTATTGAGCCTCTTAAATGACTGCTTGTTAAAAGTGCCTCGCCCATTGTCGATATTCATTGAATGATTTGGGTGAAGTTGTGCATCATCTTGTTCCTATGTCATGCAAGGGATTCCTAGAGAAACATCTTGATAGGATATCCTTCTCTGTCATCTCTCTTTTCTTCCACCATAGGAGGTTTCTTGGGCTAGCGAGAGAATTCGTCCCCAAGTGAAACTAGCTTAAGACCCAACTCTCAATACCCTAACCTTGTCAATGACATGCACCGTGAAATAATAAGGAGCCAATTTCTCTGATACCATAGATCTAGATTATATTGGGAACAAAAATGAACACACACAAAAATATAGAGAGTACAACAATACAATGAAACCCAAATTATATTAATGAATAAAATAGTAAAATAGTTTAGAACACAAAATGGATAGAATGATGGTAGGTTAACTCTAAAGAGAAAGAGATGTCAGCTACACTCATTTGAAAAAACTTGATTACAAAGAGGCCGAAAAGGGCCTTTTACCATGAAGCCTAAACAATAAAGAGGAAAAACCCTAACCCTAGAAAATGAAACCATAAAAGTATTGTCGGTCTTGAGGTGGTTGGTTGATACGTCAACTTCTTCGGGGCACAAATTTGTCATATGATCTCCATTTGGGGTGAATGATATCTCATTGGAAAGAACTATCCAAGGATTACATTTTTTTTGGGTCCATGGAATGTTCACTACAATAAATCCCTATGATTAGCTACCTTTTTTTATTCCACTGGTTGTTTTAATGTATTTTTATCCACTTTTTTGCTAAACTTGGTGCTATTTATCGGGAGGGAGCTATTTGTGGTGCTATTTGCGCCGAGAAACACAAGTGGTCCCTAAACTAGGCGCTAATAGTGCCTAGTTTAGTGACCCAATTAGCACCTAATGTAGCTCCCTATTTAGCTCCCAGTTTAGCTTCTAGTTTAGCTCCCATTTTATATTCCAGTTTAGCTTCCAAATTAGATTCCTTTTTAGCTTCTAGTTTGGCTTCCAATTTAACTCCTAATGTGCCTAAATACTATTTTTTTTTAGTTTTTGGGGGTTAAGTGGATAGGGACTTTGTGGATTAGGTTATTTAGGGATTTGAGGTCTAGGGATTAAGGGTTAAGGGATTAGCAGTTACCATTTAAGGGATTAAGGGTTAAGGGATTAGGGGTTACAGTTTAAGGGATTAAGGTTCAATTGTTAAAGGATTTGGGGCTTAGGGGATAGGTAGTTTAATGGTTAATTGATTAGGGATTATATATTGTCAAGGGATTAATGACATCCATCGACCCTACACATAATCATTAATATTTTCCATGTATCATTGTCATCATCCATCATTTCCATATGTAGAATATTAGTCGTAACTGATCTCTTAAAATTCCATGGAACTTCCAATACAAACATGACAAATATTGTATTCCACCGACCCTTCACAATGAGCAGTGAATAGGGACAACACTGAAATTTATTCAGTTTGTGCCTGTATACATAAAAATTTGGCATGGTATGACTAGACACATGCGTTGATGGTAGGGGATGGTTTCAAGACTCAAGGATGTCTAATGTCCCCGCATAATCTTTGAGATCATCCATGTTTTCATCAACATTCATAATGAACGTCTCATTGTCATCATTTGTCATTTTCATCTGTACAATGTTTGTTGGAACTCTCTTGAAATGTCATGGAACTTCCAATTCACCCACCAAAAATGTCATGCATTGACCCCGCATAGTGAGCAGTGAATGGGGCCAACATTGAAATTTATTCAATATGTTCATGTATGCATCAAAATTCGATATGGTTAGACTATACACATGCCTTGATGGTATGGGAGGGTTTCAAGACTCAAGGATTCATGATGTCCCCACATAATCTTTGAGATCATCCACAATTGAATCAATGTTCATCATTCATGTATCATTGTCATCATTTGTCATTCCATTTTATAGAATCGTTGTCAGAACTATCTTAAAATTTCACATGGAACTTCCAATACACCCATCACAAATTTCTTCCACCAAACCTACACAGTGAGTAGTGAATGGGACCAACGTTGAAATTTTTTCAATATGTTCCCGTATGTGTTGAAATTTGACATGGTTAGACTAGATAATTACCTTGATGGTATGGGAGGGTTTCAATACTTAAGGATGTTTCATGTCCCCTCATAATATTTGAGATAGTCCATGTTTGCATCAACTTTCAATATAATGGATGTCTCAGTTTCATCATTCGTTATTTCCATCTATAGAATCTTTTTCGGACCCCTCTTGAAATGTCATGGCACTTCCAATACACCCATCACCAATGTCATCTTGCATCGACCTCATACAATGCGCAATGAATGGGGACAACATTGAAATTTCTTCAAATTGTTCATGTATGCGTCAAAATTTGACATAGTTTGACTAGACATGTACCTTGAAGGTATTGGAGGGTTTCAAGACTCAAGGATGTCTGATGTGCCCACATAATCTTTGAGATCATCCATGCTTGCAATAATGTTCATAATGGATGTCTCATTTTCATCATTCTTCGTTTCCATATGTAGAATATTTGTTGGAACTCTCTTGAAATGTCATGGAACTTCCAATTCACCCACCACAAATGTCATGCACCAACCCCACATAGTGAGCAATGAATGGGGCCAATGTTGAAATTTCTTCAATATGTTCCTGCATGCATCAAAATTTGACATAGTTAGGCTAAACACATGCCTTGACAGTATGTGAGGGTTTCAAGACTCAATGATGTATGATGTCCCCACATAATATTTGAGATCATCCACATTTGCATCAACGTTCATCATGCATGTCTCATTGTCAATGTTTGTCATTCCCTTCTATAGAATTGTTATCAGAACTATCTTGAAATTTGACATGGAACTTCAAATACACCCATCACAAATTTCTTCCACCAACCCCACATAGTGATTAGTGAATGGTTCCAACATTGAAATGTTTTCAATTTGTTCCCATATGCGTCAAAGTTTTACATGGTTAGACTAGATAGTTTCCTTGAAGGTATGGGAAGGTTTCGAGACTTAAGGATGTTTGATGTCCCTGCATAATATTTCATATCATCCATGTTTTCATCAACATTCAATATAATGGATGTCACATTTTCGTCATTCGTCATTTCCATCTATAGAATCTTTGTCGGAACTCTCTTGAACTATCATGGAACTTCCAAGACACCCATCACAAATGTCATCTTGCATTGACCTTGCACAGTGAGTAGTGAATGGGGCCAACGTTGAAATTTCTTCAAACTGTGCATGTATGCATTGAAATTCGATGTGGTTAGACTAGACACATGCTTTAATGGTATTGGATGGTTTCAAGACTCAAGGATTTATAATGTCCCCACATAATATTTAAGATCGTCCATGTTTTCATCAACATTCATAATGTATGTCTCATTATCATCATTCATTTTTTCCATCTATAGAATCTTTGTTGGAATTCTCTTGAAATTTCATGTAACTTCCAATTCACCCACCAAAAATTTCATGCACAGACCCTACAGAGTGAGCAATGAATGGGGCCAATGCTGAAATTTATTCAATGTGTGCATCTATGCATCAAAATTTGACATGGTTAGAATAGACACATGCCTTGATGGTATGGGAGGGTTTCAAGACTCAAGGATCTATATTGATGTCCCCACATAATCTTTGAGATCATCCACATTTGCATCAATGTTCATCATGCATGTCTCATTGTCATAATCCATCATTCCCTTATATAGAATCATTGTCGGAACTATCTTGAAATTTGACATGGAACTTCCAATACACCCATCACAAATTTCTTCCACTGAACCCGCACAATGAGCAGTGAGTGGGGCCAACGTTGAATTTTTTTCAATATGTGCTTATATGCATCGAAATTCGACATGGTTAGATTAGACATGTGCCTTGCTAGTATGGGATGGTTTCAAGACTTAAGGATGTTTGATGTCCTCGCATAATATTTGATATCATCCATGTTTGCATCAACGTTCAATATAATGGATGTCTCATAGTCATCATTCGTCATTTCCATCTATAGAATCTTTTTCGGAACTCTCTTGAAATGTCATGGCACTTCCAATGCACCCATCACAAATTTGATCTTGCATCGACCTCGCAAAGTGAGAAGTGAATGGGGCCAACATTGAAATTTATTCAAACGGTGCTTGTATGCGTTGAAATTTGACATGGTTAGACTAGACACATGCCTTGACGGTATGGGAGGGTTTTCAAGACTCAAGGAGGGTTTTTAAAATCCAAATTTGCATCAATGTTCATCATAAATGTCTCATTATCAATTTTCGTCATTCCATTCTATAGAATCATTGTCAGAACTATCTTGAAATTTGACATGGAATTTCCAATACACCCATCACAAATGTCATGCAACGACCCCACATAGTGAGCAGTGAATGGGGTCAACATTGAAATTTCTTCAATTTGTTCTTGTATGCGTCAAAATTTTACATGGTTAGATTAGACACATGCCTTGAAGGTATGGGAGGGTTTCAAGAATTAAGGATGTATATTGATCTCCCCACATAATACTTGAGATCATCCACAATCTTATCAACGTTCATCGTTCACATATCATTGTCATCATTCGCCATTCCATTCTATAGAATCATTTTCAGAACTATCTTCAAATTTGACATGGAACTTCCAATACACCCATCACAAATGTCATGCACCGACCCCACATAGTGAGCAGTGAATGGGGCCAACATTGAAATTTATTCAATATGTGCCTGTATGCGTCGTAATTTTACATGGTTATATTAGATACATGCCTTGAAGGTATGGGAGGGCTTTAATACTCATGTATGTCTGATTTCCCCACATAATCTTTGATATCACCCATGTTTGCATAAGCGTTCATTGTCATCATTCGGAATTCCATTCTATAGAATATTTGTCGTAATTCTCTTTAAATCTCTTGTATATTCCAACATTCCCATCACTAATTTCATCCACCGACCTCACACAGTGAGCAGTGAATGGGGTCAATGTTGATTTTTTTTCAAAATGTGATTGTATGCATTGTAATTTTACATGTTTACACTAGACACATACCTTGACGGTATGGGAGGTTTTTAATACTTAGGGACATAACATCATCATCATATTCATCATGACCCAATTTCTCATTCCATGCCAACAAAGATCAAACCTAATATACCCATCTTTACAACAAAACCTAATGATTAATAAACCATGATTCTATTAAGTTGAGACAGCCCAAAATAATTTTATAGGGTACAACATGCAAGTGGTTTAATTGTTAATGGGTTATGGATTATATCAGGTGAAGGGATTAATGAAATCAATCGACCCTACATGGTTACTAGTGAATGAGGCCAACATTGAAATTTCTCCAAGTTGTGCCTATATGCGTCGAAATTTGACATGGTTATACTAGACACATGTCACTTGATGGTATGGGAGGGTTTCAAGACTCAAGGATGTTTGATGTCTCCACATAATATTCAATATCAACCATGTTTCAAGGGGTTAGGGGTTAGATGGTATAAAGGTTAAGGTCTTAGGATTATGATTATGCTTAGTAAAATATTTCATTTTTTTAAATATAAATTAATGAATAAACTTTGGATGCATCAATTAGCCTAATTTTATGTATTTACATTGATTTACGTATGGAATATATTTAATTATTTTTTTTAACAATTTCTAGTAAATGACCACTAACCATGATAACTCTTATATAAGTAATCCTAATTTTTTTTCCAATAATTCATAGAAAAGATTGAACACTTTAAGGATATTGCCAAAAGTAGTTTGTATCATCGGAAATAATACTAAAAGCATTTCATGAAAGTTTGGGCCATAAAAATCAATGTCATTTTAAAAATCAGATTAGAAATAATTTTGAAAATTTACAAGTCTTGGTTATTAATATTATTGTCTGTAACAATGTCATTCAGTTTATCATTGTCAATGTTCATATTTTATTTCAACTATTTAATATTATCATCATGCTCTTCTTGATCTGCGTCATCATCATCATCAATGAAATTTGATTGTATAGCATCTATATTGTTACCAGATGTATAATTTGGATCATCATTTTCTATACCATCCATATTGTTGTCTTCCATGAAATCATCTAACTCTGGATTGTTGTCTTCTTGTGCCTGAACATAACCATATTCAACATCATCATGTATGTTAATTTCTTCCATGTTCTCTAATCCATCTCTCTCATTTTGTTGGACATCATTGTTTTGATCAATATCCACTAATGCATCGTCAAATACATGCCTTAATCTTGGATCATAATGTATCACAAATATACATTTTGGGGCCAAAATATCTTCATAGAAAAATACCTACACATGAACGACACACATATATTAGAAATATATTATAACACTTTTATTTATTAATAAACATATATATTATCACAAAAAACTATGAATCAATAGATTAATGATCACTATTTCTTCTTATTTGAGTTAAAGAAATATCATCTCACAATGAATTGGTAGAACATAAGGATCCTTATCCTAAAATAGGAACGTCGAGGAATATATAGAAAACAATCCACTATGGGTATCATGTCTGTGTGTCCTCTCAAATGCTTCATACCATCTACACTTAAAAATACAACATTTAAAAGAGTGGTAATCCAACTCAATAATTTCTTGGATTTTTCCAACATATTGTAGATTCCATTAAATAATATTATTTTCTTTTGATCTTGCTCGACTGTGTTATCACATAGAATTGAAAGGGTCAAAAACTCATCTTAGTTTTTATTTTTACTCATAGGTTTTCATTAAGTTTTAGGTTTTATGTCCCTTTTCTATAATCATTTTTCAATTTTTGATATAAATAAAATAAGGTTAGTTTTGGCTTTGGTCTAAAGAGTCATTGGGCTACGACTTGTTATCATAACAAGTTTGATAAAACCTCCATGAGTCACATCTTTCAAATTATCCATCATCACCCTAACATGTCACCTCCTCCATGTTGTATGTTGACCCCACCTTTTGTCACCTTTACCTGTTAAGATGTCAAATCAATTTTGATATGTACGTTGCCAACTCACTACAAGAGTTTGCAGTGCATTCAAAGGTGCACCATGCATTTATTTCCATCATTGCATTTATGGGTCATGTCAATGAAGATCTCCTTTTTTTAAGAGATGATGTTTTAAACCAATATCTAGAGATTATGTCATAAAGGCTTCTAATTATTTTATCCAAGTGTTCAAATCATTTTTTAGCTCAACGTTGCGAACCTGGTGCTACAAACAAGCACTATGAACTCAACATTGTGAACTGGATGAAGAAGATGAGTTGGATATTGGACAGTTTTCAAGGGACCTTGTGAAAATTCAGAGATATCATCTTCTAACTCAAGTCCACCAGGTACTCCATGAGAATTTTCACCTTATTTGAAGGTCAGGAAAGGGCTTGTTAGTTGTTTTTCCTTTTGGGTGTTGTGAACTGGTGATAGGCACTGCGAACTATCCCATTTACTTGCTGACAAGTTCCCAAACCCATTTTCATGTTCTCTAAACCTTTCTTATTAATCCATAAGTATCCATGTGTTTAGGACACCTTTCCCACATATCCATTTTGCCTTCTTTGCTTATATTTCCCAAGCATTGCAAAACCCCTTCCCTGGCGCTGTGAACTCTGTGTAGAAAACCCAACGCTGAGAACCCTCTGTTCCCACACATTTTGACAAAAAATGTATTCTACAAGCTCACAAACTTAGTTACACTCCTATCTACTCTTCACTATAAAATTAGTCACTTGTGGAAGTCAATTTGAGTTCTAGAAAAGAGTACTGATGTTGTAAACAACTCTGAGGTTGATAAGACACATTTTGCAAAGATATGTTATGATATCCCTTCATGATATTTTTTATTAGTATTTCACTTCATCTTCTTGATTGAAAGATACCTTGTTTTATTCTTGGAGGTCAAATGAGCTGAGAATCACATCAGTTTTACACAGAACTAGCCTATTGGTAAAGTCTATCCATTAAAACCTTGATCCTCTATTTTCCATGTTTCACCTCTAGCAATCATTAAATATTGTGGTAAGGTTTTCTTCAAACAACATTAATGGATAATCTGAAGCAAAGGAAGGCTCACAAAGGGGGCGAAATCATGAGAAAAGATCCCTACGATATGCAACTTTTTAATTCTAAACCCTTGAGCATGGAAGTTTTCCAAAGAGTACGATGCATTAATTTTCATCAGAAAATGTAGAGAGGGCACCCAGAGGTGGCTAGGGAGTTTTCAATTAACTTTGATGGGACCAAAACAAAGGTTGGGATATTGGATTTTGAGGTGTCTGAATTGTCCTTCAGAGCAACAACTGAGATACCTAACACTGGTGAGAGATCGTTAGAGGCCATGACCATGAATGCTACTTTCTCCAAGGAATTCCTCAAACCAAAATACTAAGGGGACAATTTGTCAAAGAGAGAGCCCAGAAATCATATGCTAGAGGTCTTTGATAAGATGTTCAAGTTGATTCAAAGATATTTCACCTGTGAAGGGAGATTTAACATGATATATCAATACCATATATGGCTACTGCTACACTTCATAAGTAAAGATGCCATGAATCTCCCTTTCTACCTATTTAGAAGTATTGGAAAAATGTCTGATAGGATCCAAGCTAAATAAAAATCAATTGATACAAGTGTCTTCCATTTAGGCCTTATAAATATGTTGGTAATGGAGGAATTGATAAAGAAAAAAATTGATTGGGAAGAATTCATTACTTCTTCGCACTTCCAGCTAAATTTTGATCCCACAACACAATGTAAAATGCAAATCCATATTCATATTGGCAAGACTGTAAATTCAGAAATTAACAAGAAAATAAAGAGCACTAAGAATACTAGAGATGATAAAAAAACAAATGATAATGAAGGAGGATGACCTTCATAGTATTCACAAAGAGAAGCTCCACCTATGCCATATCCCAGTCTAGTATAGGTTCCTTCGACTAAAGCTACATGTTTGAGAGGATGGAAGATGTTGTTTACTTCACCCAGTGCAGCTAACAAGGCCAAAGCTAGGAGGCCTCTTACCAGAGAGGCAGCCAAGAAAGAGATCTCTATGAAGGATGATGCAGTAGGATTTTAATCTTAGAGAAAAGGTAAATTCATAGAGGTTGAAAAACCTGTTGAAATCATCGACATCACTACTCCTCAAGAAAAGTGAAATCCTACTTTTAAGAGGCTCAAAAGACACCTTAAAGAGACAAGGGTTGAATTTGATTAAATGAAGAAAGTTGAGTTGGTTGGGAAGATGAAACTCAAGAAACTCATGGACATGTATCATGAAACTCTTGAAAAATCTATATTTATATACAAAAGTTTGTGTCCCCTCCACGGGTAGCTCATAAACCTATACAGATCGAAGAGAGCTTACCAGGAACAAATCAGAAAGATAAAGATGGAGCTACAACCTTCAAAAAAGAGTTTGAAAAGAGGAATATGGATATGTTAGCTAAAGTTGCAACCAGGAGGAGCTCCAGAGTCAGAAAATGAAGAAGATGAACTTCTTGAAACCATATCAGTTTTGATAGTTACTTGTTTATGCATTTTTGAAAATTTTGAGGATGGTTATGCCTTATAAATAATTTTTAAGTTTGATATGATCTCTTCAAGTCATATACCATATTACGAGTTTCTTACAATATTTGAAGCACTGGAGATAGTTTTTTGGGATGTTTTTGGGTTTTATTAAATGAAATGAGCTTCTATAGGAAAGTTCGCAATGTCTGGCACTGCAAACTGGTTGATACAGGATGGTGTTGCGAACTGTGTTGTGAAATCGTGTTATGGAGGTTTTGAAGGAATAATCAGTTCCCATATGGCAAGATGAATGAATGACAGTTGTCTAAGGGTCAGTTGTAAGATAGGAGGCCACCTGCCAAAGGAAGATGTGTTCAAAGGGACACTTCATCAGCCATAAAGAAAATGTTAAGGACGTTGTCAACATTAGCCTAGATTTTAGAATTTTTTTTATTTTTTGTTAGTCACCTGTTGCCACTCCTCTTTGAGGGCACAGGGATCCTAGGATATGGTTTTTATTCGAATTGTAAAACTGTCTTTGGAAATCTAGACTATAAGATAAGCATAGTAGTACTGAGAATGGTTTTAATGGTTGAGATGGGACTCATATTTTGATGTTGTGAATGTAACATAGACATCTCTTATTTTATGTACCAGACCTAATACTTTTTGGCTAATAGAAATCAATATTTTTTCCCGTATCATCTTGTTTTTGTCTTACTCTGATTTGCAGTATGTTGAAGGTTTCAATTTATTTATTGTATATATATTGCAATGAAGGATTTTTTCTGATGTTGTTTATGATTATATCATAGTTTCCCTTTTGATTAAAGAAGTTCTTGTTTCATAAGGTTTTCTTCATATATATACTAGTATTACATAATGTAAATGGTAGATATATTTCACATTTCTTACTGAATTGTTCCCCCTATCCATCTTATTCTTTAAACCCTGATCTAAGTTAATCAAAACCTCATTTGCTAATTCATTTTATCTGGAACTTACTATGATTGACATTGTTTTACTAATTTTTTATCCATTCATCACCTTATTATAAAAAGTTATCTTTAAACTTACTGATGGGTGTTGAGCTTACACTTTAGCAGTCAAAGTGCGACTTTCAGTGCTAACATTCTTAGCGCCATTGTTGGGGAATAGATTGAATACTTTTCCGGGGGTTTATGACAAAGAAAATATTGATTTTGAGGTGCACAGTGATCAGTAAAATGAAGACTTCAAGTTTCACCTAGCTACTCCATTGTTCCAGTTGTGGCTCCCAAAGGTAGACACATGAGGTCCACTCTAGATTTACCTATGGCTACACCTTAATCTGACCCAGAAAACATCATCAAGAAAGGAATGGCTTCATAAGGAGCCTCTTAGTATATTTTCTCAGGTACTGCTGGGAACTTACCTGACTCTATTTTTCAAACACCAGTAGTTATATCTAGAATTTCTAAATTACATATTGTTGAAGCTTCTGAAGATTTTAAAATAGGAGAATTTCTTGTTGAGTATTCATCTTTTTCTCCTCAGTTGAAAGAAGAAAGTCTAGAGAATTTTGATGTTTTTTTATCCCCTCATATTGTAAATTGGTTTAGACTTGAAATTTTATAGGACTTTCCCCTCCAAGGTGTTAATGTTTATGCTATTATTATAGTTGTTTTCATTTCAATAGATAAGAGCATCATAAGAACTAGATCACTGAAAAATACACATTCACAAGAGACACAGCATTTATCCTAGGAAACCCTCTAGGGGAAGAAAACCCAACAAAAGCTACCTTATCATAAATTGCCAATATAATGTTCAAGTGATAAATCAAACCAATACAGATATTCCTCTCCAAAAGATGTGCCACTCTTCTCCCTCTCTCCAACTGGTAGATTGCAGCTTGCCTCTTAAGAATGAGCAAGTGAGTTGTGTGTGGAAGTGAGGTGTTAGCCTCTCTATATATAAAAGACTGGCACGTGTCAAGGGGCTTCACTGGTAGGGAAGACCTCTCACTCTGGGTGGGTAAACCCACCTTTAATTTATTTATGGGTCTCAATAATAACTGTTGGGGCCAACTTCTTATTCTTCCTATTAAAATTGTCTGTTGACCAATCCGCAAAAGGGAGTTTGGTCCTAATACAATTACCAACATGATTAATCCACAATGGGGATTAATCCTATGAATAAAATAACAATAATAATAAGAATACTCTTTGCAGTTACATTATTTCAACACTCCCCCTTAACAAGAAGGGTATTCTTCAATAGCATCAGGTGAGACAGGTCTACATCATCAATGGCATCAAGAGGACAGTATCGTCAATATCATCTTGGAACATTGTCTAGAAAATTTACGAGTCATCAGAAGTTTTCTTCATCGACAGCATCATCATTCTCGAAAGAATGTCGTCATCATCTGCATCAATATGTATCAGTAAAAATGATACCTCATTACAACACTAGGCTGGCACATCACAGTACTACACTGGCTCAATGTCACAGCTGATGAGCTGGTAGCTCAATGTCAGTCACATCTTGCTTTACGTCTAACAACAAGGTCAGAATCAAAGAATCGTCTTTCTTTACGTCTAACAACTAGGTCAGAAGCAAGGAACACATCAACATCTCGCTTTACGTCTAACAACAAGGTCAAAAGCGAGGAATCATCTTGCTTTACATCTAACAACTAGGTCAGAAGAAAGGAATCACACAGCAGCATGCTTTACAGCTAACAATGATTTCAGAAGAAATGACTCATCTTTCTTTACATCTAACAGTGAGGTGAGAAGCAAGGAACACACAACATCATGCTTTACGTCTAATAGCGAGGTCAGAAGAAATGACTCATCTTGCCTTACGTCTAACAGTGAGGTTAGAAGCAAGGAACACATAGCATCATGCTTTACGTCTAACAACGAGGTCAGAAGCAATGACTCATCTTTATTTACGTCTAACAGCGAGGTCAGAAGCAAGGAACACACAGTGTCATGCTTTACGTCTAACAGCAAGGTCAAAAGAAATGACTCATCTTGCTTTAAGTCTAACAGCGAGGTCAAAAGTAATGACTCATCTTGCTTTACGTCTAATAGTGAGGTCAGAATAATGACTCATATTGCTTTACGTCTAACAATGAGGTCAGAAGTAAGGAACACACATCGCCATGCTTTACGTCTAACAGCGAGGTCAAAAGAAATGACTCATCTTGCTTTATGTCTAACAACGAGGTCAAAAGAAAGGAATATATATATACTCCCCCTTTCAGGGAGGGTCCTTTCAGACTATACCAAGCTTATCTCGAAAGTGTTCAAACTTTACACGAGATATAGGTTTGGTCATCACATCAGCAACCTGTTCATCCATGCTAATGTTTTGGAGCTTCAAGTCTCCTCTCTGTACCATGTCATGGATGAAATGATAGTGGATCTCTATGTGCTTCGACCTGTCATGGAATACAAGATTCTCTGTCATCTTTATGCAGCTCTAGTTGTCACGTAGAATAACGGTTGCTCTCATCTCCAAGTCAAATAGGTCAGTCAACAACTTTCGAAGCCATATAGCTTCGCAACTAGCAGAACATGCGGCAATGTACTTTCCTTCCGCTGTGCTGAGAGAAATATTGGATTGCTTCCTACTCTTCCACGAGATCATGGTTGATCCCAAACTGAAACAACATCCAGAAGTGGTTTTTCTATCAACAACGCTTCCTGCCCAATCCGCATCAGTGTATCCACTCAATGTGAAGTCATAATCTCCATCATAGCTGAGACCATAATTCATTGTACCTTTAAGGTACCATAATTCTCTATGATCAACTTTCAATCCTTCTAATAATTTGATCATAGTTTTAACATGCAACATTGATTAAAATAATGTCATGAGAAATAGATGCATATTAGAATAATCACACATGGTTTGCATCATTCCTCTGAATGTGTTGGATGTTGAGATCCTTCTGAATCTATGGCAAGAGATCCCCTCTCTTGCAAATACTCTTTAGGGTTTAACTATTAAACATATGTAAGTACATACCTTTGATAGCATTTGCAGGTAGTGGCTCCATCTGGTAGCAGCGGTAATCATTGCCAACTCTTGAGAAAATTTCAAGGGTGATTGTAACTGGTTCTACGGCTACAACTGCAACTGCAACTAGTTCTAAAACTACAACTTCAGCTTAGGGTTTTATGAGGAAACCCTAATTTTTCAAACTTTGAATTTTGGAATTATGATCCAAGGGATACATGCACTGGGCTGAGGCAAGTTAGTTGGTGCAGTCGAAATTTCAAAAATCCAACTTTTACCCCCTCAAACTTGATTTATAGATTTCTGGACTACTGCTTTTGGTTTTCTCGTACTTTTGGTACTCTAGTACTTCTAGTGCTTCTGGTACTCTGGTTTTCTGGTACTTTTTGAAACTAGGGTTTCACTTTCCGAGAGATATAGCCAGTGAAAAGGTGCGCTCAAGGTGCCAAAATGATCCTAGGGGGAGGGCACAACTTTCTAGGTGGTTTTCGATCTGAAAATATTCACTTTTGAAAAACCCTAATTTGCAGGTACTGCAACAGTGACATTTTTCTCTTGCAAAATATGCTTCCTTCAGGTTGGCTCTGATACCATGTTAATGTTTATGCCATTGTTATAGTTCTTTTCATTTCAATAGATAAGAGCATCATAAGAACAATATCACTGAGAAATACACATTCACAAGAGACACAACATTTATCCTGGGAAACCCTCTAGGGGAAGAAAACCCAGCAAAAACTTCCTTATCATAAATTA
>ML804997.1:35399-49826 GCA_009831015.1 Picea engelmannii | reverse complement strand
AGAGAAAAGGTAAATTCATAGAGGTTGAAAAACCTGTTGAAATCATCGACATCACTACTCCTCAAGAAAAGTGAAATCCTACTTTTAAGAGGCTCAAAAGACACCTTAAAGAGACAAGGGTTGAATTTGATTAAATGAAGAAAGTTGAGTTGGTTGGGAAGATGAAACTCAAGAAACTCATGGACATGTATCATGAAACTCTTGAAAAATCTATATTTATATACAAAAGTTTGTGTCCCCTCCACGGGTAGCTCATAAACCTATACAGATCGAAGAGAGCTTACCAGGAACAAATCAGAAAGATAAAGATGGAGCTACAACCTTCAAAAAAGAGTTTGAAAAGAGGAATATGGATATGTTAGCTAAA
The DNA here is from genome assembly GCA_009831015.1 of Picea engelmannii. Lineage (NCBI taxonomy): Eukaryota > Viridiplantae > Streptophyta > Pinopsida > Pinales > Pinaceae > Picea > Picea engelmannii. The sequence continues at coordinate 49,459 of ML804997.1, read as the reverse complement.
GTTGCAACCAGGAGGAGCTCCAGAGTCAGAAAATGAAGAAGATGAACTTCTTGAAACCATATCAGTTTTGATAGTTACTTGTTTATGCATTTTTGAAAATTTTGAGGATGGTTATGCCTTATAAATAATTTTTAAGTTTGATATGATCTCTTCAAGTCATATACCATATTACGAGTTTCTTACAATATTTGAAGCACTGGAGATAGTTTTTTGGGATGTTTTTGGGTTTTATTAAATGAAATGAGCTTCTATAGGAAAGTTCGCAATGTCTGGCACTGCAAACTGGTTGATACAGGATGGTGTTGCGAACTGTGTTGTGAAATCGTGTTATGGAGGTTTTGAAGGAATAATCAGTTCCCATATGGCAAGATGAATGAATGACAGTTGTCTAAGGGTCAGTTGTAAGATAGGAGGCCACCTGCCAAAGGAAGATGTGTTCAAAGGGACACTTCATCAGCCATAAAGAAAATGTTAAGGACGTTGTCAACATTAGCCTAGATTTTAGAATTTTTTTTATTTTTTGTTAGTCACCTGTTGCCACTCCTCTTTGAGGGCACAGGGATCCTAGGATATGGTTTTTATTCGAATTGTAAAACTGTCTTTGGAAATCTAGACTATAAGATAAGCATAGTAGTACTGAGAATGGTTTTAATGGTTGAGATGGGACTCATATTTTGATGTTGTGAATGTAACATAGACATCTCTTATTTTATGTACCAGACCTAATACTTTTTGGCTAATAGAAATCAATATTTTTTCCCGTATCATCTTGTTTTTGTCTTACTCTGATTTGCAGTATGTTGAAGGTTTCAATTTATTTATTGTATATATATTGCAATGAAGGATTTTTTCTGATGTTGTTTATGATTATATCATAGTTTCCCTTTTGATTAAAGAAGTTCTTGTTTCATAAGGTTTTCTTCATATATATACTAGTATTACATAATGTAAATGGTAGATATATTTCACATTTCTTACTGAATTGTTCCCCCTATCCATCTTATTCTTTAAACCCTGATCTAAGTTAATCAAAACCTCATTTGCTAATTCATTTTATCTGGAACTTACTATGATTGACATTGTTTTACTAATTTTTTATCCATTCATCACCTTATTATAAAAAGTTATCTTTAAACTTACTGATGGGTGTTGAGCTTACACTTTAGCAGTCAAAGTGCGACTTTCAGTGCTAACATTCTTAGCGCCATTGTTGGGGAATAGATTGAATACTTTTCCGGGGGTTTATGACAAAGAAAATATTGATTTTGAGGTGCACAGTGATCAGTAAAATGAAGACTTCAAGTTTCACCTAGCTACTCCATTGTTCCAGTTGTGGCTCCCAAAGGTAGACACATGAGGTCCACTCTAGATTTACCTATGGCTACACCTTAATCTGACCCAGAAAACATCATCAAGAAAGGAATGGCTTCATAAGGAGCCTCTTAGTATATTTTCTCAGGTACTGCTGGGAACTTACCTGACTCTATTTTTCAAACACCAGTAGTTATATCTAGAATTTCTAAATTACATATTGTTGAAGCTTCTGAAGATTTTAAAATAGGAGAATTTCTTGTTGAGTATTCATCTTTTTCTCCTCAGTTGAAAGAAGAAAGTCTAGAGAATTTTGATGTTTTTTTATCCCCTCATATTGTAAATTGGTTTAGACTTGAAATTTTATAGGACTTTCCCCTCCAAGGTGTTAATGTTTATGCTATTATTATAGTTGTTTTCATTTCAATAGATAAGAGCATCATAAGAACTAGATCACTGAAAAATACACATTCACAAGAGACACAGCATTTATCCTAGGAAACCCTCTAGGGGAAGAAAACCCAACAAAAGCTACCTTATCATAAATTGCCAATATAATGTTCAAGTGATAAATCAAACCAATACAGATATTCCTCTCCAAAAGATGTGCCACTCTTCTCCCTCTCTCCAACTGGTAGATTGCAGCTTGCCTCTTAAGAATGAGCAAGTGAGTTGTGTGTGGAAGTGAGGTGTTAGCCTCTCTATATATAAAAGACTGGCACGTGTCAAGGGGCTTCACTGGTAGGGAAGACCTCTCACTCTGGGTGGGTAAACCCACCTTTAATTTATTTATGGGTCTCAATAATAACTGTTGGGGCCAACTTCTTATTCTTCCTATTAAAATTGTCTGTTGACCAATCCGCAAAAGGGAGTTTGGTCCTAATACAATTACCAACATGATTAATCCACAATGGGGATTAATCCTATGAATAAAATAACAATAATAATAAGAATACTCTTTGCAGTTACATTATTTCAACACTCCCCCTTAACAAGAAGGGTATTCTTCAATAGCATCAGGTGAGAGAGGTCTACATCATCAATGGAATCAAGAGGACAGTATCGTCAATATCATCTTGGAACATTGGCTAGAAAATTTGCGAGTCATCAGAAGTTTTCTTCATCGACAACATCATCATTCTCGAAAGAATGTCGTCATCATCTGCATCAATATGTATCAGTAAAAATGATACCTCATTACAACACTAGGTTGGCACATCACAGTACTACACTGGCTCAATGTCACAGCTGATGAGATGGTAGCTCAATGTCAGTCACATCTTGCTTTACGTCTAACAACAAGGTCAGAATCAAAGAATCGTCTTTCTTTACGTCTAACAACTAGGTCAGAAGAAAGGAACACATCAACATCTCGCTTTACGTCTAACAACAAGGTAAAAAGCGAGGAATCATCTTGATTTACGTCTAACAACTAGGTCAGAAGAAAGGAATCACACAGCGGAATGCTTTACGTCTAACAATGACGTCAAAAGAAATGACTCATCTTGCTTTACATCTAACAGTGAGGTGAGAAGCAAGGAACACACAACATCATGCTTTACATCTAATAGCGAGGTCAGAAGAAATGACTCATCTCGCCTTACGTCTAACAGCGAGGTTAGAATCAAGGAACACATAGCATCATGCTTTACGTCTAACAGCGAGGTCAGAAGAAATGACTCATCTTTCTTTACGTCTAACAGCGAGGTCAAAAGCAAGGAACACACAGCGTCATTCTTTACGTCTAACAGCAAGGTCAAAAGAAATGACTCATCTTGCTTTAAGTCTAACAACGAGGTCAAAAGTAATGACTCATCTTGCTTTACATCTAATAGTGAGGTCAGAAGCAATGACTCATATTTCTTTACGTCTAACAATGAGGTCAGAAGTAAGGAACACACATCGTCATGCTTTACGTCTAACAGTGAGGTCAAAAGAAATGACTCATCTTGCTTTATGTCTAACAGTGAGGTCAAAAGAAAGGAATATATATATACTCCCCCTTTCAGGGAGGGTCCTTTCAGACTATACCAAGCTTATCTCGAAAGTGTTCAAACTTTACATGAGATATAGGTTTGGTCATCACATCAGCAACATGTTCATCCATGCTAATGTACTGGAGCTTCAAGTCTCCTCTCTGTACCATGTCGTGGATGAAATGATAGCGGATCTCTATGTGCTTTGACCTGTCATGGAATACAAGATTCTCTGTCATATTTATGCAGCTCTAGTTGTCACATAGAATAACGGTTGCTCTCATCTCCAAGTCAAATAGGTCAGTCAACAACTTTCGAAGCCATATAGCTTCACAACTAGCAGAACATGCGCCAATGTACTTTCCTTCCACTGTGCTGAGAGAAATACTGGATTGCTTCCTACTCTTCCACGAGATCATGGCTGATCCCAAACTGAAACAACATCCAGAAGTGTTTTTTCTATCAACAACGCTTCCTGCCCAATCCGCATCAGTGTATCCACTCAATGTGAAGTCATAATCTCCATCATAGCTGAGACCATAATTCATTGTACCTTTAAGGTACCATAATTCTCTATGATCAACTTTCAATCCTTCTAATAATTTGATCATAGTTTTAACATGCAACATTGATTAAAATAATGTCATGAGAAATAGATGCATATTAGAATAATCACACATGGTTTGCATCATTCCTCTGAATGTGTTGGATGTTGAGATCCTTCTGGATCTATGGCAAGAAATCCCTTCTCTTTCAAATACTCTTTAGGGTTTAACTATTAAACATATGTAAGTACATACCTTTGATAGCATTTGCAGGTAGTGGCTCCATCTGGTAGAAGCGGTAATCATTGCCAACTCTTGAGAAAATTTCAAGGGTGATTGTAACTGGTTCTACAGCTGCAACTGCAACTACAACTAGTTCTAAAACTACAACTTCAGCTTAGGGTTTTATGAGGAAACCCTAATTTTTAAAACTTTGAATTTTGAATTATGATCCAAGGGATACATGCACTGGGCTGAGGCAAGTTAGATGGTGCAGTCGAAATTTCAAAAATCCTACTTTTACCCCCTCAAACTTGATCTACAGATTTCTGGACTACTGCTTTTGGTTTTCTCGTACTTTTGGTACTCTAGTACTTCTAGTGCTTCTGGTACTCTGGTTTTCTAGTACTTTTTGAAACTAGGGTTTCACTTTCCGAGAGATCTAGCCAGTGAAAAGGTGCGCTCAAGGTGCCAAAATGATCATAGGGGGAGGGCGCAACTTTCTAGGTGGTTTTGGATCTGAAAATCTTCACTTTTGAAAAACCCTAATTTGCAGGTAGTGCAACAGTGACATTTTTCTCTTGCGAAATATGCTTCCTTCAGGTTGGCTCTGATACCATGTTAATGTTTATGCCATTGTTATAGTTCTTTGCATTTCAATAGATAAGAGCATCATAAGAACAATATCACTGAGAAATACACATTCACAAGAGACACAACATTTATCCTGGGAAACCCTCTAGGGGAAGAAAACCCAGCAAAAACTTCCTTATCATAAATTACCAATAGAATGTTCAAGAGATAACTCAAACCAATACAGATAGTCCTCTCCAAAATATGCGTCACTCTTCTCCCTCTCTTCAACTGGTAAATTGCAGCTTGCCTCTTAAGAATGAGCATGTGAGTTGTGTGTGGAAGTGAGGCACTAGCCTCTCTATTTATACAAGACTGGCACGTGTGAAGGGGCTTCACTAGCAAGGCCGACCTCTCACTCTGGGTGGGTAAACCCACCTTTAATTTATTTCTGGGTATCAATAATAACTACTGGTGCCGACTTCTTATTCTGCCTATTACAATTGTCCGTTGACCAATCCGCAAAAGGGGATTTGGTCCTAATACAATTACCAACATGATTAGTCCACAATGGGGATTAATCCTATGAATAAAATAACAATAATAATAAGAATACTCTTTGCAGTTATGTAATTTCAACACTCCCCCTTAACAAGAAGGGTATTATTCAACAACATTAGGTGAGAGAGGTTTGCATCATCAGTGGCATCAGGAGGACAGTATCGTCAATATCATCTTGGAATATTGGATAGCAAATTTATGAGTCATCGGAAATTTTCTTCATCGGCAGCATCATCATTCTCGAAAGAATGCCATCATCATCCACATCAATATGTATCAGTAAAAATGATACCTCATCACAACACTAGGCTGGCACATCACAGTACTACACTGGCTCAATGTCACAACTGATAAGTTGGTAGCTCAGTGTCAGACACATATTTATTTATGTCTAACAACAAGGTTAGAAGCAAGGAATCGTCTTGCTTTACGTCTAACAACTAGGTCAGAAGAAAGGAACACATCAACATCTCAATTTATGTCTAACAACGAGGTCAGAAGCGAGGAATCATCTTTCTTTACGTCTAACAACTAGGTGAGAAGCAAGGAATCACACAGCCTCATGCTTTACATCTAACAACGAGATCAGAAGTAATGACTCATCTTTCTTTACGTCTAACAGCGAGGTCAGAAGCAAGGAACATACAGCATCATGCTTTACGTATAACAGTGAGGTCAGAAGTAATGACTCATCTTGCTTTACGTCTAACAGCGAGGTTAGAATCAAGGAACACACAATGTCATGATTTATGTCTAACAACGAGGTCAGAAGCAATGACTCATCTTGCTTTACGTCTAACAGGGAGGTCATAAGAAAAGAACACATAGCTTCATGCTTTACGTCTAACAATGAGGTCAGAGGCAATGACTCATCTTTCTTTACGTCTAACAGTGAGGTCAGAAGCAATGAATCATTTTTCTTTGCGTCTAACAACGAGGTCAGAAGCAAGGAACACACAGCATCATGTTTTATGTCTAACAACGAGGTCATAAGAAATGACTCATCTTGCTTTATGTCTAATAGTGAGGTCAGAAGCAAGGAACACACAACGTAATGCTTTATGTCTAAAAGCGAGGTCACAAGCAATGACTCATCTTGCTTTACATCTAACAACGAGGTTAGAAGTAAGGAATATATATATGCTCCCCCTTTCACGGAGGGTCCTTTCGGACTATACCAAGCTTATCTTGAAAGTGCTCAAACTTTACACAAGATAGAGGTTTGGTCATCACATCAGCAACATGTTCATCTGTGATAATGTACTGGAGCTTCAAGGCTCCTCTTTGTACCATGTCGTGGATGAAATAATAGTGGATCTCTATGTGCTTTGACCTGTCGTGGAATACAGGATTCTCTGTCATCTTTATGAAGCTCTGGTTGTCACATAGAATCACGCTTTCTCTCATCTCCAAGTCAAATAGGCCAGTCAGCAACTTTTGAAGCCATATAGATTTGCAGCTAGTAGAATATGCGACAATGTACTCTGCTTCCGCTGTGCTGAGAGAAATGATGGATTTCTTCCTACTCTGCCACGAGATCATGGTTGAACCCAAACTGAAACAACATTTAGAATTGCTTTTTCTATCAGCAACACTTCCTGCCCAATCTGCATCAGTGTATCCACTCAATGTGAAGTCATGATCTCCATCATAGCTGAGACCATAATCCATTGTACCTTTAAGGTACCTCATCACATGTTTTGTACCCACTAGGTGAACAGGTCTGGGATCTACCAAAAAATGACTCAAGGTGTTCACTGCAAAACAAATGTCTGGTCTGGTGTTCGTCAAGTACATCAGTGATCCAATAATCTATCTGTACAGTGTGGCATCAATCAAATCTGACAAAGTATCAACCAACAGTTTCAGCTTCTCTTCCATGGGTGTATTCATGGGTTTACATTCCAGCATGTCGAATCTCTTTAAGATCTCGACCGTGTACTTCCCTTGGTTAAGGAAGATCCTTTCTGGACTCTGCCATACCTCAAGACCTAATAAGTAATGCATTAGGCCAAGGTATTTCATTTCAAATTCTGTGGCAAGTCTCTTTTTATATTCAGTGATGAGATTTTCTTCTCCAATTAAGAATAAGTCATCCACATACAGTAGTAATATTAGTGGTTCATTATCCATAATTTTGAAGTAGATATTTTAGTCTGCTTTACTCTTGGTAAAGCCCAAGCTCATCAAGAAACTGTCTATACGGCCATACCAAGCTCTGGGAGCTTTCTTCAATCCGTATAAGGATTTCTTCAATCTGCAAACATGAGACTTCCTGTCTTCAACCTCAAATCCTTGGGGTTGCTCTATATACACTTCCTCTTCAATAACACCATTCAGGAAAGTTGTCTTCACGCCCATCTGGTGTAGCTTCCATTTCATCTTAGCTTCAAGATCTATAATGGTTATGATCAAACTGTATCTGGCCATAAGAGTGAATGTCTCTTCATAGTCAATGCCTTCCTTCTGGGAAAAATCCACGAGCGACAAATCTTGCTTTATACTTCTCAATGGTTCCATTAACAGCATGTTTTATTTTGAAGAGCCATCTGTAGGATACCCCATCTTTATTCTTCAATCTGGGAACTATTTCCCATACTTCGTTCTTCATTATGGATTGGTATTCCTCTGTCATGGAATCTTCCCATTCTTTTATCTGAATGGCTTCTTTAGAGCAGGTAGGCTCTTCATCTGGGAGATCACATATCAAATTCGTGTAACTGGACAATGGCTTTGGTATTTTCACCTCTCTTGTGGTTCCTTCTGGAACACCATACTTCTCTCCATCTTGTATAAGCTCCCTTGCCCAAGAAGGCTTTCTTTTATGGGAGAAGGTCATATGAGGAGGTTCTTGAACTTCTTTTATATCATGATATTTAGGAGTCTCCTCATCAGGGGAAGTTATGACTTCCCTTATAGGCTCTGCAGTTCTGGGAACTTCCCTCACGGATTCTGTAATCCTAGGATTTTCAGGTTCCTCTTCATATATATCTTCAAGCTGGCATCTTCTTGATTTCTTAAGTGTTTCTTCTTCATCAAATGTCACATCCCTGCTGATCTCAATATGGCAGTGACCAGGTATGTAGATTTTGAATGCCTTGGAGACCTCATAGTATCCCACAAATATTCCCTTCTTTTTGGAGGGTTCTAGCTTGTTTCTTTTCTCTTTTGGTATATAAATAAACATTGGAAAACCAAATATTTTGAGATGGATTACCTCTGGCTTCTTTTCGGTGAACATCTCTTCTGGTGTCTTAAGCCCAAGTGCACTATGGGCCAATTGGTTTTGCACATAAACAACTGCCATTGTTGCTTCTTCCGATAAGCACATAGGAAGATCTTGATCATGGATCATAGTCTTCACAGCTTCCAGTATGGTTCTATTCTTCCATTCAGCTACACCATTTTTTGGGGGATCTTGATCCCAACATATTTGCAGAAGTTCACGAGTTCTTCTGAGGTATATTCTCCTCCATTATCTGACCTGGGTATCTTAATCTTCCTTACAGAAGGGTTCTCTTATCAAGGCTTTGAGGTCCTTGATCTTGTTGAACACTTCAAATATATCTAGGTATTTTATGAGAATAATCATTAATGAATGATACATAGATTACATACCCATTAATGGAGGATGATGGAATTGAGCCACATACATCTGAATGAATGAGTTCTGGGACTCCTTCTGACTTGTTGTCCCTCTTCAGAAATGGGTTATTTATGTTCATCCATTGCATACGGCTTCATAATCACCTTTGAGTTCTGGTAAACCTGTGACCGCTTTGCATATGTATGGTAGTGCCTTGTAGCTTAATCTTCTATGCCAAGATTCTTCAATGGCATGGGTCATGGCAGCTTCTGAGTAACCCCTTAGCTTATGTAAGATACCTTCTTTTCTTCCAATGATGATTGATTCATCTATGGTTTCTTCATTATAATGTTGCCTTCTGCAACCTTCACCATAGCTTTCTTAGGGTTATTACATGTGACCTGGAGCAAGGTCAGAAAAATAACAAGAAAGAGTAATATCCTTCTTGATAATATAAAGCAATAGCATGAATAATCATCACAATATCTCTTTTAGAGCTATCACTTATAATTTATCTGAAGAAAAGATTAAAGGTAAGGAATACAATAGGAAATGAGGTCAACACTCTCATAGTGTTGTGACCAAGGATTCTTCCATGGCAACCTGGAACTAACACAAGAGGTTTCTCCTTGAGGAGGTGTTAGTTGTATCAGGAAAAGTATGTACCTCTATATGCTCACATGCTAACAAGTATAATACTTTACGACAACTTCTATTTCAATTATAGTCATTAGCTTATCATGTGTACCTTTGAATCTTATTAATCTTGATTAATCAAACCTGGAGACTTGTCCTCAAGAATGAGTGCTTACTTTTCTTCCAGGTCTCCTTCACTCAAGATGATGAGTGCTTTCTTCAACCTGTCCTCTGTGCTGAGACAATACGCTATATTGACATAAGTTTAGGTTAGAGGATAAGCTCTATGATCAACTTTCAATCCTTCTAATAATTTGATCATATCTTTAACATGAAACACTGATTAAAATAATGTCATGAGAAATAGATGCATATTAGAATAATCACACTTGGGTTGCATCATTACTCTGAATGTGTTGGATCTTGAGATCCTTCTGGATCTATGGCAAGAGATCCCTTCTCCTGCAAATACTTTTTATGGTTTAACTATTAAACATATGTAAGTACATACCTTTGATAGCATTTGTAGGTAGTGGCTCCATCTAGTAGCAGCGGTAATCATTGCCAACTATTGAGAAAATTTCAAGGGTGATTGCAACTGGTTCTATGGTTGCAACTACAACTACAACTGCAACTTAGGGTTTTATGAGGAAACCCTAATTTTTCAAACTTTGAATTTTGAAATTCCGATCTAGCGGATAGATGCGTTGGGTTGAGGCGAGTTAGCTAGTGTAGTCGAAATTTCGAAAATCCAACTCTTACCCTTCAAACTTGATCTACGGATTTATGGACTGGTACTTCTGGTTTTCTAGTACTTTTGGTACTCTGGTGTTCTGGTTTTCTGGTACTTTGTGAAACTAGGGTTTCACTTTCTGGGAGATCTAGCCACTGAAAAGGTGCGCTCAAGGTGCCAAAATGATCCTTGGGGGATGGCGTAACTTTATAGGTGGTTTTGGAGCTGAAAATATTCACTTTTGAAAAACCCTAATAGGCAGGTACTGCAACAATGACGTTTTTCTCTTGCAAAATATGGTTCCTTCAGGTTGGATCTGATACCATGTTAATGTTTATGCCATTATTATAGTTCTTTTCATTTCAATAGATAAGAGCATCATCAGAACAAGATCACTGAGAAATACACATTCACAAGAGACACAACATTTATCCTGGGAAACCCTCTTGGGGAAGTAAACCCAACAAAAACTTCCTTATCATAAATTGCCAATACAATGTTCAAGAGATAACTCAAACCAATATAGATAGTCCTCTCCAAAAGATGTGCCACTCTTCTCCCTCTCTCCAACTGGTAAATTGCAACTTGCCTCTTAAGAATGAGCAAGTGAGTTGTGTGTGGAAGTGAGGCGCTAGCCTCTCTATATATACAAGACTGGCATGTGTGAAGGGGCTTCACTGGTAGGGCCAACTTCTCACTCTGGGTGGGTAAACCCACTTTTAATTTATTTTTGGGTCTCAATAATAACTTCTGGGGCTGACTTCTTATTCTGCCTATTACAATTGTCCGTTGATCAATCCGCAAAAGGGGATTTGGTCCTAATACAATTACCGACATGATTAATCCACAATGGGGATTAATTCTATGAATAAAATAACAATAATAATAAAAATACTCTTTGCAGTTACATTATTTCTACACAAGGTTCTTCCTCTCCTCATTCTTTGAAATTTTATGTGACCAAAGAAGAAGGAACCCTTGTTCCTCTTGAGTTTTTCCCATCCTCCTCCAAGACCCAACCAATTTTTTTTAAGACTAAAACTCCTCCATATTATACTCTTACTTTACCTAATATTCCTGATATTCAGTTTGCATATTTTCCTATCAAATCACCTTGCACTTCCCCTAGGACTTAGAATCTTCTTATTCTTAATCCAATGGCAGGTGAAAACCCTCCTAGGAATAGGATGGATGTCATTGTGGTTGCTAGATATGCTCCTCTAGTGATGCCTCAACCTATGAATTCTCTCCCAGTAGGATATTACCTAAAGTATATTCCCAACTTCATAGGAGAAGAGGACATAACTACAGAGGAACACCTTTCAACCTTTTATAGCTATGCTGATAATCTAAACATTGAAAAAGAGGATGTGTGGATGAGAGTTTGTGTACAAAGCCTTGATGGTGAAGCCAAAAAATGGTTTAGGGGCTTACTTCCTAGTTCAATTGTTGGGATTGAATCCCTTAATGATGCCTTTTTAAGGCATTGGTGGGACAAAAAGGACTTTTTGTACTATATCACTGAATTTGGTTCTCTCAAAAGAAAAGAACGTGAGTCAGTATCATACTTTTCCAAAAGATTCAACAAAATGTATAATAAATTTACTATAGACATAAAACCTACTGAAACCTCTTCCAAAATAACCTATGCTAGTGCTTTTGATCTTGATTTTTGTCTTTTGTTAAGAGAGAGAATATCTACTTCACTTGCTCACATGCAAGATGTTTCCCTAGAAGTGGAATGAAACATATTGGTTGCAGAAAAATTAATAGGAAAATCTGATAGGGATAAGAGGAAACAAAAGGTAGAAGCTTCCACCTCTAATGCTTCAGCAACTAACCCTGAGGTGGATGAATTGAACAAGTTAGTCAAATCCCATTCTGCAGAAATCGAAAAATTGAAATTAGAGGGGAGACAAGAAAACAAGAACACACAATATTTTTGAAACTGAAACAACTTAAAACGACAAAATAATGCTCCTCAAATCCTTCAAAGAGATCAAAGGAATATATATGATCAAAAGGTTCATACTCATCTCCAAAAAAATATGGTTGATGATGAATAAGGAGAAGAGGAGGACACTGATCACAAAATTCATTGTCCAGGAAACACATCTACTTCTCCTCACCTAACGCATTCTACCTATAAAGAGTCTCTGATGAATATCCAACTAAATGAGTTAAGCAAGGGATAGAAAACAAATGAAAATAAGAATAAGTACAACTTGCGGTCAAAACAAAAAGAGGGAAATCCTAATACATCAAATAAACCTAAAAAATCAGACCCCACTGCATCAAAGAAAGGAAATTAAGAATAAAATAATCAGCCTATGGTTAAAGCCCCTCTCCCAGAAGTAAAATAAATTATGAAATCCCCATATTCTTTTAACTTTGAAAATGAAATTCATAATATTAAAATTCTTGTCCCATTCTCAGAGTTGATAAAGAATGAAGATTTCAACAAGTCCATTTCTAAAATGTTAGAGTCTAATTTTTCTTCCCATTCAATAGATTTAGTGAATTTACAAGATGAAAAACCTGCAGTGATATTGGGGCCCTTAGTAGAATATAGGGATGACTCTTCCCCTCCCTTTTATATCTCATTGAATGTGCATGACACGATGTTACACAACTTCTTGATGGACTCAAGTGCATCTCACAACTTAATGCCTAAATCTATAATGGATGAACTAGGTCTAGAGATCACCAAAGCATATCATGATCTATATTCTTTTTATTCAAGGAATGTGAGATGCCTTGGGGTGATCAAATATTTGGTTTTTACCCTTTTCCTATTTCCCATGAAGAGTATCATGATGGAAATAGTTGTTACAGAGGTTCCCCATAAGTTTGGAATGTTATTGTCTAGATCATGGATTAAGAGATTGGGAGGAACATTGCATATGGACCTCTCATATGCCACAATACCTACCTTTGGAGGTGAACATAGAATACTATATAGATAAGCACAAATGTATTATATAATTAGTGATGAAGGTAACCCCACCAACCATCCTATTTATGTTGTGGACACTGATTTTAAGATCTAGCATTATGCAACTCACTGATCTCTCTCAACCACCTTAGGCGATAAGAAATACATCACCAATAGCATGTGAAACAATAAAACAAGGTGCTCAAGTTTGTAAAATGTTTTTTGATCAGGCATCTTCTAAAGATAGTGTTGGCACTGGAGTGGTTTTCATTTCCCCCTCTCAAGAAGTCATAAATTTGTCTTTCAAGTTAGAATTTGAAACCACGAATAACATTGTTGAATATGAGGCTCTAGTTTTGGGGTTGAGGGCTGCTAAAGGTATGAAGATGAAGGAATTATCATATTTTGGATATACAGAGTTGATTGTACATCATATGAGAAATATATATCAGGAAAAGCATCCAAGATTTAGGACCTATAAAAATTAGGTATGGGATATGATTGATAATTTCTTCCTATCTTTCAATATACCCTTTGTTCCTAGAGAAGAGAATGCATTGGATGAATCCCTAGTTGTTTCTGCTAGCAACTTTAAAGTTCCACTACCACCTAAAATCAAGTACAATGTTTAAGTAAAATATATGCCTTCCATACCTAACAATGTCAAACATTGGAAGGATTTTGAAGATGATCTTGAGATAAAATGATTTCTAGAAATAGTGGAAGAATTTTCTGCACTTCACATTGATCAATATATAGATGATGAAAACAGTCCTCATATTGATAAATTCCTAAATAAAATTGTAGACCACAAGATTGTACAATTACCTAGTAATCATATCCCCAAGGGATTGGTTCCTTTAGAGAGATTATTTGATAGTAATGATATGGTTGTCAAAGTAAGAGGTTCAAATGCAGATGTTGATTTGACAGAATGCAATCTAGGTACTGATGAAAATCCCAAGTATGTCAAGTTGTCTAATAG
>ML804996.1:5523-109990 GCA_009831015.1 Picea engelmannii | reverse complement strand
CATCTATTCTGGAAGAGGAAGTTCAAGTCTGCCACTTAGCAAATAATATCCATACACTAGTGGACCTGCACACTTGCTACACTTGTCATCAATGAATTACTTCCTATCTTGTTGAATGCCAAGGTCACCATCCCACTCAAGACAAATCGCTATCCTAAGTTGTTTTTAAAAAGAACTTATATCCCACTCGGGACAAATGCATTACCATATTACAATGAAATATGGTAACCCCATATTACATTGTAATATGGCATTACCATATTACAATATTACAATATTACAATGTAATATGGCATTACCATATTACAATGTAATATGGCATTACCATATCACATTGTAATATGGTATACCATATTACAATGTAATATGGTATACCATATTACATATCTCGTGTATTTTATTTTTTTTTAACTTAAAGGACGCGTTGCAATATCGACGATAGTTCGTCGGAAGACAATTTTTTATTTTGAACACCGTCGCAATAGCCACGAAAGTTCGTCGCAATTTGCCACGGATTTGCATCGCACATACAGCATCTGCATCGCAACTTTTTGTCTTGGCAGAAATTTTCGTCGCTATTGCAACGCATTTTCATCGCAATGTTCCACAAATGCGTCGCACATACAGCATCTGCGTCGTAAGTTTTTGTCTTGGTAGAAATTTCCGTCACTATTGCAACGCATTTTCGTCACAACGTTCCACAAACATTTTTACATTACCACGTTTGTTCATCGTAAATGCCACAAAGTTTCATCGTAATTGCGACGATGCGTAAGCTTAACCTATCTTGATGATGATGACACGTGGTGAGCTAATTTCGTCGTTGTGTCCACAAAAACCTGGTTCGTGGATATAGCGACGAAAAAAATTCTTGGCTTTCATGGAAATTGAGACGGACAAGTGTGGCAATAGCAATGAAAAACCCTCACAAATTTGGCCATATGTACTAGTGGTCCATGGTCATTTTTTCGAGTCTTAGCTCATAGAATTCCTAAGTCTTTCTTTCGTAATAACTTTTTGACAAATATTTCTTCTTGAAATATTTCTTAAAATATGACCATTCCATTTGTTTCTCTTTCAATCCCTTAGCCAATTTCAGGTCTTGCCACCAGATACTTTCTTTTCCCTTCAAGTTGTAAATGGCCATTCTAACTTTCATACTACTAGAGTAATTGTAAATCTGGAAGTATTTCTTTATATCTAGTAGCCATGCTTCAACCTCTTCACCCATCCTTGATTCTTCGTCAAAGGTAGACGGTTTTATTTTCTTGAATTCACCTTCCAAGTGATCTACTTTTTTTCTTTTTCTTCCTGTAGTTGTTTTGTTTCCTATCATGTGTGTGTCTTTGGAAGAACTATTCTCATTTCATGTTTCATGACTAGAGTTTTTAGAGGACCTTTTTTTGACTTCTTCCTCCTTGTCATTTTCCTTTAGGCTCTTCTTTGTTACTATATTGCATAACAACATTTCATTTATTTCTAACTGGTCTTCCTGTGCCTTTTTCAGCTTTTTGTTATCTTCTTTAAACACTTGTAATTCCACGATGAGGTTATTCATTGTTTCCAAAACCTGGGTAGTTGAACTTCCTTCACTGTTATGCCCTAGTTCTTTAGGAAGTCCTTGATTTGGATTCTCTTCAAGTCTGATTTCTTCTTCATTTTGTGCTGACATTATCACAACAGACCAACAATTTTTCCATTTGTAACAATAAACATATTTGTTATTTTTTCTTCAACAGAAAATAAAAACTTTAAAGAATTTGGCCTTGCCCTGAGGTCCAAGTGTTGTAACCTTCAGCTCTGATACCATATGTAATGTACCCCGAATTTCCCAAATAATTTTTTTTTTGTTAGGGGACGTTAAAGTTTCTTGACTCTCCAAACATTTGATTGTGACACGGAGATAATCCATTAAACATATCTTTATTCCTTTGTTGTATGCATAGCAGATTTATCGTCATTATTGGATTAGAATCATACACTTATTTGCATTAAAGAAAATTGTGACCATGGTTATCATAGCCCTTAGAATAACCACCATGTCTATGACAAGTCATGCTATCCATAATACAACACGTAATAGACTATAGACTATAGACTACCATATAGTCTATCCATAACATTAACACTAGCCATAACAATATACATCGTTTACCATATAGACTATCATGTGGATACCATAACACTAACACTATATATATATATATATATATATATATATATATATATATATATATATATATATATATATATATATATATATATATATATATATATAAACTAACATATGGATACCATAACACTAACACTATCCATAACATATAAATATCATCTAACATATGGATTTTTATATGGATACCATATCAACGTATGACTTTAGTATAGTGTAACAAACATATACCATAACAATATTGTTTTTTTCTAGCACCGCGAACATAAACCTATTCCTAACATTGTTAAACCCTACCTGACTGTTAACATAGCTCAGCAATGAAGTGGTTCGAAAACTGTTTGAGGTGGATGACAGGTCGGGTCCTGTAGGCATTTACTCTTGGTCTGGTTCATTAATGGTGAGGACTGTCCCGTACCTTCCAGACTGACACTTAGGAAAACATGCCCAATGTGGGCTCGCCATCTCCTCAACTTCACATGGCAAAGGTGGGGTGCGTACCAGCCATCTTTACTCCTCTGTCAAGGACCTCAAGGTAACATTTTTTCATTGTTCTTGCCCCCTTTGGTCCTGTAACATGAATTTTATCTCTGCATTGAAACACAACTGGTGCATTTGGGTGAGGTTCGGCTCTTGTGTGCGATGGAAAAAGGGAAATTCATACCCAGGGTTCTCTACGCGCCAAGTAAGTAAACGATTCTGTTGTTTATGATCTCTGTGAGAATTATTTTGTGATGTTATCTCTGTTTTTATGGAAATGTAATTAGTTAACTAGCCTTGAGTTTCCTTTCTATGTTTGAGGGTCGACAGTTATGCCCGTATGCATTTTCTACCCAGGATTTCCATCGGGTTTATGGTTTTGGGTTTGGAGAGTTATTGTGTTTCCCTCTTGGTTGATTGTTAGGCTTATAACCTATACTCATTATGGTCCTTTCCCATTCAAACCGTGGCCCGAATTGTTTTAATGTTAAAACCTCTACACTTTTTCTTTTATTCTTCATTGTAATATTGTTATTATTACCCTCTAGGACTCGTCCAAAGATTCCAAGACTTGCTACATTGCTTTCCATTATTCATACTTGTCTGTTGTTGACGCTCCGTAAGAAATTTCGTAAATGTTCTCTGTATAATATAAGGAAATACTAACCCTCTGTGGGAAATTTGTATTTACCTTCTGTGTATATAAATAGAAATATTAACCCTCTGTGGAAAATTTGTATTTACCTTCTGTGTATATAAATAGAAATATTAACCCTCTGTGGGAATTCATGAATTTACGCTCTATATAAATATATATAGTAGTATTTACCCTCTGTAGGAATTCGTAAATATATATAGCAGTATTAATCCTCTGTGTGAATTCATACATATATATAGCAGTATTAATCCTCTGTGGGAATTCATAAATATATATAGTAGTATTAATCCTCTATGGGAATTCGTAAATTTACGCTCTGTGTAAATATATATATAGCAGTATTAATCCTGTGTGGGAATTCGTAAATATATATAGCAGTATTAATCCTCTGTGGGAATTCATAAATTTATGCTCTGTGTAAATGTATATAGTAGTATTAATCCTTTGTGGGAATTCGTAAATTTACACTCTATGTAAATATTAACAGTCTGTGGGAAGGTTTTCGTATTTACTTTCTGTGTATATAAATAGAAATATAAACAAGATTTTAATCATTTGAAAATGACACTTGCTTGTACCCTCTGGTTATAAAATGATTTCTCTGCCATGAAGGAATTGGTTCTTACTATAATGTTTTAATTTTAGTGATTCATTGTGAACAATACACAGGTCGCATCTTATGCGCCTCTTATGAATGCTTATCAATTTAATACTTCCCTCACTATGATCGTTACCCAAATCGGAAGATTCCACTATGTGATTTTGGTAGAATTAAATGGAAGTCTCTTATTTAAGTGTTGACTTTGTCATAGTCGACTCCTTCCGTTTATGGGTCCTCGACACAAGGTTTGGAGAAAATATTAATGTGTGCTTCTTGTTTTATTAATCTATGCATAGTCTATTTTAATGATAATTGCTTACTGTCATTTTCTATGTTTTATAAGTGAAAATTCTATGCATGATTACATGAAATTAATGATGGGGCCCTTTTCTGTTTTGCGAGGGTACCCATCAGTTGGTTTTGGGTCCACTCCTCCTCCTCCTGGATCATGGACAGATTTTCTCACAAGAGAAAGTGGCGATCTGGTTCCTCGTCAGACTCGAGCTAAGTATTGTCCTTGACTTATTCTTATTGTTTGATCTCCATAGAATTAAAATGTTAGAACAGTTTACTAAACCCCCTTCTACTTCATTTGTAGGTTGTGCAAGTTGGCAAAATCAAATGAAGGAATCATATTACTCTAAAGGTATTTGAGTTCCATGTCCTTGCGCACATTAACTTCGGTTATACCCAGATTCTCGGTACACTTTCTTAGAGATATGTTTACAATATAAGAGGTTGTGGAGTTTGGATTATGGTACTCCAACTATAATATTTTGAACAGTGATTGATTAAATACAATGGTTACTCTTGAAAGATACTTTGAATTCATCACTATATTTCTATGGTAATAAAGAATGTATTTGGACTATTATTCGTTCTATCTATTCTCAATGGTATTTGTGTATGTACAGATTTAAATGGAAATTCAATACATATATATTCAATTGGTCAATAGGAACATAACAATTGGTTCTACCATTTCTTGATGCATGAGAACATATATATATAACCATATTTAATGGTCAATAGGAACATAACAATTGGTTCTACCATTTCTTTATGCATGAGAACATATATATATATATATCATTATCACATTTCAATTAAACAATATAGTATCATTGAACTATAATAAGCCATCATATTCCTAACAAATAATAAAAAAAAAACATAGCATTGACAAGGAATGCAAGTCAAGATACATATATGAAACTTGATGCTGGAATACAAATGGAACAACCATGTTCCACCCAACCATAGAATAGAATAGTGAAGTTCACTTGTCTTACTCACCCCCTAGCTCGACCATGAGTCCATAGGGGAAAATTAAATGATCCTCCTTAGCTGTAGTCACCATCCTTATATCATAAATTCCTTTGCCTCACACTAACCGTGCTCATAACAACAAATAGTTTCTTTTCCCCAACATACTAAGCAGTGTCTTGCCTCCTCCATATGTTGTTTTTTATATGCATCCTTGTGCCTAGGTCTTTCCTTCCCTCCTTGGGAAATTCAAATCTTTACAAATCCCTAATTTTTAGGGGCTGCTAGTGGTCAAATTCCACATTTTCCACTTGTAAAAATCATCCTTGAGGTAACTCAAACCTGTTCCCCACTCATGGAGTCATGGTCATCTATTTTTAACCTGGTTGTTCCATTTTTCTTCCAGCATTTAATTTATTAAAAGTTTGTCTTTCACATGTGTCAAAATAAAAGAGGTTAGTTGGGCAAGTCAAATATTTTCCCAACATTCATCAAGTAATTAATTACAACAATAAAAATTCCAAATTCAGATTTGCGATAAATGGCAAATAATTTCCAAATCCGAATTTTTCCAAAAACGGAAATTTATTTCCAAGTTCACTTAGAATTTAATATTCTAATATTTGAGGATATTACAAAAATATTTATGAAGGATATGCCAAAGTTAAGGAAGATAAGCTTCAAATCTTCAGAGATAAGTTTGAACAATTGAAGATGAAGACATTGCAGCCTACCTCCTGCGAGTTGACAAAATAGTTAACACTAGTAAGGGATTAGGAGTAGAAGTTGATGAATCCATGGTTGTTCAAAAGGTATTAAGGTCTCTTCCTATGAGATTTGATCCTAGAATATCATCCCTAGAAGAAAGAGTAGATCTTGGTACATTGAGCATGGATGAGCTACATGGAATATTTACAGCCTATGAAATGAGAACAGAATAGGAGAACCCAGTCACAAAGGAAACAATTTTCAAGGAATCCAAGAAGACAAAGAAGAAGAACAAGCAAAAGTTAAAACCAAGTTGTAGTTGTAGTGATGATTTATACGAATATGAAGAGATGGCTAACTTCGTAAGGAAATTAAAGAAAGGAATTGACAAGTAGAAAGGTATGCTTCCATTGAAATGTTTTAATTGTGGTGGTATTGGTCATTTTGCTTCTAAATTTCCTCATAATAATAAAGATAGTGATGAAGAAGAAGCTTCTAAAAGGGAAAATAAATATCAAAAGGGAAACAAGAGAAGAAACAAAAGGAAATGCTTCAAGAAAAGTTTCTACTCAAAGGAGGACAGTTCCTCATCAGACGAGGAGGATAATGATAGTGACAATTATTCAGAAAGAGTACTCTTCATGGCAGTAGAAGATGATTCTGAAGAAGAAGGTGAAGTCGATCTCAAAGCAGAGCTAATCAGAGGATTAGAAGAACTTAGGAAAGAAAGAAAGAAAAACAAGTCACTCAAGGAAAAGTTAAAAATGAAAGAGGGATCTCATAATTCCAACTCTAAATACATCGAGCAGATGATCACAAGTCTAAAAAATCAAATAGAAGAAGACAAAAGAATTGAGGAAATACTTAGAAGTCAGTTACAAGAAAATGAGAAAACAATTGGAATCTTGGAAGCATAAATAATCTCTTTAAGGAAAGATCTTCAGAAGAAAGATAGGCAGCAGAAGAGCACCAAAATATTGGATCAAACCATTAGCAGTAAAAGACCATCCAATGACAGATTCGGACTAGGATACAATCAAGTACAAAATGAGAAAGGATCAAGCTCCAAGACAATGGAACATGAAGCATTAAAAAGAAGCTATGCAGAGATTGTCATAGATTTTTTCAATAAGGAAGAATGCAAGCCCCCAAAGAAGAACATTCCAAAAATAAAGAAGACTCAAGAAGACGAATTCAGAAGGAGTGCATCGCAAAGAATATCATCCACTCCCAGGTATCAAAGATTCATTTATGGTCGTTGTTTTAATTGTGCTAATTTTGTACATAATGTTGTAAACTGCAAATCCTATGCCAAGAACCGAAGCAACTATGCAGGGTACTTAAATAAAATTTATCCCATAAAATCTTATGAAGCATACTGCAGAAACCAAAAAACAAATTGTTCATTGAGCAATGAATTAGAATGCTACAAATACAAAAATTTTGGACACATAGCGAAGAATTGTAGATTGATTATTCCAACTAGGGAATCAAAGCATAACATTAAGAGTCAGATATCAAAACCACAAGAGATCTGGAAAAGAAAATAGAATCAATGCTTGCTTGCTCTACAATACCAACACATGAAAAGTGATTGGTATGTTGACAATGGTTTTTCAAAGCATATGGCAGGTGACAAGAACATGTTAATAACTCTAAAGAAAGAAAGAGATGGATCAGTTTCATTTGGAAATAATCATTCAACTAAAATTATAGGTAGAGGCATAGTTAAGCTTGGAAGAAAATATGTCATGGCCGAAAAATGTTATATTGGTCAAAGATATGAAACACAATCTGCTAAGTGTAATTCAAATGTGAGATCAAGGACACACACTTCAGTTTGACTCAGAGAAATGCGAAATTAGGAAAGAAGGATCAGGAAATTTAGTGGATACAACAATAAGGACTCTGAACAACATATATGTATTGAATGAAATTGGAAAAGAAAAATTTTTCTTAGGGAAGGAAAACTAAAGTTGGCTCTGGAACAGAAGAATGGGTCACATAAACTTTGACAATATTGTCAAAATCAGCAGAAAGGAAGCAGTAAAAGAAATTTCTGAAATTTCAAAGCCAACAAATACTCTATGTAAGCATTGTCTTCAGGGAAAATAGACCAAAACCAAGTTGAAATCAAAGGAGTTCTCAACGACAAAACCTTTGGAGATTGTACATATCGATCTATGTGAACCAACGAGAACAAAGTGATTAAATGGTGAACAATACTTTATGTTACTGATTGATGACTACACAAGTGAATGTAATTCTTCAAGACATATAAGAAAAAGTATTATGTGGTTTTCTCTCGCTTTGGGTTTCCACGTAAAACAATGGTGTATTGTGTATGTGTGTGATTTCTCATTTGTTCATTGTTTATTTACTCTGCAACTATTGGATAATAATTCTACATTGATATAACACTTGCATTTTATGGTGAAAAAGGATTAAATTTCTCTATTATTGATTCACCCCTCCTCTCAGTAATCCAACAATTGGTATCAGATCCAGTTCCTTCAGGAAACAGTTTAACCACTAGAAGGAGATCATAGATTATTTTGAGAATGAAGTACCAATGTTTAATGGTCAGAATGGTTTTAAGTATGAGATGTGGAGCAGAAGGACGGAAGTATTTTTACAGGAATAGGGACATTATATTTGGTTATCAGTTGTTACAAGATATGATAGTTCAAAAAGGGAAAAAGACTGCAACCAAGAAGGAATTGAAGAATAATAACAAAATATCAATGGATTTCATCTGGGAAGGATTACCTAATCTAGTAAGAGAAAAGGTTGGTAAATGTTCATCAGCCAATGATCCGAAAAGATTTTTTAATGACAATGGTTGAGTTTTAAAACATGATTTAAATAACCATTTAGGAAATGAATGAAAGAGGAGAATTAATGATGAAATATGGCATCCATAAAGCAATATATAGATCTAGAAATAAACATGAAGAAATAACAAACCATAAACAACAAGGTTGATAACGGAGTTCGGCAATCTCGCCTACGTCTCCGGGCCTTTGTCTCAGTGGGTGGGGATTTCTTATTTATGTTCAAAGATTCAAAAGTACATCATAAAAGTGCCAACTAGAGTAAAAACTAATCTGGTCATGTTCTACCAGATCTCTAGAACCCAACAAAACTGACGGCACTGAAATCAGATGAACGAAGCTCCCAGAAATGGCTCGCAAAGGTGCTCTCCTCAATGGATTCCCTGCATAAAAATGGATTTGGCTCAACAATTATTCAGTGTTTTCCTATTTTGAACCTCCCTTTTATGGCTTCAATAACCTTTGGTTTATATAGGCCTAAATTTGGTAACAAACTCCCAACTTCCCCCCAAGATATGGCCTCAAAAAGAGCCCAAGATCCTCCAAAAATGGATTAAATCTCCCAAATCTCGCTAATAATCCTTTAAAAATCATATAATAATGTCAAAAAACCCACTTTGGGCCAAAATTAGGGCGCAGCCCCCGATCCTCGGGCTCCTGGTCACCTAGGCGCCCTCCATGTGGCCCTGGCCTGGTACTAGCGCATTGGCCCCTTATCTGTTAGCCCTTGGTTACATGCGTTGTGACCATGTGTTCACGCCCCTAAGCTCCACGTGCCCAAAAGTTGGTTAGACCCTTGGTCATAAGCCACTAGTCACACACCTTGGTCAGCGGGCTAGCCCGACCGATCGGGCGCCAACCCCAAACATCCATGTACCAACAATATTGGTGGTCATATGGTATGGTTCCATACTAAATATAGAACCATGGTCTAACAAAACGAAAATCCATGCCAAAGGTTTAAACTGTAGGGTCACATGGAGTGTTTCGCATCGGGGCTAGGGCTAGGCCCCAACCCTTACTCCGCCCAAAATTACAATGTTTAAACTTTAAATAGTCGTTGCAATGTATAAGGGTCAGATCCACTATGAGGGTGGGCTGGTAGCCCGACCCTGCCAAGTCGTTTCCACCCGGACCATAGGTCACGGGTTCGAATCCCATAGACCCCATAAAATTTTGCCCAAAAACCAATGAACCAATAAAGGGGTGCCACGTGTCATCCCATGACTGGACCATGTGGCACCATACCATTCGCTCAAAACTATGACACGTGTCATGACATGATTTTCACATGTCAACAACTGACCAGTCAGTGCACCTGCCACATCAGCACACTTGCCACATCATCTAGTTGACACGTGTCAGTACGGACCTTGCCACATAAACCTATGCCACGTGTCACCCTTGTAGTGGTGCCATGTGTCACAATCTGACTTGTCCACCTGTCAGCCCAGTCAGCACACCACTATATTTGCCACGTCAATGTACGATCGTATGTCCTATACAGTCAGTTGCCACGTCAACACTGTACAAACTGTACAGCCAGCATTTGTTTTTTGCTTGTTTGACAAAACAAATAGACCGTGATATCTTTCACATACGATATATATTTGAGCATGTTCAAGTTGAGTTAGGTTTGTATCGACGAGGCCTATGCACACGTCTATTTTGAATCCATTATGAGCACTTTGAGTTGTAGGCCTTCCTGGACCCATTTTGGTTCCGAGATCCAATTCTGGATCAGCCAAAGAACTTTGGGATAAGGTACATGACATATATTCTTCACCCATCACAGATTCAGAAAATGCCAAAGAAGATGCAGATACAGATCAAGAAGAATTATGTTCACCATGTCAAACAGATTCAGAAGATGAAGAGTACATAATCACGAGAGAATTGATTAGTGCTTTAGATAAACTAAGAGAAGAAAACAAGCCACTCGAGAAAGAATTGATGAAACAAAAGGAAAGTGTTCACATTTTTTAAGCCCAACAGGTCATCGAGAACTTAATAACTCAGCTAGAAAAATCCAAAAAGATTGAATAAAATCTTGAATATCAAAAGCAGTATTTGGAAGCCAACATAGAAGCACAGAAGGAAGAAGAAGAAATGAGAGAGAATATATTGACGGATCATCTTAAGGAAAGAACTAACGATCTAAACCAACTTGAGGTGGAGTTTGGTCAAGAAGAGAAAGGACTTGAAGAAGAAATTATCACATTAAAAATTCATCTTGAAGAAGCAAAAAGAACAGAAGAAGTCATGAAGTCTCAGATAATGAAGAAAGATGAATAGGTTGAGAAGCTTGAAGAAGAAGTTGTCACATTGAGAAGTAAAATCGTCAAGCTGAACAAGAACGTTGAAGAGACAGAAACATCCACATCAGTTATAGAGAATGAAGAGAAGCACTCTAGGTTGCTAGAAAAGAAGAATGAAGAAAATAGTAAGAGTTATGCAGAAGTACTCAAAGGAAGGAATCATGGTCAACCAGAATCTAAGAAAACTATTGAAGATACATCTTCAAGAATATCATCCATGTTCAAGCCACAAAGAAGCTTCAATCATCATCATCATCAGTCAAGGAAAAAATTCAGAAGGACTATGCCACAAAGAAGATCATTCACCCCCAGGTATGCAAATTTATTTTATGGTCATTATTTTTATTATACTAACTTTAGACATAAGGTTGCAGATTGCAGGGATTATAAAAGAAATGTTCAAGCAAGAAATTCCTATGTGGCCCCACGTAGCATTGAATGTTACAAATGTCATAACTATGGACACATAGCTAGTGATTGTTGAAGCATGATCGATACTTCCATGAAAGAGAACATCGATATCAAATGTAAGAAAGTGTGGATAAGAAAACACGAAGAACAGGTGAACAAAGACCAAGTCCCAGAGATCGCAAGATTGGCAATAAAACGAGATGAAGAAAATTCTACAGAGAAAAAGAAAGATGTTAGATACAGAAAGGTTTGGAAAATAACTAAAATAAAAGAAGGACAGGTAAATAAGGAATAGGTTCAAGAGATTGTACTTTCAGGCATTGTAGTGAAAAATGAATCCACGGACAAAAATAAAGAATTCATATCTTAGAGAGATGATGAATCTACCAATGAATATGATGATGAATACACATCAGAGCAGGAATTGTTTTGAGACATCTGGATTAGAGACTCCCAGGTAATGTGAATATTAGACAGGGGGAGTCTATGTAATAGTTGTGACAGACCAAAGAACCATCCTTCGAGCAGCTTGCAGAGTTTGAGAAGACAGATCTAGAGCAGTCAGTTAGTAGAATTACAATTCAATGGATTAATCAAGACTTCATGATAGTATAGTGATAAATGAGTCAGCATTATGGACAGTTGCGCAAGTAGAGTCTTGGGCAGTATGGACGAGAGCATGGATTCATAGATTGGTTCAAAGAGTGGTTCAGAGACAAAGGAACATTATCATAACGAATGTGTAATGATCCCAAGCCAATGTTTTGCTTGGAATCACTAAATACCACTGATGTATTTGATGTGCAGGTGGCTATTGAAGTTGTTCTAGTTATTTTAATGGTGTTTATACAAGATTCATCCAATACATGTAACATCATAACATACTCAAGATATATAAAACGCAAGCATAGATCTGACCTTTATTATAAGAAGCATGAATCAGATACAATAGAGAGCAGATCTGGAATAATCCTCAAATGGCTCCAATAGATAATAGATATGAGTTGCTACAAAATTCTCCCACTAATACAAAATTTTCCTCCAAAGGATGGATAAGAAGTGAAGACCAATACAAGTAGATCTGAGTTGTATGGATACCAAACTCCTCAAGCTGGAAGATGCCACACTCTAGTAGAAGGTTGAAACCCTCAATAAGTCGGCCCAACTGAAGGAAGACTCCAAATGAGCCCAAACTCTGCCAACTGATAGATCAGGGTGATAACATCCTCCTCCTAAAGTCTCAGGCTGAAATGCTAAGGCTAACCCCTCCAAATGTTGAATCCTCTAATGAAATTGTGCCCTCCTGGATGCCTAGAACCCTATATAACTCGACCCTGATGAAGAAGGCCTCCAAATACTTTGAAACTCTCTAGGAATATAGATCGGGCTATGGAAACCCCATAGGAGAATTTTCAAGTCCAGATTCTAGGTAGAACTCCCTAGATCTAAAAAACATTGAATCACAGGACGTCCTCCTTGCCTGAAAACCATCCCAATTGTAGTTGTAGATATGATTATGATAACTCTTCAAGGAATCCCTCAAAGTGATGGTTAAGACCCTGCAAGTAAAACCCAAGTGTCGGAATGCCCAAAGAATCTCCTGATCAGTTGGATCGAACCCTCCTCTAGATAATGGTGTGCCATTGTTGGAAACTCCTGAACAGTACGGCCCTGCTGCTTTTCTGAATCTATTGATGGATATGTTATGAGTGTAGAATGGTGTGGGTGGAGTCTTTCATCCCCGAGACCAAGCTTTGGAATAAGGTGAGTGGGTCTTTCACCACTGAGTTGCTCACAAGGTTTTGTAACAGCAAAACCCCCAAACTGTATTCTCAAGAGAAATAACAAGCAAATACCAAAATCCAGAATGAATCATAGGTGTGCCCCAGCCTTCTATTTATACTTTTTCTTCTATTTCTCTGTTGAGTTAGATTAACTCCCAGGGTTAACTCTTCTAGTTCTTCTATTCTTTCATTGAGTTATCTTTTACTCCTTTTTACCTTTTCCTCAAGTCAAATTAAGAATATAACCTTAGCCTAGTTGACCTTTCCCCTTAATGTGAGACTATGGCCTAGTGGGGATGCCTAGGCCACTGAGTCTCCTCAATACCTCTTCATCAAGAGGTGGGGGACATTAGAGTCTCCCCTGCTAGAAATTGTGTGTCCTCAAGCAATTCCAAACTTGTTTCTCTCACCACTTGTTCATTTTCCCATGTGGCGTCCTTAATGGGTAGATCCTTCCATATGATCAGGTACTCCTTGATGCTTCTGTTCCTGAGCCTCTTTTCTCAGACCTCCAATATCTCCTCCAGAATCAAAAAAAGTTGTCCTTCTTCATCCATGGGAGGTAATACCTCAATGGGTGTGATGATCCCAAGCCAATGTTTTGCTTGGAATCACTAACTACCACTGATGTATTTGATGTGCAGGTGGTTATTGAAGTTGTTCCAGTTATTTTAATGGTGTTTATACAAGATTCATCCAATACATGTAAGATCACAACATACTCAAGATATAGAAAACACAAGCATAGATCTGACCTTTATTATAAGAAGCATGAATCAGATACAACAGAGAGAAGATCTGGAATAATCCTCAGATGGCTCCAATAGATAATAGATATGAGCTGCTACAAAATGCTCATGCTAATACAAAAGTTGCCTCCAAAGGATGGATAAGAAGTGAATACCAATACAAGTAGATCTGAGCCATATGGATACCAAACTCCTCAAGCTAGAAGATGCCACGCTCTAGTAGAAGGTTGAAACCCTCAATAATTTGGCCCAACTAAAGGAAGACTCCAAATGAGCCCAAACTCTGCTAACTAATAGATCAGGGTGATAAGATCCTCCTCCTGAAGTCTCAAGCCGAAATGTTAAGGCCAACCCCTCCAAATGTTGAATCCTCTAATGAAATTGTGCCCTCCTAGATGCCTGGAACCCTAGATAACTCGGCCCTGATGAAGAAGGCCTCCAAATACTCTTAAACTCTCCAGGAATATAGATCAGGCTATGGAAACCCCGTAGGAGAATTTTCAAGTCCAGATTCTAGGTAGAACTCCCTAGATATGAAAAACATTGAATCACAGGACGTCCTCCTTGCCTGAAAACTGTCCCAACTATAGTTGTATATATGATGATGATAACTCTTCAAGGAAGCCCTCAAAGTGATGGTTGAGACCCTGCAAGTAAAACCCAAGTGTTGGAATGCCCAAAGAATCTCCTGATCAGCTGGATTGAACTCTCCTCTAGATAATGATGCACCCTTGCTGGAAACTCCTGAACAGTACGGTCCTGCTACTTTTCTGAATCTATTGATGGATATGTGATGAGTGTATAATGGTTTGTGTGGAGTCTTTCATCCCCGAGACCAAGATTTGGAACAAGGTGAGTGGGTCTTTCACCAATGAGTTTCTCACAATGGTTTGTAACAGCAAAACCCCCAAACTGTATGCTCAAGAGTAATAACAAGCAAATACCAAAATCCAGAATGAATCATAGGTGCACCCCAGCCTTCTATTTATACTTTTTCTTCTATTTCTCTGTTGAGTTAGATTAACTCCCACGGTTAACTCTTCCAACGCTTCTATTCTTTCATTGAGTTATCTTTTACTCCTTTTTACCTTTTCCTCAAGTCAACTTAAGAATATAACCTTAGCCTAGTTGACCTTTCCCCTTAATGTGAGACTATGGCCTAGTGGGGATGCCTAGGCCACTGAGTCTCCTCAATACCTCTTCATCAATAGGTGGGGGACATTACAGTCTCCCCTGCTAGAAATTTTTTGTCCTCAATAAATTCCAAACCTATTTCTCTCACCACTTGTTCATTTTCCCATGTGGCATCCTCAATGGGTAGATCCTTCCATCTAATCAGGTACTCTTTGATGCTTTTGTTCCTGAGCCTCTTTTCTCGGACCTCCAATATCTCCTCTGGAATCAAAACAAGTTTTCCTTCTTCATCCATGGGAGGTAGTACCTCAATGGGTGTGATGTGTTGGCCTATGGCTTTCTTAAGGCAGGAGACATGGAAGATGTTGTGTATTTTGTTGCCCTGTGGAAGCTCCAACTCATAAGCTACATCCCTTATCTTCCTGCTGACTCTGTAGGGCCCAAAGAAACATGGTTGTAGCTTCTCTGCTCCACTTATTTTTATGGAAACCTTCCTGTATGGTTGGAGCCTTAAATAGACTAAGTCACCAACCTCAAAAGTACGATCAACTCTGTGCTTGTCTGCTTGGACCTTTTGTTGGTTCTGTGCTCTCTGTAGATGATCCTTCAACTCTTTGAGAATGTCTTGGCTCTGTTGTATCCAATCCTGCACCATGGGTGCCAGGCTATCACCAAAATCAATCTCCAAAAAAGATAAATGATCATATCTATACAAGGCCCTGAACAGTGACATGCCTATGGACGTATTCCGGGTGGTGTTGTAGCAATACTCTCCCAAGTGCAACCATCTGGCCCACGCTTTCTGTTGCCCTGCCACATAATTTTTGAGGTAGCTTTCCACCCACTTGTTGACTATCTCAGTCTGTCCATCCATCTGAGGATGATAGCTAGTACTAGGTGTCAAGGCCGTACCAACCAATCTGAATAACTCCTGCCAAAATGTACTCATGAACCTGTTATCCCTGTCACTGACAATGGTCTTGGGTAGGTCGTGCAACCTGAAAATCTCCCTAAAAAATAGTTCTGCCACCTGTGTCACACTGAAGTCAGTAGCTATGGCAAAGAACTGTGAAAACTTCGTCAACCTATCCACTACTACAAAAATGCAGCCCTTCCCTTGCGTCTTTGGCAACCCGGTGATGAAATCCATGGATATGCTTTCCCACTTATGCTCTGGAATGGGTAAGGGTTGCAGTAGTCTTGTTGGGTGCGTGTGCTCATCCTTGTTCTCCTGACATGTAGTACACTCTTTGACATTCTTTATCACATCCTCCTTGAGGCCCTTCCATGAGAACCTATCCCTCACCTGCCTGTACATCTTGTTGATCCCCTGGTGTCTCGCCATGGGTGAGTCATGGTATGCCTGCAAAACCTTGGCCTTGAAGGCCGATCCAGGAACCAAAAAGATTCGGTCCTTGTAGTAGATGAGGTCATTTATAACCCTGAAATTATTATCTTGTACCTGCCCATCCAATAGCTGACACGTGAACTGATCCTTTGCATACTCCATCACCAGATGGTCTTTCCAGTCCACTGATACACCTATCATGGAAAATATGGATGGCCTCCTGAATAATGCATCAACCACCACATTGTTCTTCCCTTTGACAAATTCAATGTCAAATTCATAGGCCTATATTCTGCTTACCCATTTTTTTTGTCTCTCATTCAAGTCCTTCTGCTCCAATAGGTATTTGAGACTGTTATGATCTGACTTGACCACAAACCATGCACCTACCAAGTATTGCCAGAATTTGGCTAGTGCATGCATGATAGCCAGCATTTCTTTGTTATAAATGTTGTAGAGTAGCTCGAGACTCCTAAGTTTCTGACTCTCATAGGCAAGAGGATGCCTCTTCTGCATCAGTACAGCCCCTATCCCTTCTCTTGAGGCATCACACTCCAAGGTAAAAGGTAGGCTGAAATCTGGAAGGGAAAGGACTGGGCACGTACTCATTACCTTCTTCATCTTGTCCATCATCATTTGAGCCTCCTCATTCCACTTGAAGGCTCCTTTCTTAGTCAAATTAGTCAAGGGTGCACACAGCTGAGAAAATCCCTTGACAAATTTCCTGTAGTACGTGCACATGCCTAGAAATCCTCTCAATTCTATGAGTGTTTTAGGAGTAGGCCATTCCATGATGGCTTGTATTTTCTCTTGATGTACCTATACCCCTTTTGCTCCAATGATGTGCCTCAAGTAAAGAACCTATGTCATTCCAAACTCACATTTGGACTCCTTAGCGTATAGTGATTGTTCCTCCATAATTGACAAAATCTGATCCACATGCCTGAGATGCTCCTCCCACGTCTTGCTGTAAATGAGAAAGTCATCAAAAAATACCAGCAAGTGCTTCCTCAACTACCTGTTGAACATGTGGTTCATACAAGATTGGAACGTAGTTGGGTCATTGGTTAACCCAAAGGGCATCACCAAAAACTCATAGTGGTGGTAATGACATCTGAAAGTTGTTTTTGAGATGTCTTCCTCCCTCATCTTGATCCGATGATAGCCATAACGAAGGTCAATCTTTGTGAAGTAGACAACTCCATGCAACTCGTCTAGCAGCTCATCAATCCTTGGTATTGGGTACCTATTTTTGATGGTTGTTTTATTCAAGGCCCTGAAGTCAATGCACATCCTCATAGTGCCATCTTTCTTCTTCACCAGCACTATTGAAGAAGCAAAAGGGCTAGTGCTTGGTATGATGTGCCCCATGTCCAAAAGTTCCTTGATGGCCTTCTCTATCTCATCTTTGTACTTCTTGGGATGTCTGTATGGTGTGGTAATGATTGGTTTGGCTCCTTCCTCTAGCTCAATAATGTGCTCAAACCCCCTGTCTGGTGGTACCCTTAGGGGAATCGGTCCAAACACCTTGTGGTGCTTGTCAAGGATTTCTTTGATCTCTGGGGTGTAGTTAACCTTGCCCTGCTCATCCACACGTGTTGAAATCCTGCATTCTGCTACGTACACTATCTCGTCTCTTCGGAAGATGGCCTCCATCCTCTTGGTCGTGACCACCTTTGTAGCATTCCATGTCATGCCTTGGAGCACTACATTTCGTCCACCCTCCTCTGTGAATGACATATCCATGGTCTTGTATTTGGTGGTGATAGGCCCCAACGTGCTTAGCCACTGAACACCAAGGATGATGTTGGTATCCGGAAGATCCATAACATAGACGTCCTGTACCAGATCATGCCTACCCAAGGTAAGCTTCATGCCAGGGATGTATTTGTCACAAGGCATAGTGCTTCCACCTACTACCTCCACCTTGAATCCTTCAAACTTTACTGTGGGTATATGCCTCCTTTTCAGCAATGTTGAATCAATGAAGTTATGAGAGGCTCCCCCATCAATCAGAACCGATACCTTCTATCCCTACAAGACTCCCCTCATCTGAAAGGTGTTATACTTGGAAACTCTAATGATAGATGCTAAGGTAGCCATACAGTCCTGTCCTGCCTCTCCTGTGATCTCTTCCTCTACTGCCTCAATAGTTTCGGCCTCAGTGTTATGTATCTGTCTGATCTCCTCCTCCTCCTCGTTGTCAGAAGTCACCTCTATGTAGTGCACTTGACCACGGCCCATGCATTTGTGTATTGGGTTCCATGGTTCTTTGCAAGTGAAGCAAAGTTTCTTCCTCCTCAGCTCCCTCCTAGTGTTCTCATCCACTCTGCCATGGCCCCTATCAAAACCCCTTGGGTCACGTCCTCCCTAGTTCATTAGAGGCCTTTGATCTCTTCCTCCATTGTTAAGAGGTGGTCTGGGTATAAATTTTGGCTTAGCAGCTGGTCCCAGATCCCTTTTCTTCCAGATAGCATCCTGTAGGTTGGTAGGCTTGAAAGCATTTACCCAACCCTTCAAGGGTTCCATTAACCTCTCAGTGAAGAGCATCATGAGCCTGGTCGGGGACATATCTTGCATCATCACTGCCAACCTCTGAAATTCATCAATATATGCCTCAGTCGTACCTATTTGCTTGACTTGTGTGAGCTCCCAGAAATGTAGCTCAGGATATCCCTGATCAAACCTATCAATAAGACTCTGAGTGAATTCTGTGTAGAATACTATCTGATTGTGGCCTAGTGTGGTGAGTCCATGATACCACCAATCATGAGCCTTGCCATCCAAATACATAGTGGAAAACTTGATGGCTTCCATCTCCCTCATGGGGTTAAGTTTTAGATAGGTGTCCATCTTTTGCACCCATGCCTGTGCTATCATCTTGGTCGTACCATCAAAATATGGGATCTTTATCTTCCCTGCTCTTCGTTCAAACTCGAAATTGCTCCAGTGGTTTGGCCTAGTCTTATTTCTGAACTTGAGTTGGCAATATTGATCCAGGGACATCTGCCTTTGAATCAGCCTATCCAACCCGTAGTATTCCTTAGTACATCGTGCCATCTACTCAACAAAATCATCCACCTCTTCTTGTTGCCCCTGTTCATCTGTGAACGTAGGCATGGATGGCCGAGCGTTAGCCTTGCTACCCAAGTGCCCATAAGACGTGCCACCTCCATGGATTCTTTTAGATCTGGGGGCTCTCTCCAGATTATATCTGATCTCACCATGGGATCCACCAGATCCACTAGCTTCTTTGCTTCCATATGTCTCAGGGTCTTTCCCCTTATGAGTCATCTGCATCAATAACTTGGTTATTATTGTTTGGTTCTCATCAATTTTTTTTAGATTTCCATCTACCTTCTTTAAGGTCTCTGTGATCTCAACTTGTTCCCTTCGGTTTGTCTCCTGACTCTCCTGAAAATGATGGACTAATTTGCTTTCTGTGAGATTCAGGGTCTTGTGAAATTCAATTGCCAAGTAGGCCAAGCCTTGTAGCTCACGGTCATCTCCTGAACCCTCCATTTCGGCTTCCGTTTCACTGGCTTGTTTCTTCTTTCTGACCATAAAGATTCCACTGTACCTCTGCATGCGCTAATCCCTCCATCGGTTTGGAGGATCAAAGCTCTGATACCACTGTAATGATCCCAAGACAATTTTTTGCTTGGAATCACTAAATACCACTGATGTATTTGATGTGCATGTGGCTATTGAAGTTGTTCTAGTTATTTTAATGGTGTTTATACAAGATTCATGCAATACATGTAACATCATAACATATTCAAGATATAGAAAACACAAGCATAGATCTGACCTTTATTATAAGAAGCATGAATCAGATACAACAGAGAGAAGATCTGGAATAATCCTTAGATGGATCCAATAGATAATAGATATGATCTTCTACAAAATGCTCTCGCTAATACAACAGTTTCCTCCAAAGGTTGGATAAGAAGTGAAGACCAATACAAGTAGATCTGAGTCATATGGATACCAAACTCCTCAAGATGGAAGATGACACGCTCTAGTAGAAGGTTGAAACCCTCAATAATTTGGCCCAACTAAAGGAAGACTCCAAATGAGCCCAAACTCTACCAACTGATAGATCAGGGTGATAAGATCCTCCTCCTAAAGTCTCAGGCCAAAATGCATAGGAGTCACCCCACTTAGCAGCACAGTTGAGAGTTAGTGAGGCTATGATCATGGCAGCCACTAGACGTATTGATGACATGCATGCAGTGATGGCAGATTACTATTGGAGAGCATCAGTGGCACACAGTAGCTCAGATGGAGGATTTTCCATGGATGATTTTCACACTCTTAGGAAGAGAGTGTCTATGATGAGGACTGACTACCAGCAGTTGTTGACAGATAGGGACTACCTACTGGGGATTGGCGAGTTGTATCACAGGGCCTTGAGGGGGCAGGAGTTGGAGGTAGACCGACTCACTCAGGAGTTGGAGAGCACTCAAGGATTCTTGAGAGGCACATAGACAGCCCTTCAAGAATCAGAGTCTAGATCAGATGAGCTTCTTGAGGAGATCCATCAAAGATCCACTTCATCTATCCTGGTGGACACTCTGATATATCCTTCGGTCACATGGTTAGAGGATGTTGGTGGTCTAGCAGAGGGGCACCAATTGATGGAGGACACTTCCATTTGTGTTCCGAGAGCAGTTGATCTCCATGTAGAGGTTGACCCAGCGGTACACCCCGGATCTGTGATGCAGCATGAGTCTATGGGAGATGACATGATTATGCCGGAGCATGTAGTGATGAGTGATAGCTCACAGAGACATGTTGAGATGTATGGTGGGATTCATAGGGGTGTATTGACTTGCAGGGAGGAGACGCACTTAGGGGAGTGTGTGGATGTCACTCATTTGTAGCAGCACATAGTTGTGGGGGATCACCTTCACCATTTCAGTAGTTGCATGGGAGATGAGAGATGGAGGTTGGTTGACCAGTAGTCATAGGGGTTACTTCTGGTTGTACTAGAGGGTTGGGATTCGGTGATGACCACAGGAGAGTATTTATCATGGATACTGATGGACGAGCTTCTAGTCGAATCCTTAGGATTGACCAAAGCATGTGACACCTCCCAGTCCTACAGTCAGTTGTCGATGTTTCTGTTGGCCTGTCCTGACACATTTATCATTGACAGCAGCATGAGGAGGATAGCATATGAGCACATAGGGCTTGTGACAGTGATCAGTCTCACACAGGAGCAGTTAGACGAGATTGGAAGTGATAAAATTCCAAGTTTTCCATGGGATCCAGGAGCTCATTGGGTGAGTCGGATGTTTCACTACATGATGACCTAGGTTGCGCTCAAGAGCCACACACTCCACCAGGGGTCAGTCTAGAGTGGGCCTGCAGAGATTTGTCCAATAGAGCGAGGCATTTTTTCACTCTTGATCATCATGATCGGATGTGGAGATGGGTGGATAGGTACTTCTTCTACAGAGATGCCTTTACAGATACAGTTTCTGGATAGTAGGTCTGGTGGTCACAGGTATTTCAGCTTGAGGATCCAGGAGAGGAGGATCCAGTATATATGCAGGGGACAGACAGTCATGGTCAGAGTAGTGCAGGGCCAGCATGGTGATCTTCGACAGAGGTTAGCATGGGACCCAAGGATTGCAGGGTTGATCATTTCCCTGACTGATAGGGGCGAGTGGGCCTTTGTAGAGGAAATTTGTTCTAACTTTCCATTTAGCTTCAGTGTTGAGGGGAGCACAGCGCTTAAGGTTGTCTCACGGAGGTCTTGCAGTACCTCATTCTAGCATCATCATGTGCAGTTGATGGAGGCCGTGTGGATCTTGGTAGATATTTGGAGGATGGACTCATTTCGAGATGAGGCCATGTGTCATGTGCAGGAGGTTCACAGGGTTGATATCTTTCAGGACTATGCTTCGTAGAGTATTGCAGTTCACTTCCTGATATGGGATCTAGGGGGTGGAGTATACTATTGTTCATCTTTCAATGGGTTCTACTATGTACCCCATAGGTGGACATGGGATCCTGGTATTTTACTTGGAGGGATTTGGGTATTTCTTGAGGACAAGCAATTTTCTAGCAGGGAGGATTGTAATGTCCCCACTTTGGGACATCATCACAGTGTAGAGGTTTATGATGACCAGAGTAGACATATGGGTGTTATAGTGAGTACAAGGGTTATTGAGAGGCATTGTGAGGTCCAGGTGGAATTTCTCATCATATCTCATCATTATGAGCCATTCCGCACAGGTTGGCTTTGGTTCCGTTGCATTCCGATGATTTCCATGATTTTGACTATTTTGAGCTATAAGTCAATGGAATCCACTAAAGAGGTCATTTTGGGCACATTACTTGGAGGAACCTCTCAGTGTAATAGCTCATTGGAATCGGGAGGAGAAACACTACAGGATGGGATGGCTAGAAGTGACTTTCAGTGGCCAGGGAAGCCACAAGGAGAGATAAGAAGATTTCAGAGGTAAAAAGGTTAATTAATTAATTAAAGTGACTTAATTAATTAATTAAATATTAATAAAATGAAAGTCACTTTGGAGGGACAAGGTGAGCCAAAAGTATAAAGGAAAGGCAAGGGCCTCTTCTCATTCATTCATGTATGATCTTATTTTGATATCTGGCTTCTAGCTAGTGAGCCCAACATTGGGAGTTTTGAGGGTTTTGACTTAACAAACCCTAGAGGACGATTCGGTGGTGAAAGATTCCACCTACCTTGTCCCAAGCTTGGTCTCGGAGATGCAATACGCTCCCACACCATTCTAGTTCTAGATCTACTCAGTTGGAGGGGAATTCTACATCAGTTTCCTGTGCAGATAGAGAGAGGGCGCACCAGTTGAGGGTTTCCAGCAAGAGGGGCGCACCATCCATTGAGGGAGGATTCATTCTAGCTGAGGAGGAGAGATTTCGAAAATTCTAGGTATTGGGTTTTCCTTGCAGGTGTCTTGGCATCATTCTTGGTGGTTTTCCGGAGTCTTTCAGTGGAGGATTGATTTGTATTGAGAGTGGGGCGATTTCCCAAGAGGACGGTGCACCATTATTTGGAGGGTAGCTAGATCTAAGGATCTAGAAAGTATTTTGATGATTTGGGCACTTGGGTATTCATCGTTGTGCCCTGATCTATCATTCTAGTGGATTGGTGGAGCTATTGGAGGTCTTTAGGAGAGAGGCCGAATTATTAGGGTTTCAGTCATCCAGTGGGGTGCACCATTCAATGGAAGAGTTCAGATCTACAGGTTTTGAGAGGGATCTTGGAGATTCGGGCACCTGGGTTGTTCTTACCATCACCCGATCTATTGTTTGTCATCTTTCTTGAGGTGATTGGACATCTTTGGCACCAGGGCCGAATTGTTGAGGAGCTTCACCTATCCAGCAAGACGTGGCATTGGTCTTCATTTCTCATCCATCCTTTGGAGGCTTATTTTGTATTGCCGGGAGCATTTTGTAGCAGCTCTATTGTCTATCTTCTTGGTCATCTGTTGAGCATTCCAAATTGGCATCTTCATTGTAGCAGGTTTCTCTATTTTATGAATAAAATCTATTTGAGATGTTTTGGCGTGTCTATCATATTGCATATGGTTGAGGTATGTTCCATGGTTGTCTCTTCTTGTTAATTGTTGCAAACATTCATATAAACACATCAGTAAACCCTAAGGCCAAAATCAAGAGGCCATTCAGCAAGTAAACACATCTAAACAAGTAGGACAGCAAAGTGTTTGACAAAATACCTCACTCAGAAAAAGTTTTAAAAGGACACCAAAACAGTGATTATCCTTGCATAATGGCTTGGGATCATTACAGGATGATAATTACACAGGAAATGGCTCGAACAATGCTAATGGATTCCAAATTGACAGAAATTTTTTGGATACATGCAGTGCATACAACAGTTCACATTCAAAACAGAGTAATGCTTAGAAACAAAAATGACAAAAATCCCTACGAACTATGGAAAGGAAGTGCAGACAACAACCTCTACATCAAGGTAACTCAAGATAGTATTTTATTAATTGAAGTTTATGTTGATGATATTATTTTTGGAAGTAATGATGACATGTTAAGCCAGAAATTTGCAAAGGACATGCAGAATGAATTTGAAATGTCATTACTTGGAGAACTATCCTTCTTTTTGGGTCTTCAGATACGTCAAAGCAACCAAGGAATTTTTATTTCTCAAACCAAGTATATCAGAGAAATGCTAAAGAGGTTCAGAATGGAAGATTGCAAACCAGTTGCAAGTTGAGAAAATATGATGATTCAAAGTCTACAAATCAGAGGCAATACAGGTCAATGATTGGTAGCCTACTATATGTGACAGCATCTAGACCAGATGTAATGCAGGCAGTTAGATAGGGGGCACAATTTCAAGCAGCACCAAAGGAATCACATGTATTAACAGTGAAGAGGATTTTTAGATATCTCAAAAGAACAGAAGAGTTTGGATTATGGTATCCAAAAGGAAAGGATCTATCACTTATTTCCTACACAGATGCAGATTAGGCAGGTTGCATTAATGATCAAGGAAGCACCAGTGGAGTAGCGTTCTACTTGGGTGAGTGTTTAGTATCATGGATAAGCAAGAAACAATCATTAGTATCTTTATCTATAGAAAAGGTAGAGTATATTGCAGCAGCAGCATGTTGTACACAAGTTCTATGGATGAAACAAACTCTGACAGATATACAGGTTGAGTATGATGAGCCCATTCCAATCTATTGTGATAATACAAGTGCCATCAATATCTCAAAGAAACCGGTGTTACATTCCAAGACGAAGCACAATCCAATAAAGTATCACTTTCCACGGGAACAGGTTGCAGAAAACAACATCAGAGTTGAATATTTGGGCACAAAAGAACAAGTGGTAGACATCTTTACAAAACCGCTTCCATGGGAAGCCTTTGAGTATCTTTGCCAGAGACTCGGAGTTATTTCTACTCCAAAATGAATGCTTTTGGATACTTATCTTATATGTCTTAGATGTACATGAGGAAGCACCATAAAGAGGACAGTTCAAGTTGGGATATCAGACAAGCCAGTTAGGGGGAGCAGCCCCGAATGGAAATATACGTTTTCCATTGATGACAAAAGGGGGGAGATTTATCAGATGCAGAGAACAGAGGCATGGTTCCAGGGGGAGCATTAGTCACAGATATGCAGGCATGGTTCCAGGGGGAGCATGAGTGATATGATTTCAGTATTGCATCAGAGTGTTTCCATCAATGCCAAAGGGGGATATTGTTGATTAATTGGGTTGGTTTTCATTGATGTCAACCCTTGAAGAAAATCCAGTAGCGAATTTAGGTAGCACAAAGGTTTGGGTAATGGACCAAAGTTTGTTTGATGTATAATGGTATGAGTTTTGATATATTTTTAGGTAAGACTATTCTATATGGATAGTACATGTCATGTCATTTATGGTGGTATGTGGAACGTCACATAACTCCTCACGGTTAGAGAATTATGGCCATCTGAAGTTGGAGAACCCTCATGAGTCATCTAGAAGCCCCAAAAGGTCAAAGTAGTCAAAGTGCTTGAAAAGAAGAGATTATTTAAATAATAAAGTGAAGTGACAAAGTCAAAGAGGATTATTTAAATAATAAAGTGAAGTGACAAAAGAGGATTATTTAAATAATAAAGTGAAGTGACAAAGTCAAATAGGATTATTTAAATAATAAAGTGAAGTGACAAAGTCAAAGAGGATTATTTAAATAATAAAGTAAATGGAGAACTTTCTAATTATGGAAAGTGGTTATAAGAAGGTTAACCCTAAAATGAGGAAAATGGGTTAAGTGGTCAAGTGGCTATTGGATACATGGACAAGTGGAAAATTGGGCAAAGTTGGACATAGGTGACTATGTGGGCAAAGTGACAAGGAGAGTATAAATAAGAGGCAAGGCTCTCTCATTTTGATCACAGTTGAGCATATTGAATATCTACAGGTGACTGAGGTAACCAAATGATATCTAAGCCTAATGTCAGAGGGAAGGTGAAGTAAAGAAGGCCAAAATTCAAGGGAGGATAAATTCTTTTGATGATGTTTTCTAAGGTATGTTATTTACAGGTCATCTCACCATTTTCGCAATAACTTTTTTTCTAGAATGATTCAGACCATGAAATTGGGAAACCATTGAGGAAACATATACAAGTAGTTGTGGTACAAATTTCATCTTGTGGGTCATTGTATTTTTGGAGTTACAGTCCGTGGAAAATAGGGTTTGTGGCTAGTTCTGAAACTAGTCTAAAATATGTGTTTCAGGTAAAAACATCATAACTTATTCATAACATATCCAAATTCAGTAAGAAAAAATGGGTTGGTTAGAGTACAGTCTGTAGTATTCTATGTAAAAATTTTATATCCATACAACAAATATTTCGTGCGGGGCACGCTCTACAAGTTCTCTCTCTAGAATAAGCCAGAATTCAACAAGGTGTGTTATTTTTGCTATAACTCCTTGTCTGAGAGGTTCCAAATAGTGACACCTAGAGGAATTGCATAAAACACACTGAAGAACACTGTGTACTATTTTCAGATCTTTATTCATTACAGGTACATAGTTATGATTATTTCAAGTTAGGGTTGTTGACTAATCCAAAACTAGTCATGTGAGACTAAATTAAAGTTTGATGAAAATGATAGTCTCTTGTTGTTAAAGTTAAGGAAGGTTTGTAGGTATGTGATCTTATACACCAGGTCTATTACAGAGTTACAAATCCGATTTGGATGATGAAATTGATGAGGGATTTTGGTTGAGGTACATGTTGGGTACATGGTTGAGACAAGTAGTTGATGAGTTGACACATACATGAGGTGTATAGTTGATAGTGTTGGTACATCTTGATGAGTCATAGTTGATGAGTAGTTGATACATGATTGGTACATACTTGGTAGATGGTAGATGCACTTGTTTATGGTACATGTTGATTAAAGTTTGAGGTACAGGTTGATGCATGTTTGATGCATGGTTCAGGTTATTGGTACAAGTTTCGTGCATGGTTGATGCACTTGTTCATGGTACAGGTTGAGGTATAGGTTGGTGCATGGTTGATGCACTTGTTTATGGTATAGTTTGATTACATGTTGTTTGGTACAGGTTGGTGCATGGTAGATGCACTTGTTTATGGTACATGTTGATTATAGGTTGAGGTACAAGTTGATGCATGGTTGATGCATGGTTCAGGTTATTGGTACAGGTTGTTTGGTGCAGGTTGATTGGTACAGGTTTACGACATTATATCTCACAGTGATAGTGTGGCATTGGTTACATCATTCTACTTATATGTCAGGGTGGTTGGATGGGGCAAGGACAGGTGGTTGTATCCACCTTCCAGTTGTATTCGGAGAACATAGGGGGTTTTATCCTCCTTCTGGTTGTAGCCAGAGAATAGGGGAGTTGGAGCTTCCCTCAGGTTGTAGACTAAGAAACTAGGGGGTTGGAGCCTCCTTCCAGTTGCAGCTAGAAAAAAAAAGGAAGTTGGTGCTTCCAATGAATGTAATTCTTAAAGACATATAAGAAAAAGCATTATGTGGTTTTCTCCCGCTTTGGTTTTCCACATAAAACATCGGTGTACTGTGTATGTGTGTGATTGCTCATTTGTTCATT
The DNA here is from genome assembly GCA_009831015.1 of Picea engelmannii. NCBI lineage: Eukaryota > Viridiplantae > Streptophyta > Pinopsida > Pinales > Pinaceae > Picea > Picea engelmannii. The sequence goes on along the minus strand of ML804996.1, from coordinate 81,921 downwards.
GTTTATTTACTCTACAACTATTGGATAATAATGTTACATTGATATAACACTTGCATTTTATGGTGACAAGGGATTAAATTTATTTATTATTGATTCACCCCCCCCCCTCTCAGTAATCCAACAATGTCGCCACGGACAATGCAAGTATTCTCATACAGGTTGCGCAGAACAACGCGGGTTTCAGCATAACAGTCGCGTAGATAGCACAAGACAACATAGGTATCCGAGTAATAATCATATTGTTGTTGTACATGATCATACAATAATTTTATTAGCAGATCAACCAATTATGTGTTGATGTACTTTGTCTCTTTTCTATTTGGGCGATTTTCCCAGTAAGGGATCCCTTATAAGCTTTGAAGTTATTTGAATGATAATCTTAGTTGATGGGTAGAATATCTTTTTGTATTGTGTGAGGTTTTGGTTTCCTTATTTATGCTTCCATAATGTTTAGTTTATAACTCAATTTTGTTTTTATTCAATAAGTGATTTATTTGGAATTAACTGTCGGATGTTGGGTTGAGGAAAATTTCAACAATCAACATATAATATAAGTAATGAATATAGTCTCCTATAATAGTAGGGGGATGGGAAGTGGGTTCAAAGAAAAAGAAATAATGGATTTAATCAAAGAAAAACATCCAATTGTTCTCCTCATCCAAGAGACAAAACTCAATGATAGTGTGGTTCTAGGAATAGGAAGCAAACATTGGATATCCTGCAAAGGAATCATGGTGAGCACTATAGGTGCATCAAGAGGCATATTCACACTCTAGGATCAAAAAAAAATTGAATAAGTACACTCTTAAGTTACAAAACATTGGAGTCTAACCGACCAAGTTGTGCACTGAGGTACTAGAAAGTAGATTCAAATTTACAATGTGTATGTTCCAATGCAATATAGGGGAAATCAACAATGTTGGAAATCCTTGAAGAAAATGGGGGATATCGAGTATGCTAAGAACAATGTGGTAGCAAGGGAATTTAACTTGGTCCTTTCCTCTGAACAAAAATGAGGTGCAACATTAGTAAGGGAGCAATTTAGAGGGTGGATGAAAAACATCAGAGTGGATTGGGATTTGGTAGATGTTAAGCCAAAAAAAGGTAAATTTACCTAGTCAAATAGGATTATGGAGCCATGACACATTACAACTTATTTGGACCACTTCCTTGTCCATACAAATTTCCTTTTACACGACCTTGAAATCTCCTTGCATATCATTCCCTCAAGAATTTTGGACCGTAATCCCATCTCGCTAATCCTCTAAGTGGATCAATACTATGGGCCACTCCCCTTCCATTTCAATCCAATTTGGTTGCATGATATGTGGGCCATCAACATTATCAAGGAGACTTGTAGGAATCCTATCACAGGATCTCCATTCCTTGTCTAGGAATCAAATATCCATGCCACCAAGAAGCAGCTAAAGTTGTGGGGTAAGCATTGCTTTCATCAACCAGATCATGAAAGGAAATATCTTTACAAACAATTACAAAATCTTCAAATAGACATGGAAAAATCAGAGGTGTCCATTCAAAAAATGGTGGATGAGAGAGTGTTGACTAGAAAACGTCATCAAGTTTTTAGGAAGCAAGAAGAACACTAGAGGTTAAAGTTAAGAAGCATTTGGTTGAAGGCTAGGGAAAAAAATACATCTTTCTTCCATAAACAATCAAGAGTCGCACGATAGAGGAATAATGTGCAAGAGATAAGAATAGGCATGGAGGAGAATGTTGAGCACTGTGAGGAGATAAGACAGGAACCCATGATGATTTCCAACTCCTATATACAAAGGAGGAAGAGGAAAGCCCTTTTGTAATATTTTATTGTATGGTGTGGTCTCATCATCCTTTTAATATCAAAATATAACCACTCTTGTTAATAAACAAAAAACAAAAAATAAAATAAACACTTCAAATTTGACACCATAGGAGTGGCCAACGGTGTGCAGTTTAGCATTTGAAATCTCTTTAGAATCTCCATTGTATACTTCCCTAGCCCAATGAAGACTTCACTTACATCCTACCACACTTCTATACCTAAAACATAATGCATAAGGCCAATTCCCTTCATTATTTTCTTGCCAACTTTTTCTTGCACCATCCAATGAGATCTTAGAACTATTCATGAGATTTAGATTATCTACATATAGGATCAAAATAAGAAAATCGCGTTTATCACATAAGTAATAAAGATTTGTATCCGTAAGTTTAGATCACATGACAAGTTTAATAAACCCTGAATAAAAATGAAATGGCTTTTAATCTTGCATTTTCTAAAATATTTAAATCATGTATGTTATCACCGTAACAATTTTCAGACAAGATCCAAGTCTTGGGAATTTAGCAAGAGATACGCCGTAGCAGAAGCTTGATAGTTTGGAGAATTGATAATTTAGAGGACTGGGATGTGTCTGGCGGCGTATGGACGAATATAGCGGAGGCGCAAAAGGTATAACTCGACAAACCGTCGATTATAAAACAACCCAGATCAACGACTGGAGCCCATATCGGGTGGTGAACTTGCATGGGACTTAACCATGTAAAGGCGGACCGAGGAAACCATTATGGTTTTTAAAGTGAATGTGCGGCGCCTTCAGAGATATGTCTGGGTGAAAGGCGGGTTGCCTAAAACCACTTTCGCCAAAGCCCCGATGTCACATGTTCCAATATTTCAAATCAGCCAGTCGTGGGGCGGGTGGCGGCTAGTCAGAATCACCATGTTTCACTCGTTCGATGCTTCACAACCATATGATGTCAGGTGAACGCCACCATATAACGAACTCGAAATCTAATCATTTGAAATGGATTGGCCAAGTGTGGTGAACCAACGTTCCTGTAAGAGAATTCGTAAGTGATTCATGATTGGAACTCTATAACTACTGATTCTCAAGTATGGAGACATCATCTCATCCATAAACGAAGTAGTCTCAAATTTGCTCGACTCTCTGATTTCTATAGGAACATTTCGATACCCACGAAATTGGGATACATGGAAAAAAATATATCCAGTGAAACCGGTCATTCAGGCAACATGGCATATTTACCTACGAGTAAGAAGGAAAGGGTAATTGCCCGTATATTAGCAACTAAATTCCACACAGAACCCACTACAAACTCAGAATTGGAAGTCAGGATAAATCCCATTATGAGGGATCTAGTCATTAACAGGCGAGTTGTAAAAAAGAAACGGAGCAAATGACAGAAGAAAGAAACCATAGCTGAAACGGTTGAAAGTGTTGGAGAGAATCAACCGGTCTGGTTGGATACTCTAAAGGAGGAGATCGCTAAGCTAAAATGAACTCTCGGGTGGAGATAAGTACATCCCAACAAGTTTTGGACAGATGGTGCCTAGATATGATGAACATGTTCCTAACGATCCCTCTAAAACAGGGTAACGGTTATTATAAATCATTCCTCCTTGTAACTTATCTTAGAATGATGAGAAGTCTGAACATTTTGTATTCCACGAAGAAACCTTCTCTATATATATATATTATCTCGAGGATATAGAAAGCATGGAGAAAAGAGGAGCATGCCCTATGTGCAAGAAAAACTTTTGTAAATTTTGGGGCTAGAATGAATATATAAATGCAGAGGCATATTTTGGATTATTTATGAAAAGATTCTAACTGACAGTGATATGAGTCTTGTTTTCCTCTCATAGTATGTATTTCCTATAAGCATACATTTCATTTACACTTCTTTATGTCTAAATTGGAGATTTAGAGGCCCATAATTCATTATTTGATGCTCTTGGCTTAGCAACTTAGATTATGTTTCTTTCTTCTTAACTTATTCAGAATTTATCTCCGTAATGCTCTGATGTAGTTATATGTTTATTTTTCCTCTGATGTCATGCAAAATTTTCAGATATAAACTCAGACTTGCTTCCTGATTTAGCCTTTTCCTCTGAATAGTTCTCAGGTTTGACAATGTATTGTTTATTCTAGACTCCATAGCCCAAATGTCATCTTCATTCCTCCAATAATTTTATTAAAAAAACCCCAACACAAACCAAATCTACCCATTGATTGCCATAGCTATATCAAGTGACACGAGAGAGCCATCTATGAGTTGAGCAGGCTAGTGCCTCAGCTCTAAAGCTGGTTGAAAAAGTTACCTCTGTCGTTTGTCTATTCAGCCGGACAAAATTACAGAGTGCTAACAATGTACATGCAAACTTGAATCAACAACCAAAACTTATGAACCATAAAAACCTTAAAAGAAGCTTGCATTATATTGTGAATTTGATAAGAATCCCAATGGAAAGGAAATAATGTTAGACTTTGTTGTCATAATCTTATTGTTGAAAGAATGAATTATGCACATAAATTTACATTTCATGCCTTGATAAAGTCACAGAAAAGAAAGTTTTTTATTTGGATTCATTGTGGTAAAAAAAATGTCACAATAATAATTAACCCTTGAATCTATTTAGGCTTGTAAACCTTCGCAAATACCATCAAAGAATCCAATGATTAATTAAGATAATTTTTTTGTTGTTGAATGATCTATTTAAGGTTTCTTGGTTTCAATGTACAAAACAAGTGAGAAAGCTTCTTTGCTTTAGTTTACATGTAGTTGTTGGGTCGTATGAGGTTTAATAAGAATTATTTTTTGTTCAAATAGTGGTTGGAGAATGTGGTGCATTGTATGTTATCAATAGAAAACCACTTCTATGAGAAAATCCATAAATGGTGTTGGGTTGTGACAACACATACCCTTGTAGTTACATTTATGGTTGGTTTCTCAAGTGTTTGCCCTTCCATATTCCTGGAAAATGCTTGAGTGTTTTCTATTTAAATGTAGAAGCACGTGAGGTGCTTCAACGGGATTTGTAACCATTTATCCATTGGTTGAGCAATAAGAATATCAGTGTCCCCATTTCATTCATGTGTTGTGTGATTCTTATCTTCTTCTCTTTTGTTGTTTATTAATCTCTTGTTTGTAGGCCAGGTTCCTACAAATGGAAGCTAATTATATGCAACACTTCTATACCTACTTTTGAAGATGTCAGGAACATGATATTTGTCGACATAGTGAAACAATGATCAATTGGTTGAATAAGGCTATAGGATTAATTCTCACCCTACTCTCTTACATCAATTTATTTCCACATTTATTTTACAATGTTAATGTTAAACTAGTTATCTTTCTTCTTGTATTACGATCCATTCATAATAATCGAGGCTTGCTAAGGTAGGGTTTATCCTTTATTCTTTAGCTTATTTGATTGTCTTGTGCTTACTAAGGATTTATTGTGGAGAAACTTGAATGAGGAAGAAGATTCATGAGATAGGTATTGATGGTGTATTTCTTCTAGTCAAGCAATAGATGCAAAAATCATGCAAATCCCATACAACGGGTATTAGGAATAAGAAGAGAGAATTGGAGCATGGGGTTTTCATTGGAGTGAAAGTCTATGAAATGATGAATGAAGAAGACCAAGCTCAGATCTATACCTTAGCATGGAGTAAGGTAATGAGAAATATGAAATGTGAAAGAAGACATAACTTTGCAAACACTAAACCTAAGCATCATAAAGGGTGGCTTTGATGTACAAAGCAAGCAAGTAGGAGTTATTATCCAAAAGTTGTAGAATTTGTGCTCGATAGTATACATAAGAATCAAATATATTTTATTGTGAGCTTCACCTTGAGTGGGTAAATTTGTAATCATCAAATATCTAACTTAAATATTACACTCACAATTGGATTGAATAATCAATAGGAGGATAAAGATTATTTTCCCAAGGCTCAAGACCCCAAAGTTGTTGAACAATCTAGGGTAACCATAGAGTCAAAGAGTTGGAAGGCCAACAACTATGAACAAATTTATAAATAGAACCATTGCATTCAAGCAAAGGGTTCTCTTATTTGAATTATAATCTATCTTCATATGTTAATAAGAGACAATCATTAGTTATTGTGTGAATAGTCTTGTAAATTATTATTGGTTGTAGACTACTCCCTCCATTCCTAGTTTTCTTGATTCTTGTAGGCATAGACATTACAAATTGTAGACTATTCCCATACTTGTCATGTTTGTTCTTACTTGTCTTTTTCATTGCTAACACTTGATATGAGACAAGTTATCTCTTAGCAACATGTAGACTATTCTCGATTTCTCAAAGGTATCTTGATTTTGAATAGGTTGTAGTCAGTGGACTATTCCCCTTATTATTTTTTTCTCTAATTTCTCGTCAACATGTTCCTTACTGCTCCTACCTAGGATTTAGTTAGTTGCATGTCATATTGCATTCTTACATATACATTATTAGTTGTATCTATTCATTCATCAAACCTCCATTATAGTAATTGGGCCATACCTAGAGGTCTTACCATTTCAATGGAGGAAGGTCTAATTAGGCCCTTTCGCCAAGTAATCCTGTGAAGTTTACAAGGGGTGTTTTCCTTGCATGGATTTTTTCATGTGACTTGCATGGATTTTTTCCTCATAGGAATAATCACAACTCTTACCCCATTCATTCAACAAATGAAGTTGACTTGTGTATTGAAGCACTTGAAACAAGTCTAGAACCAAATTTCAAGTACAATGAAGCTCATTTTGAAAGTGAAGTACCATTACAAATTGAAGTTGAGGATTATTTTAAAACATAATTACAATCTAAAATACAACTTTTTGTTGACAATGAAGTGTTGAGTGTAGACACAACTAAAGATTTCCAAGATGTCCAACAATTAACTTGTAGTTACGCCCATCAAATTAGTGCATTACATCCCATTGTGCATGAAATTCCTTAGAAAACTTGAACTCGAAGATATCCTACCAAAGTGGAGGAAAAGTGTTACATAGGTAACCTCATAGATTTCATCACTCAATACATTCACACCATTCTTGAACCTTTACATTGAATTTTGCCTTCTCTTTTGATAGTGCAACCTCAAGAATCTTCCTTTGATTCCGAGTCTTCTTCCATATGGTTGGAAATCAACATGTTTGGTTGGATCTAAATGCGTTAAATTTTTCAGGTCCTACTCATGATTTGTCAAAATAATGTAGATAGATTTTATCAAATTTGATTTAGACAAATTAGTCATTTTGGAGGATCATGTTAAAAACTTTATGCAAGTTGTTAGATTACTTAATGTCAAACATGAAGATGAAGTATGCCACTTGTTTCCTTAAAAATTTGAAGACAAAACATCTACTTGGAATTACAATTTGGTTATCAATTCCATCACTAGTTCGTTAGAGTTTGAAACTACATTCATAGTAAAATTTGGTGATGAGAAGACTCCCATGGGTCTCTTTTTATAGTTATCAAAAGATGAAACCAAATGAGAGAATACAATTATTTAATCATAGATTCACCATGTTTCTAAACAAAATCCCAGCAGTGTTAAAGCTAACAAAAGACATATTGGAGGGGTTCTATTCCACAACCATTCTAGTGTGTATTTCCATGCTTGTCAAGAGAGTGGGAAAAGATACACGGGATGATGATTTTGAAGATGATCATAAGTTTGAAAAGGAAATGAAGAGTTTGAAAGGAATTCCAAACTTGGGAGAAAAGAAGAAGACTATCGTTACAAATTAAAAGATGAATTAGCGTTAACGAAACCAAATGTTGAATCTAATGCTAAGGATTCATGTGTGGATATGGGAAGTTTTCATCAAGTCATCAAAAAGATATTAAGTGACATCATTGGCTTACAAAAGTAAGTAGAAGAATGATCTCCTAAACAAAATACCTTTATACCCTTCCAATATATCATTAAGAGAAAACATGTCTAGATTTTATAAATATCATTAATCATATCTTTAAATGTAACATCTAGTTCTACTGAGCACATGTTATACTGACTTATTCCTTGAGGACGCTTGCAAGCAAGTGATCCGGTTATGATACATTATGATTATGTTTTTCTTATGAGTTATGTTATGATGTCATTGTGATTATATGTTAATTTCTAGATGTATATATGTATCAACAAGTATTATTGATGAATTTTCCTGAGTGTGCAGGATACATGACAGGTTGATGATGTTGATGGCATCAACAAACTTCCTTGGACTCTAGATTGATTCAGGGAGTGGAATTTTATTTGTCTTGAGTTTTAAGTATTGGTTTACATGTATATATGATGATTTTATTATGGATGTTATGTATATGGATTATTGACAGTATTCTTGTCAGTGGATTCAGGTTTTGCGATGCTTGCTAATCCGACTCACATAAGGAGTAAAGGGGTCATGCACAGAAACCAGACAATTGAGGGAGAGGTGTGGTAGCTTCCCTATCACAACCTACTATCACTCTTGTCGTGACATGAACTGTAGGTTAACGATTACCTAGTTCGAGAGGTCCATGATGTCGTGAGGGAAGACTGATACAGTCGCTCACAAAGAAATCTAAGGGGTGCACATTAAGGAAGAATCCTTATTCCTTAGAATCCCTTAGTCTCTCACAAGGTCGACTGAGTGGAGTGTTGACTCCAAGTGTCAGAAAAATTTCCAAAACTAGTCAAAGACGAGTGGCACCCTTGGAGCATAGAGGTGTGTCTTGAAGGGCACGTCACGTAATTTAAATTGTGAGTCAATAAAAATCTAGATGGCCTAGAAAACATAATAAAAATGTTGAGACCTTGTTAGAATATAATGGTTAATTAATCATTAAAGTATAAGCTAAGAAATCTAAACAAGAGTCTAAGCCTAAGTCTAAATCTAATTCTAAATAAGGGACTAAATAAAATACTAAACAAGTTAAGGGAATTGAGATATAATCAAACTCTAAGAAAAGAGGGAATAAGTATTAAAAATTTAGGTAGATGCACATGTGTGCATGAAAATAATAAAAGGGATTTAAAATTAAAAATAAATTAAAACATGAGAGAATAGGATGTCCACATAGAGTAGCATCTTGAGTCAATCTACCACTAATATTAACTAAAAGAAGACTCATAATCCAGCTCAAACTAAGATATAGTTAGGGGACACAAAATAAATGAAGGATTGGGAAACTAAGGGACAACTAAGAGAAAAAATAGGAACACGTTGGGGAATGTGAGGGAAAATTCCTAATTAAATAAAATAAAATGGGAATTAACATGTGCAACTTGGGAAGACTGTGACACATGTATTGGGTGAATAATCCTTTAATTAATTTATAAAAATTTAATTATTTTTGCATGAGGACAAGTGTCATTGAGAAAAATTCTATAAAATAATTGGAGAAGAGGGGAATGGGATCTCACCTTGGTTAGTATTGTTATGCTACCAAATATTTTCTTGACTAAGTTTTACTTGTGAGAGTTGGGTTCCAAGACTTGAAAGAGTGGAAGTTATTCCTTGCAAGGTAGGTTTTGGGTGCTATTGGTTTCTGGTTTTTGTGTGTGGCCCCTTTGCGGCTCAGGGGGATAAGGGGGGACAAGAGTACCCCTAGTTTTAGCTGGGAGGTACCGGTGAAGTCATTGGATTGGAAAGCAAAGAGAGGGATATTGCACAAAACTTCGAACTATAGATCAACATCAACCATTTTCTCATTCTTGTTATGTTATTTGATCATTAGTTGATTTACAGTTATGGAAATTCGATTGTATATAAAACTGTTGAATTTGTGAATTAGTTACAGGTTTCTATATATATGTAAATTACTAAATTTTGAGAATATGGTTTTTTTATTCATTGATCTCTTGATGAGATTAATTTCTAATTGGAAATTGAACCAAGTTTTTCTTCCATATTTAATTATTATTAAGATCCACATTGAAACAATTGACGCTAGTGCATGGAATTATGAATCGATTCACTTGGTACTAATACAATTTCGTGCATATATATATATATATATAAATTAATACCCATCTCAGATAAATTCTTTAATAGTAACTAGGCATTACATAAAACGTTGGTAAATTATGAAATTTGTGAGGATTAAATTATGATTTTAATTGATGGGTTGTTAATAGAATTTACCTCTAGGTTTTCGTTTACTCTTTAAGAGTTCATTGTCTATTATGACAGACCCTATTGCAGTTATTTTTTTTCAATAAGGGTCGAGAGTTGGTGAGGATTACAATTATATGTTGGGTTTGAGTGTGATTGTAACACCCACATGTTCCAAAATTTAACATGCTTAACATCGCCACCTTTTATTCCTTCCACTTCTCTCTAGTGCCTATAATATTAGAGTAATTGTCTAAATCAGATGGTTCATCCTATTGATTGCACGACCTGTTATAAACCTATGTTGATGTGCAACCTTGGAGGGGTCTACACTTCTACAACCTAGAGTTACTATCGTATGCTTGTTGAAAGTTCAATTGATAACACCTTTCACCTTCTTCTCTAAGCGAAACAATAGAAACACTGCCCTTTCATCTGTTTCTTTGATATGAACTTCATGGCATGGTCTTCCATTTCTCTTGCAAGTAATCAAGCCTATCCTTGTTTCTTCATCTGCACTTTTGGTACAGATGCCAGATTTCAGGATAGTTAGGTTACATTTAGGTTGTTGGGATGAATTTTCTTACTAGGTCGTCACCAAACCTTTCTTTTGGTAAAGTCTTGTTGAGCGCTCAACACACTCTAAAATATTTTATGAAATTCTGTCACTTTTGGGTACCACTTGTTTTATTTGTTTTGATGTCTGAATTGAGTCCATTGTGGAGGGATTGCTAATTTTGTTTTCATATCTTTTCATCGATCAAAGTGAATTTGTTTGAACCTATATATGAGAAAACATTTGTGTCTGAAAGAACTTGGTATTCTTACTAATAATCTGCAACTAAAATTGTGACTAGTGCACCTGTGTTCAGCGTCGAAAAAATCCAAGAAGGTAAAATGACCACACAATAACAATAATCGTCGATCATCAATGCACCATCGGCATCGGTAAAAGGCAGAGTAAGTTGTGTTCGTTATTCACAATGCAGATTCAGGAGACAGCCAATTCCAATCAGCATCAGAGAAATATGAGAGGACTAAACGTTGACATGAGCCATGATAAACCTCGATAGCCGATGACGGATGCGTTTGTTTGGGGTCGGTGAAATCTCGAAGAGTTGAATCACTGAAAATTTATGCATTGACACATCATCGATCTCTGATCCCCGATGCACTTTCGACATCAAAAAATTTTGAGGGAGTTAATCCGGGAGCACTTGGTTAGGCTTATCCCCAATCATCAATCCTTGATACTTTTTGGCGTTGACAGGGTAGGATCTATTGTTAAAACGATTAGCTAAGGAAAATTCCTTGTTTCTGAATAACACAATTAAATGAATACATTGGTTTCAAGTGCCACGTCTCTTTTCCACATAGGGATTTCGTACGGTCTAGTTTTGTCTCGAGACACCTTAAGGTTCCCTATGTCCTAGTCACACTTTCGAGTCAGCTTTTCCACATCAACTCTATACAGAAAGATGGATCGGTGTCCAAGCTTTTGCCTAGAGATATCAATGAACAATGTTTAAAGAGAAGCCTCGACTCTCGATCCACTAGTTAGATTAGAAAAACAATGGCATGTTTTCAGCACGAGTTACGATCGGATTATGTCATTTAATAGGCCAGTTAATGTTTCTCATCACATACATTGTTACCCCATGCGTCAATTGAACAACGGGAATTTGAAATCGTCGATAGGAAACATTATATCCCACGCCTGCGTTGTCGACCTACGATCGAATTTAATTTTAAACATAATGAAGATCTGGCAACAGATTTTGTAGAACCGCACTCATATCCCAAATTGAATATTTGATGTGACAAGGTAATTTCATCTCTGTTTAAATCACGAAAATAGCTTCAAACACTTCCATTCTGCACACAAGTTTCCATTTCCAGAGCATCTGAAGAAGCGAAGCAAGTGTCTCAAGACTGCGTTGATTCTCAAACCATCAAAACCAGGTTAAGCTAGTAACAGATGTATGTGTTAAATTTTATCACTTCGATGGTCGTAATTTGCAATATATCAGCATTTGATCTTTTACATAGGTCTAACTATGTTCTAGCTGCAGGAAAAAATGACTCCAAGAAATCCAACAACCAGACGCTCTCTGAGGGCACCTAAGTTAAAGGAGGCAAAAATTGGTGAGGGTTGTTCTCCTGGCACTGTGAGGTAGTTGGAATACGCTCCCAGGGTGGAGTCGGTCATTAAAACCTTGACAAAGAAGGTGTGCATTCAACCTCCCAGGTTTGGCGATACGGAAGTAGCCACTGGGTCAAAAATAATGCTCCCACAGTGGGGAGATCTATTTAATAGAATCAACCAGAAAGATTACTTGGAGTGTATCCCACACAGTGACCCAGATGTAAGGGCGCTCGATGACCAGGTGCTCCCGAATATCTGACGATCGTCCTAGCACATGGTAGCCTCCCAAACTCCAGCTTTCCCATGCATTGAGATTTTGAGTTGGTTAATTTATCACACATATTCTCAGAAGTGCCTCATTAATGATGAGAACGATGGATGTTTCGGAGTTTTTCTCCCAACAAAGGTTCAGAAGTACTACAAAATCAGGGGCCCGGAGGAGCGGTTGAACACAGACTTCGTGGTCAGGTTCTATGAATTACATGACACCAGTCGATTGATGGCTTCCTGGTGGAAGGAAGACAATAAATTTACGAACTAGAGAAAAGGTCGGTACGGGACAGTGAACCTGAGGGAGCCATATATCTACTTGATGGCTATAATCTGCCAACTATACGAAGAAAAGGACTGCTCCAAGTTCTCAGAAGAATGGATGCACCTAGCATACACTGTGGTGATCTTCAGGAGTAGCTTCAACTAGGGAGAAATTATCTCCAATAAATTGAGCATTAGTGTACAACAGGCTCAGACGTCGAAAGAAGGAGAAACACCCACTTTTCACATGGCCTCGTATCTGCTAGATGTAATATGGGCGAGGAATGTATTCGTCGGGATGAATTTGATTTGGCACATTGCAGAACTACCTCTTCATGTCTACTTCAACATCTTATGGGAGAATAGGTACAAAGAATCTTATTCCCTTATTTGCGATGAATTCATCGCCCGAGTTTATTTCATTATATTTAAAGGGAATTCCCAAGCCTGTCTGTAGCGGCCAAGAAAATGATCTCGAAGGTAGGCCATTCATATCTAGATGAACACACAACCTATATTAGGGTGTTCAGGGCCACCAAAGCACCACATTTCTCCTTGATCACATCCCAAACTGGCTCATTATAGGAGAAATATGTTATCAGACTATCCTACAAGGCTATAACGCCACTTTGGTCAAGAACAGGAAACGAGCATTTATACCCTATGGCTTCCATGTGGGGTTTCATATAGTGAAGGACACTACTCAAGCCAAACAAGAAGGTTTGAGTCAACTTGAATTTAGGTTCCCAACAGGCCAGTTTTGCAAGCATGACCCTAAAGGCCTAGTCCTCCAACATGCTTCACAAGTATCGTCATGTTGGCCATACACGCATGACATGTTTGAGGATGATATTTTTACAGAATGTGCTCAGGACTGGGAGGACATATTACAGAGTAAATTCAAACCAAACATGACCAGGTTCAAAGCTATTATCATGGATGAGCGGGTTGAGACAATAGAGCAGTCTACTCAAGACACTCTCAGGGTTAGAGAAGAAATCAAAGCAGCGGAGACCACAGAGGAAAAAAGGAAAGGGTTGTTGTTACTAGAAGGATCCCAGAGAGTCATTGACCAATTAGAAAACGATCCTCAAATAATAGAAATGATGAGGATCCCCTCGGACAAACCAATCAAAATCAGAGAGAATCCAAGTGGCTTAGAGTCAATACAAATGGAGTAAATCATCGGTCTATAAATAATTAGAGTTCCATCACCACAGATTAGATCATCGGTGACCATTCCAACCCAGCTTGAGGTTTCAAGAACGTCAGGTGAAACAGGTGTGTCTAACCCCCTGTTTGATCTAATAAATATCTATTATGATGAAGAGAGTTTGGAGGTCTCCTTGGTAACTCTGATACTAATTATAGAGGAGAAGGAACCTGAGAAAACATCTGCCCCAAGTCTCGATGCTTTAGTTTAAAACCTTCTGTAGAGCGACCATGAGGTCGAAATTGTCTTAGACACTGAGTTTCTCAACCTATCGGAGACCCCAAAAGATAGCTTGTGGGATGATATAGGATTGGGTGGTCAAAAAGAGGAAGTTCAACAGCAAGATATCGGCACCTCAACAACCGATTACCAAGTAAGTACTGAACCTATCACTGATTCTTCAATTTTGGCCGATACCTCACCAGTCGATGAACAAAAAACGAAGGTCAATCCATCGGAGCATATGAAAGAAGTCCATGAACCAATTATAGAATAAATACACACAATAGGGAGCCTGGGAAATACTCTAACCTGGCAAAAAAAACAAATCCTTGATATTGTTGATGAGGTCACTGATATATAGGTGATCTCTTATGACATGAAGAGGAAATCTATCATGAAGAGGGCTACCAAGAAGAGAAGGCTCGTGCTGGATAGCTCAATTCTCATCACCACGAAGGAGATGCTCAGTATAGAACATGCAAAGGTGTATTTCATCGATGCAGGGATGGCTATCACAGATGCCACGTTGGATAGAGAAAGGAGAGATGAAAAGGAATTGATCGTTTCATTAAAGGAGCTAGATCATATGTGCCATTTGGAAAAATTCTATCAAGACTCAATGCATGCCACGGTGTTCCTGAAGAGTGAGTTCCAAGATGCTTATGCAAATTTCACAAGCGAAAGACATCTTTTCACTACAGGTATAGCCAATTTCCAAGAAGATACCCTTATGGCACTGGAAACCTGCAAGGACGTGGAGAAGTGGTATGAAAAATCATACCAAGTGGTAGAAAGAATTGATTACATCAGCGCAGTGCAAAAGGGCTGAGACACAGAAGAGCAAGGTATTCGAGTGCTAAGGGATAGCAGCATCTCTCGGATCAGGAAAACAGTCGAATAATAGGTAAGTATGGCCCAGGAACCTTAGAGGGAGATATAGAAGAAGTGGGCTGAGTGCGAAAAAGGCTGGGAAAAGATCAATCGGGAGATGAAAGGCATTGGTCTCCCAGAATTCGGCTCACCCGGAGACTTTGTCGACCTGCATGACATAGTCAAGTGACATACAAAATAAGACTCGGCATGGGCATTAGAGATCGCACATGTGGCAAGCATGGCACCAGGTCAAAAAAAAAAATTATGGAGCATCTAATCAAGGCTCATGTAGTTCTACAGTGGTTGAGTGCCAAAATAATCAAGTACAAAGAATGGGCAGTAGAAGTGAAAGAAATTATTTTAGCCCCGATGGAATAGCACAGGTTCCCATATGCAAACACATGTGAGGATCTCTTCGTCAAGTGGTCAGAATATGAGAGGATTCATCCACTCCAGTAGAACCACAATATGATGCCCAGAGAACAAAGAGATCAAGCACCACGTGGCGATATTTTGTTTTACTTAACTTAAACTTGTAGCAGCTATTTTTAGTTAGAGATTCTTTATAAATAAAGGGATTGACCTTTTAGCAAAGGCCGATGGTTTTGGGAAAAGACCCTCTTTTTTTTGGAATTGTAAAGACCTATTTATGAACAACCTTAATTGAGAAGTCTTGTTTAGGACCAGAGACAAAATTATGTTTTTCATCAACAACATTAGGTGATTGGATTGAGGAGGAATCACTTCCAACTTTATTTTAGTAAATGATTTTGTAGCAAGTAAGAGTTTCTGAATCTATTGATAAGTTATATGTTTCAATATTTTTGCAGTTCTTTCGTTCTTAATGATGGAAAACAAATCATTGTGTTAATGTGTGATTGATGTTAGAGCTAAGGAAACTATTTTTCTTTCAATCATTTTATTTTTATTACAATAATTGTATCTCAATCAATGATGAAATACCAACAAGTTAATGTATTAATACTAGGCTTGTAATAGGTGTGAATATCTTTGTATGCATGCTTGAGCATGAGGGTTATCCCAAGCTCAACCTTCTTCAGTAGTTAATAATCCCTTCTACCAGTCGGTTTATACCAGCACACATCATTTTATCAGACTCGTCTAATAAAAGAAAAGACAAAAAGAGAATGTTTAAATTGGAGGAAATTTCATAGGAAGATATCTTGTCAATCACCACGTAAAGCCCATCGATAAATTAGCTAGATTGAAATATCTAGAGAACCATTCCACCATCAAACATTGTAAAGTCTAATTGGGACTCTAAGGTGGGTTTGGTTCTTGTTGTTGAGTTAAAGGGATCTCGAATCCCTCAATGGAATTGGCGCTAGAAGGAGGGCCCGAATGAATGAATGGCTAACAATATTTCTGATATAATATCTCTCATAGCTAACAAATTAAAAAAATCCCACATGCGTGGCTAGTCATTCTTAAGACATCCCACATATAGAGAGTACTCCTGAAACAAGTAACCCACCCCAGCACAAGGAAGAAAACCTATTCCCTGAAATACCTTACGCTCTTCCTCACGAGGAGTTGAACCAATTCAGAAGAATCACAAGAGCTTACACTCAATAAATTGGAGCGTTTCCCTTAACCTCGTTACTTCCTCATAGAAAACAAGTAAGCAAACCAGTGTTTGATACCCCCAAATAGGTTTTTGTTCACATAGTAGAAGACCTGATAGATTTTTCCCTGACTGAGATCAAACAAACCCTTAATCTAATCTCCAAAACACCAACTGATAACTACTCTAAACCAGACGATTTCAAATCTAACGAGGAAGGGTTTAACTTGGATCACTTAGTTTTAGAATCAGATGACATGGAGGATAATAACAATAATAAAGAAGAAAGGGAAAATCCACCTCCAAATAATCAACCTTGGTTGGCTAGAGAATCTCTGGCAATTTGTAACATCCCCAGCCACCCACAAGCCAGGGCATGTTACCTTCAAGCCCGCCCTTGGACTTATTTCTCTTACCGATACCTTTTTAAAATTTAAGGATGCATAAAATAAAAGACTTTAACGACATGCACAGCAATATCCAGCAAGCATGCATAGTCTAAAGATTCAATTAAACGATAATTAAATATACACAACGAAAATAAATTCATATACATGTAAATGATACCATAACAGAGAGAACTTATCTTTATGAAAGATGACACCAACTATATGCAAACCAAGGACGTTCCACCCAACCGTAGACACCACTGCTCCAAATCTCAACAACAGTGTCACCCCCGAGCCAGGGCTATGAATCCACAAGGACGGTTCTAGAGTGTACTTGGGTTCCCAAACCAATCAGCTCTCAAGCTCTCACAGGTTTCCCAACACCCACAACAATCCAAGTACCCAGCTCTCTTGTACCCAACATGTACCGCCCCAAGAGAATGGACCTCCACCCTTCTCTGCCACACAGTCCCTCTCCTTTATTTTGGGGCCTCTAGCACAATTGGTCTGGATTATCAAAGTTGGAACTCTCAGGACTCGCAGTTGTGAGAAAAATATGGCACAGGCCAACGCATCTCAGACATGCAGGTCATGGTTGGATTTCACCAGTGACCATTATAGCCAACTATCCCATGGTTAATTCTTTAGCAGTTGGGTTTCCTTTCCTAAGCCAAGACGTCGATGAGGATGGATCAATGAATGGGTAAGTGTGTGCATGAAAGTGCATGAGGGAAAATGAGTGAATCGTATAGGAAATCTGGGAACAAGCCATCAGTTGAACACCCCCATTAGACCAGAGGTGGGTTTAAGTAACTTCGTGGGGAATCAAGAACCCCCTGGCCTTCCAAAATAAGCTCACGTAACTGATCCCCTCCCTTAGGCAAAAAGGGTAATTAACATAGGAATACACACTTAACCCCTCAAGCCCCCTCTCTTGTGGAATATTAGCCCCCTATAACTCTAGTCCTTGTTCGTCTAGCAGCCAGACATGTATTTATTATTAATAATGATAAAAACGTTACATGTATTGGGCACACTGGCCTTTTAATAATTGTTTGGGCACCCTAGCCTCTCATCATTGTAACAATACATTATTTAAAATGGGGTTCAAAACCTGGGGTGTTACATCCCCTCCCCCTTATTTTGGCACTGTCCTCAGTGCATATACAAAATAGAGATCGAAATCTCAAATTTATTCAAAAAGTTGTGGGTACTCTGCTCGCATGGAATATTCATGCTCCCGGGTAGCATCTTCAGGACCGTAGCAGGTCCACTAAACTTTTACCCTCTCTATAACTCGATTCCAAAGCATTTTGACTTTTCTGTCCAATATCTGCACTGGTTGAACCTGAAAATCTCCCTCTGTATCTACCTGAATCAGATGCCAATCAATAACATGGTTAGGATCATGTACATGTTTCTTTAGTAAAGAGACATGAAATACATTATTCACATTCATGGAAGCAGGAAATACAAGCATGTATGCAACTGGCCCTATTATGTCCAATATTTCAAATGGACCACAGAATATGGTTGCCAGCTTTGTAAAACTACCCAATTTCAAAGAGCTTTTCTTGGGCTTCACTTTCAAAAGTACATGCTCCCCTACTTTAAATTCTCTAGTTGTCATGTTCTTGTCTGCATAAACTTTTTTTCTATCTTGAGTTGCCTTTAAATTCTACTTGATCTTGACCACCTAGTCTTCCATGTCCTTGAGCAACTCCGGCCTGAGTACCACTCTATCTACTGGGTTGTCCCATCTTACTGGAGTATCGCATTTCCTAACGTAGAAGGTTTAAAATGGGCTCATTCTCAATGAAGCTTGATACCCATTATTATATGCAAACTCAACCAAGTGTAAATAATCTTCTCACTTAGATGGATTATCCATCACATACATTCTCAACATGTCCTCCATTATTCGATTGACTCTCTCTATTTTCCCATCTGTCTGGGGATGATATGTTGTGATAAAGTTTAGATTTGTGCAAAATCCTTTAAACAATCCCCTCCAGAAATTGGAGGTAAACTTTGTATCTCTATCCGAGACAATTTTCCTAGGTATCCCATGCAACCTAGTAATTTCCTTCATGAAAATTTTTGCAATATTAGTCGTTGTATGCATTGTCTTCACAGGCACAAAATGAGCAGCCTTTGTTAATTTGTCAACCACCACCATGATTGAATCATGTTGCTTATTCGTTATGGGTAATCCTGTGATGAAATCCATGGTGATTACTTCCCATTTCTTCTCTAGGATTGGCAATGGCTGCAGCAACCTCGTTGGGTGCCTATGCTCAGCCTTCACCTTCTGACATTCCATACATTGAATGATGTAATCAGAAACATCCTTCTTCATTCCTGGCCAAAAGAACTAGCTTCTTACGGTTGTAATTGGTTTTTGGTAACCGAGATATCTTGCATAAGGAACATCATGCATTTCCTTCAGTACCAAATTCCGCAGTTCTCCAAAACTAGGAACATAGATTCTATTTTTATGCATGAGTAGTCTGTCTTCCTTTATCTCATACTCCTTTATTTTCTGTTGTACATATCCTTGCTGTAAATTTTCCTTTACCTGTAGGTAATGTTGTTCTATAACAAGGCCATCTAAAATTCTTTTCTTCAAGTCTGATTGATGCATACTAACAGCAGTAGCATGCATGATATGCACTCTTCTACTAAGTGCATCAGCAACTTTATTCTCCTTTCCCTTGATATGCTTGATATCAAAGTCATATTCACTTAAAAATTCCATCCATCTTGTTTGCCTGACATTCAAGTTCGGTTGTTCAAAAAGATACTTTAGGCCAATGTGGTTTGTCCTTAATTCAAATTTCTTCCCCATGAGATAATGTATCCACATCCTCAAGGCGTGAACAATGGCAGCAAGTTCCAAGTCATGCGTGGCATAGTTCCTCTCATGTTCCTTAAGCTTTATGGACTCATATCCAATGACATGTCCATTTTGCGTGAGGACACCCCCAAGTCCTTCCGTACATGTGTATGTACATACCACAAAACTTTCATTTGGGTTAGCAATCTTTAACATAGGTGCACTAGTAAGTAATTCCTTCAACAGATTAAAATTATTTTCACACTTGAGTGTCCATTCAAATTTAGTTCCCTTCTTTTTCAAAGAAGTGATGGGATGAGAAATCTTAGAGAACCCTACTATGAACCTTCTGTAGTAGCCAGCTAATCCCATAAAAGATATGACGTATGACACATTTCTGGGTGTTGGCCATCCTCTAATGGATTTGATCTTCTCTGGATCTACTGCTATGCCCTGCTCTGAAATAATGTGTCCCAAGTAATGGATCTGCTTTTGATAGAAAGAACACTTACTCAACTTGGCATACAACCGATGTTCTCTCAGTACTTGCAATACTAGTCTTAAGTGATGTTCATGATCCTCTTCAGACTTAGAATAGATAAGTATGTCATCCAGGAATACTATGACAAACTTATCCAAATAATTCTTGAATATGCCATTCATTAAGTACATGAATACAGCTGGTGCATTGGTCAGTCCAAATGGCACCACTACAAATTCATAATGCATATACCTGGTCTTAAAGGTTGTCATATGAATGTCTTCTTCCTTGATTCTTACCTGATGGTATCCTTCCCTCGGGTCAATTTTTTAAAATATCTTTGCTCCTCTTAGTTGATCAAAGAGGTCATCAATTCGGGGTAGAGAATACTTGTTCTTTATAGTGTACTTGTTCAGTTGTCAGAAGTCAATACACAGCCTCAAGGTTCCATCCTTCTTTTTGACAAAAAGTACTAGTGCTCCCCAAGGTGAAACACTTGGACGTATGTACCCTTTCTTCAACAATTCCTCCAACTACATTTGTAATTCTATAAATTTGGTGTGCTCATTTTGTAAGCTGTTTTTGACACCGGGGCAGCTCCTGGCACTAAATCAATTGAGAAATATATCTCCCTTCTTGGTGGAAATCCGGGTATTTCTTGGAATACATCTTCAAATTCCTGTAGTACCGAGAAATATTTGAGGCTTGGCCCCTTTGTATTATATGTCTCTTCCATATGAGTTGCATACAATTGACATCCTTTCCTAAAACATCTTTTTAGTTGTAAGGCTGAAATCTCCCTTATAGAGATGGGTCTTGGAACTCCTTTCACAGTACTCTATTTTCCATTTCCATCCAGACATGTAAATGTCTTTTTATGACAATCTAGGATAGCATGATTCTTTTCCAACCAATCCATTCCAATCAAAATATCATAAGACCCCAATGGTATGATATTTATATCCATACTAGTATTCACGCCATTAAGACTTATGGAACAACTTTTGACCATATCATGGATTATTCTTTTGGTTCCAGTGGCTAATTGAACCAAACTTGCTTTTCCAAGTTTAATTTTCTCCAAATGTAATCTATCCACTATCTTAGGATCAATGTAGCAATGACTTGCTTCTGAATCAATCAAAATAGCAATAGGTTGATTTATGATCTTACCTTCCACCTTGATCATATTGGACTGGTACTCTTCTTGTCGATCATTTAAAGTTGAATAGATTCTTCCCATATCTTCGATTGTTGTAGCCTCTTAGATGTTGTACACAGTCTTCACTCTGTCCTTTCTGTGTGGGAAATCCTTGTACAGGTGATCTTCCTTGCATCCCCAGCATTGGATTGGTGGTCTTCCCCTTTTCCCTAAGAAATCTTCTTTCTTGAAATCTCCCTTACCGTATTGATCTTGATGATTTCTATTAGGCTCATTCCTGTTGAAGGGAGGTTTGAATCCTTTCTTCCTCTAATCAGACTTCTCATCCTTCTTGTCCTTCTAATATTTCTACATATATTCTCTTCCCTGGCCTTGCTCATACAGGTATTTATCCTTCCTGATGGCTTCAGTCAAGGTCTTGGGTTCATCATACTTGATATTTTCCTTATAAAAGGCTGGAAACCCACTTAGAAATATCTATATTTTCACTTTCTCATCACCAATGAACCTGACATACTTTAACAATCCCAAGAACTTCTTCTCGTATTCTGCCATAGTCATGCTTCCCAACCTGAGTTCAAAGAACTCCTGCATTTTCTTGTCATAGAAATGATCTAAGAGGTACTCCTTCTGGAGTTACATCTTGAACTGCTTCCAAGTGATCATACTTTCATTAACATGTTCCACTTGCTTCAGTTGGTCCCACCACATTGCAGCTTTCCCGTGTAAATGGTAGGTGTCAATCATGGCTTCCAGGTTGGACGAATAGTTATGCAATTGAAAATATCTCCTAATCCCAAGAAACCATGCTTCGTCATTATCTTCCCTTTCTCTTTCACCCTCAAAGGAAGGTGGATTGATCTTCCTCAGCTCTCCTTGCAAACTATTTACCTCTTGTTTCCTTCTTTGGTTTCTAACAGGAGACACCTCTGGACTTCTTACGGGATCATCCGATGCATAAAAATTTATTTCTAAGTAAGGAGGTGAGTGGTGTCCACGATCTATGTTGGCACTTGTGGAATAACAAGCTCTTCCACGATCATCCCTTCTTTCATGGCACCTGCCTTCTTCCTCTTGTTTTGAGTTTGATCCCTTCTTTGTTTGTCTCTGCAACTGATCTAAGATCTACAACACTCAAGCATTTATCTGAATTTTATCTCTCATCAGTCTCTTGTTGTCTGCTTTATAGCTCTGCACTTCCATATTCATGCTTCCTACCATTTCTATTAACATTTCCTGCTCTCCTTTTCCCTTGCGTTAATTGGACTCTGTCTCTACATTACCAACTCTAGTATTATGGCCTTCATCCTCCTTATCATGAATGGAGGATTCCTCGCCTTCTTCCATTTCCTCAATACGCATCCTAAGTTGATGTGTTTAAACCCCTTAATTCTACAAAATGTGCAAATGACCATTTCGTTAGAATTATGCATATGATAAACAAAATTTCCAAACCATGCTACAGGTCTCTTTCTTTTTTTTGTTCATGGAGATCATATCCCCATTCTTCGAAAATAACAGTGTCCTTTTATCCTTGGCTGACACAGAATCTCATCTTGCGCGGGTGCTTCCTTCAAACCACTTTCCTAGGTGACCACAACTAGAAGATGCAGCTAAATCCTTCCTTATCACTTTTATGTCTCGAAGAAAACCAATTAGGCCCTTAGCTCTCCTTCCCTTGGCTCTCAATTTTCATATGACCATGGCCATGACCCTGCGCTTAGCTGAAAAAATGCTTGTCCAGAGCTTCGGGACTTCGAAACTTTCAGCCAGGACTGGATCAACGGTCCTCGTCCTCTTTCATGATCAATGATCAAGATCTACTTCAAGACTCCATGCTTCGGGAGTCTCAACTATCCTTGCTTGCCTCCTCCCGGAACGCTTTTACCCAAATTTCATGATCTGTCGACAGTTTTCCTCCCGCAGATCACTGGCTATGAATCGGTTCATCTCTTCAAGCTTCGGAAGTTTCAAACTTTCCTCCTGCACTTTCTCCCGGAGTGATTTCACCCAAAGTCGATGATCCTTCAACGTGTGTCTTCTAGAATCAATGGTCGATATGTACTTAAGCCTTCAAGGTCTTCAGGAGTTTTTGACCCAACGCAACCTATCACATCTTTCCCCTCCAGAGTACCCAGTCTTTGAACTGCACGATCTGTCACCACGTGGCGAAATACTAGAAGCAGATATGTGGCCCAATCAGGCGGGTGACATGTGTCATGTTCTAACTGATTCTTCAATACTCCAAATGCTTAAAACTTACTGACACGTGGCACACATCCCATGTGTCCACGTCATCCCAAGTGATGTCCGCAAGCCACGTCACTTCTTGAATTCCAGGATCCACATCACCTCTGGGTGATGTCCTCATGCCCCATCACTTTGGCTCTTCAAGCTTTGGGACTTTGGGAGTTTCCATGATAGCACACTTCCAATCCTCTTGAACTCTGCATTCCCGAACTAGATAATCTTTCACCATGTGTCCTCCTGGATCAAATGACTAAGATTCACTTCGGGTCTTCACCCGGATTCCACGGATCTGCACCACGTGTCCTCCTTAATCTGACAATTGAGGCTTACTTCGGGTCTTCAGACTTCGGAAATCTCAAATTTCAAAACTTATCTAGCCCCACTGGATTTTATCCGAAGCCCTGGATCTAGTGACGCGTGGCTCTCGGCAGATCAATGGCTAAGATCCTTTCGGGTCTTCAAGTTTCAGAAATCTCAAACTTCAAACCCCTCAAAGTACATGGGATTATGTCATGTGTCCTCTTGAATCAGACGGTTTAGGCTTACTTCGGGCCTCCACCCTAAATCCACATATTTACGCCACGTCTCCTCTGGATCAGACGACCCAGATTCACCTCAGGCGATCCGACGCTTGAGATTTACTCTGAATGATCTGGTGACTGAGATCTATTTCGGATGATTGAACGATCGAGATTTACTTCGTCTCTTTGGGCTTCGAGAGTTTCAAGTCTCAACTGAAAACCTCTCGAGCAAATTTCTCTAGAGTTATTGATCTGCTGACACGTACCTCTTGGTGATCGACGGTTAGGATCTACTTCAGCTATATGGAGTTTTGATGTTCAATCCCTAACATGTCACATCACTACATGCCTTTAAACTTGTGGGGGCACGCATCGACGGTTTGGAGTAACCAGCTTTTCACCCTGCAATTCTCCTGATGTTGACACGTAACCCCTTGGGGAAATCATCGTTTGGATTGCGAGACCGCCTTGGGAAATTATCTCCCATGCAACTTGGTTCCCCGCAATGCCTGATGTCCATTGATCTCACTCTCCAATGGGATCTGACGATGGTGACCTTAACCCTTACTTCCTTTTCATCGGACGACCCCTGTTCACTTGTCCTCCGATCCAACGATCCTTAATCTCTCCTTATCCTACACTGGTGATCGCTCCTAAATTCGAAGGGGACAATCACGATCCTTCGAACCCGTTACACGATTCTCTGACATTATATCTCCTGCGTAGATTCTGCAATGCCATTCCTCCTGAGCTTTTCAACTTCACGGCCAGAGTTTGATCTCAACCCCAAGACTCTGACCAACAGACCCAAACCATACCGGCACGGTGTTTCAACCAGAAGCTCTGATACCATTATGTAACATCCCCAACCACCCACAGGTCGGGGCATGTTACCTTCAAGCCTGCCCTTGGACTAACTAGTTGGACTAAGTTTCAAAAAGATTTCTTAGACAAATTTGCAGAAGAAACCACCACAGGAGCTTTGATGGTTGAACTCTTCGTCGCCACCATGAGTTCAAAAGAGAAGGTTAAAGACTTCAATCAACGGTTGACCACTATCCTGAACAAGTTTCAACCCGAAGCTAAACCTACTCAAGAGTTTCAAATTGAAGTATATGTTAATGCTCTCCCTGCTTCTATTTCCATGTTTGTGAAAAGGGATGCCAAAAATACCCTAGCTACAAATTTCAAGTAGGCCAAAACGATTGAATTCCAAATGAAGGGATGTAAAGAGGGCCAGGTCTCACTAGTTAAGAAGGAAGTTCAGCCTCTGCCTAGGAGAGGATTGTTGCTGACTAGACCTCCGGGAAAGAAAATGAAACAAGGTCCCAAAAAGGGAAGCAAAGACATAGAACACCTACTACGGATGATAAAGAAACTATCAAATGAAATCGTAGACATGAAAAGAAGTGTCGGGGAAGGAAACCAATTTCAAAGGCCTTATAAACCCTTTTTCAAGATAAATCCACCTTTCAAAGCGATTGAACCTCCCCCAGCCAACTTAAACATTGACCTGGGTAATGTAGCATCCGACTCTTTCTGTACGTATCATCAAGAGAAACATTCTAAAAGAGATTGTCCCCAATGTGTGCATGCTATGAATTTAATGGCCAATCGGTTCCTAGACGAAGTTTCCCTTACCGAACAGTCAAGCGTCTCAACAGTAAACATAGACGATCAGGAGGAAGTTGAGCCATTGGAAGAAACATCCATGTTTTTATGGGATCTTGACTTGTCAATGCCTCTCGATGATGTGTTGGAGGTTCAAGAACCACCCAATGAGGTTTTGGTTGTGCAAACATGAAGTAAGGGTCAACCGGTCTCAAATGACCTTACCATTGTCCAATATTCTAGGGGAAAACAAACAGTCGATCACTCGAAAACACATTTTGTCTCCCAAAGTAATCCTATAAGCATTCATATGTGGGAATCACCCAAGCTAGACTACAACATAGTAGAAGACTTGAAAAAATTGAAGGCTAATGTGTCGGTCATGGACATCTGTAGAATTCCCCAGCAAAAGGACTTTTTTTTACAAGCCTTAAAGTCAATAGAAGCCCCTACAATAATCACTGACCTAGGGGAGGTTCTCTCTCCCACCGATCCAAAGAATAAACCAAATGTGAATGCTTGCTCTATAGACAAAAAAGGAAATCCTTTTGTCCCACCTTTCCTTTTAACGTTTGAAGTCTTCAACAGAAATCTCCATAATTGTCTAGTCGACTGAGGGGCATCCTCCAATGTCATGCCATTATCTATCTACAAGAAATTAAATGCAGTTCCGCTCAAAAGTGATAAACATGTTATACAACTAGACAGAACTCAGGTTAAAGTTATTGGGGAAATCAAGGATGTCATGATCAGAATTGCTACACACCCAAAATTTATTCAAGTAATTGACATCATAGTAGTAGATATACAAAAGCTTATGGACTGCTACTTAGTCGAGATTGGTCCAAGAAATTGAATGGATACTTTAGCACGAACTGGGCTCACCTCTAGTTTCCATTAAATGAGTATGCCAACATGATTAGGATCGATAGGGAAAGGTATCTCAAACATATTGTCACCGATTTAGAAGCCTTCAACGAACTCTCGTCGGCATTTTCTCCCGTGCTAGGAAACTACTCTTGTGATTCTGATTTCGGCAATTTCGCTCCTCTCTCATCTGATGTACCTCTCACTCAAAACTCTGAAATGGATTTTCAAGTGAATCTACTAGTAGTGGCGGAAGAAAGCCTCTTCTGCCAAGAACCTCTGTTGGAAACCGCAGATAAGGTATGTGGAGAGGAGGAAGTAACTAGGCATGAAGAAGATGATAAATTTTTCTCACAAGTTTAGACCCTGTACTTTGATGGGTCTAAATCGCAAGAAGGGTCTGGAGCAGGATGTATCCTCATTGACCTAAAGGGGAAGCTAAATTTCTTGTCCTGCAGACTAGAATTTGAATGCACTAATAACATTGTTGAGTATGAAACTTTGGTGCGGTGACTAAAGAAAGCTATAGACTTAAACGTTAAAGAACTAAAGTTTTGGGGGACTCTGGAATTATCGTCAGGCAAGTAAAGAATACTATACATTGTAACTCACCCCACTTGAGGAATTATCAACGGGAAGTGCATAGGATAATAGAACATTTTGAGGCCTTTAATATTACATTGGTTCCCAGGAAAAAGAATACTCTCATTGATTCCAGAGCTACTGCAGCCTCAAGACTATCCCCTTTACAAGACTATGAAGCCTCCAGGTTCACCGTGGAAATACTCTACAAACCATCAGTGCCCAACAATATTTCTAATTGGAAGGTTTTTTAAGGAGATGAACAGATTATAGATTTTCTAACCAATCAGGAAAATTTTAAAGATGTGGATATTGATGATGAAGTATTCCAAGAGTAACTAGTAGAAACTGATTTCCATGGACAAAGAGGAGAAACATATCACTCTAGTAACAAATCAAGGTTTCACACGATACCAAAAGGGGTAGCCAATTTGGAGAACCTTTTCGACCTGAGGGAAAGATTTAAAGGGTCAACGAACACAAAGACAGGGAGTTTGTGTCCCATATATGAGACTATAAATCTAGGAAGCCCAGAAAACCCTAAGAATATAAATCTAGGCAAAACAGTGTCTAAAGAAGAAAGGAAAGCTTGTCTTAAACTTTTTAGAGAATATCAAGATGTTTTTGAATGGTCTTACTGAGAATTGAAAACTTATGACACTCTCATTATTCAACACACAATCCCGTTAAAATCTGGACTAAAACCCTTTCAACATAAGCTTGGGAAGTACCATCCATATTTGGAACCCCTCATGTATCAAGAGTTAAAGAAATTACTAGATGCTAAGATTATCTTTCAGGTTATACATTCTACCTGGGTAGCAAATTTGGTTCCTGTCAAGAAAAAGTCTGGGGAAATTCGCATGTGTGTAGATTTCAAAAATCTTAATAGAGCATCAGAAAAGGATAACTACCTAGTCCCACCGATGGAACATCTCTTGCAAATCATGTCTGGTTCTAAGATTTTCTCCCTTCTAGATGGTTTTTCAAGTTACAACCAGGTTCTAGTTTCAGAAGAAGACTGATTGAAAACTACCTTCTGAACCAAGTGGGGAACTTTTGCATATAAACAGATGCCCTTTGGGTTGATTAATGCAAGAGAAACCTTCCAAAGGGCCTATTAGAATATGAATGGATGTGCTCATTTTACCATTGACAATATCGTTATTTTCACCCAACCATAGGCCGAAGCCATCCTCCGAGCACCTTAACCTTGATAGAGAATCACTCTGGAAGCAAACCCTAGGCTAGATATCCAAACAAAGGGTAGGGATCATTTCCCCAAGTATAACGCACCAACAAGAGCTAATCAAATAGTCCAAACCCTAACCAAGAGATAGTCCAAGCCAAACGTGATATGCTAGCTGCAGCAGCAGCAATGGCAGCTCTCCTCCAAACCTGCGCACAAAAATGGGCACTGTTGTGCGCACAAGTGTTGCTCTGCAATTCCGAGACTGCCTAGGAGAATGAAGACTAGCCTCTTGTATTTATAGTAATTATGGCTAACTTCCTGGGCCGACTTCTCATTCTGGGTATCTGTCTATTCAGTATATATTATTTCTTTTGGCCGACTTCTTCTCTTGGAGGCTAATAACCTAATACAAGTTATCTTCTTGAGCCGACATGTCTTCTAGGGTTATTAGCCAACTCATTAGGGTTTCTTCTTTCTTCCCGAAGTATTATATTCTCATCGGGTTTACACGTGGAGGTAAATACCTCCCGCAGCTACCATAATATCAACACTCCCTCCTAGCTAGGGAGGTATTATAGGTAATGGTCTTGAGCATAAACATACCATTCACTCGGTCGCATCAACATAGTTGTATAGACTATCTCATGACTAGATCATGAGCACCATCATCACCATCAGTGTCATCATCTACATCATCTCTCGGAACCATACTCTATCTGAGTAATCAAACATGATGCTCACTCCACAAAGTGACACAAGAACCATTCTTCTAATCTAGAAGAATAAATGTTCTGAACCATTTTATGTCTGGGAAATCTTTGTTTATTGATCATCCATCTAGTTGATAATCATTTTCAAGACTGTTGATAGTCTTCAAGTCAATTGGAACAATATCATTCAATAGAACACGACTTTGTCTATCCATAGTAGTACACAACTACAATCCAGTGGTATACTACCACACTAGGTAGCACACAGGTACTTAATCAAACAGTGGAATACATCCACCACAGTAGTATACTATCTAGAGACATACAGTCTTCATAACAATCATTTGATATCAACCTGCATAGAAACAATGTTATGATATAAACTGAATCATATGGGCCATTCTTCCACTCACATCAGTGAGATCTCGGAAGAGTATCTTCCCTCAAAAAGGTAAGACATCAATGATGATCTATCTGGACTATTCTTCTCAAGAAAGGAAGAATAATTGTCCTAATTTCTGAGCCTGGACCATTCCCCACCCTGGGCCATTCCTCCGACACCAAACAAGGTGTAACCTGGAGAGAATGAGTCTTCCCTAAGGAATGTTTGTCCCTGATTGATGAAGCTGGACCATTCCCCACCCTGGGCCATTCTTTTGGCACTAAACAAAGTGCATCCTGGAGAGAATGAATCTGCCCTAAGGAATGATTGTCCAGACCATTTCCCATGTTAACCATAAGAGGAAATGACTTTCCTGCACCAACCTCCAAAACGGACCATTCCTCATGTTAACCACAATGAGAAATCATTGTCCGATGAGGCAGACCAGTCTTCTTGAGTAACCCTCAAGAAGAGAGACTGCCCTAGACCACTTCACATGTTAACCACAATGGGAAGACGTTATCTATGGTACATCAGCAATCTAGACCATTTTCCGAACTGGAAAAATGTTTGTCCATCAGAAATCTCAATCCATTTTCCAAACTGGAAAGAAACTACTCATCCTGGACCATTTTTCGAACTGAAAATGATTGTTCATCAATCAATAATACATGAGTGCTCCCTCCCAAACTGGGAGTCATATCTTCATTTTTCAATAAGGAAGTCGTCTCCATGAGCTCCAGCTTGAGTATGCAAACTCTTTCATCTTGGACAGAAGCTTTACCAAAAATGTCTGCTTATATGCTCATATGTGGAGATATGTATTGGAGAACCACTTTCTCCTTTCTGGACTTCATCACGGATAATGTAATGCTTGATTTCAAATGTACTTTGGTCTGGAACACTGGTTTTCTCTGAAGGCTTCATGTAGTTCTGATCAATAAAGTATATCATTGTTGGAAAACTGGAACATATCCATGTGGCACTTCTTTTGTCATCATGAGATCTGATCTTCTGAGTAATCATCTTGATACAATATCTCTGATATAGAAAATCTTCACCGTGCTTCTGCAATGCACTGGAGATTCTCCACCAAGTTATCTTCTTCTATCTGCATACAAGGGTCTCTTTCTGGTATGCTTCAAAGTCTTGAGGTTGCTCTTCATACGCTCTTTGTTCAATTTCTTTGGATAACAATCTTTGCATTCATCTGATGTAGAACTCCAACCCATGGATATTGCAGATGATATAAAGACTCATGTAGAGGTATGTCTAATTTATTGGAACAAGTAATCATCATAGTCTTCTCCCTCCATCTGGGAGAACCTCTAGTTCTGGATCTTGCAATGCTTGCATATATATACACTGTTCTTCATCACAAATTCCAGTTCCTCTGCTTGATTGCTTTTATTGAGTTCATATCAGGTTGGTGATCTTGTGATTCTTAATACAGTGACTGTTTGTTCTGGCTTCTCTTTCTTTCTTGGAATCTTCATGTTCTTTCTGATGTTTTTCTTTAGCTCTTGGGTCCATGGAGTTTCTTATGGATTCCATGCCCTAAAGATTTCACTTGTTCCTTTCATTATAGGATCACGAATGTGGATGGGCAACTAGGGATACTTTAAGGCTTCTCCTCAAAGAAGACTTCTTTTGAGGTTGAACTGAACACATACTATCTTTCATGGTTGCTACCATGGATATATACTTCATCATCTTCAATGGATCATAGGATTAGCTCCCTCCTGATCCTTTCTACATGTATGAGTGCATATAATCGACTCCCTCTGTCTAACAGAGTCCACGCTTTCGTCTGCATCCTTATTGTCTTCTACAATATATAATCGGCTCCCTCCATCTAAGAGAGTCCACGCTTTCGTCTTATTGTCTTCTGCAAAATGTCATAGGTCTTTCTCCAATTTCCTCTTAATTGTTGACTTCTTTCTATCTTTGCTTCTTCTAAGTCTCTTCATGATTGATTCTGATTTCACTTATCTTGTAATAGCTTCCACATGATTTGTTTGATTTATTTCATCCTTTCATGTGTATTATCTAACTTGTATAATGATAGCAATCCTTATCTTGGTGTTCTTCCATAGGTATAGTTCTTCTTGGAACACATTATCTTCCAAGAGATAGATATACAAGATATGTACAGAGATGATGCAAACAAGATATGTACAAGAACTAAGAAGAGTATTGTTACCTTGAGAAGAAGAAGTCTCTTTCATCCTGATTAGTCTTCTTTGTAGGTTCCTTTTCTTCGGAAATTGATGCTTTGTGTTTCTCCTTCCTTTTCTTTAGCTCGAGACAATGATTCTTGTAGTGATCATACTTTCAACAGTTGAAGCATTGTACTTCTGAAATATCTTTCTCTTGATTTGTCTTCCTCCTTGAACCAAACTTCCTTTTTTCCTGAAATTCTTGAATATTTTTGTGAAGGCTTGATCATCGTACTTCTTTTGGGGTTTCTCTTTTGCACTGATCTTGGATTCTTCCTGAGCACAGCAAGTCCAAAGTTATTCAAATGTAGGATACTCCTTTCTTGTGTTCATGCTTGCGGAAAATGCATCCCACGTCTTGGAAAGACCATTGAGTACTATGTTTACCAATTCCTTCTCTGAAATGATCTCTTCAATGGCTTGTAGTTGATCTCTTAACTGGGAGATCCTCATAGAGTATGATTTTATGCTATCATCATCATTCATCTTCATGTCACAGAGCTCATTCTTTAGACTCATTGTTTTTCCAATGTTTCTGACTGAGAAGAGGTTTGTTAGGGCATCCTACATCTTCTTCGATGAGTCAAGATGGGATATGTAGGGTATCAAGTTTTCTTTTATAGAGTCCACTATGATACTCGTGGAATTTATGTCATTGTATTTGAACTTCTCCATAACTGCAATGTTCTATGGTTCCTTCTCTTTTCCTTCTTCAAAGTCTGGTTCCACGATCTTTCCTTTCACGATATCTAGCACTTTATTCTTGGAAAGGATGAGGTCAATCCTTGTCTTCCACGCTCTGAAGTCAGAAGCTTTTTCTAACTTGTTTTCTGACTTCATAGAGTAAGTCATGGCTTCTTTGACTTGGTCAACCCTATATCTGACCAAAAACTCAAACTTGACGTCTTGGCTTACTAAGAGCACCAGAAGATGCGCTAGGCTAGGGCGCACTGATCTATCTGGAAATTAGGACAATCCCTTCACTTAAGGTGCCTCAACGAGAGGATTAGGGTTTTTGCAATTGCACCTGCTAGTAACCCTAGTGGCAGTGCTATGGTGACTTCTCCTGCTAGAAACCCTAGCGACAGTTCTTCAACGAGCTTAATATCCTTACGGCTATGTTTCCTTCCAGCGGTTAGACTGAATGAAGGAGGTGTGGACCCATAACCTGTTAGAATATGAATGGATGTGCTCGTTTTACCATTGACAATATCACTATTTTCACCCAACCATAGGCCAAATCCACCCTCCGAGCACCTTAACCTTGACAGAGAATCACTCTAGAAGAAAACCCTAGGCTAGATAGCCAAACAAAGGGTAGGGATCCTTTCCCCAAGGATAGTGTACCAACAAGAGCTAATCAAATAGTCCAAACCCTAACCAAGAGGTAGTCCAAGACAAACGTGATCCGCTAGCTACAACAGCTACAATGGCAGCTCTCCTCCAAACCTACGCACAAAACTGGGCATTGCAGTGCGCACAAGTGTTGCTCTGCAATTCTGAGACTGCCTGCCAGAATGAAGACTGGCCTCCTGTATTTATAATAATTATGGCTAACTACCTGAGCTGACTTCTCATTCTGGGTATCTGTCTATTCAGTATATATTATTTCTTTTGGCTGACTTCTTCTCTTGGAGGCTAATAACCTAATACAAGTTATCTTCTTGAGATGACATGTCTTCTAGGGTTATTAGCCAACTCATTAGGGTTTCTTCTTTCTTCCCGGAGTATTCTATTCTTGTCAGGTTTACACGTGGAGGTAAATACCTCCCGCAGCTACCATAATATCAACAGGGCCATGGACATAGCTTTTTGAGGATTGATTAATAGATGTGTAGTAGTATACTTGGATGACATGACTATGTATTCAAAGAACAGAAAAGACCACATCCAACATCTAACCCAGATTTTCAAAAGGTGTAGGAAATATGGAATATCTTTAAACTCTAAGAAAACTATCTTTGGTGTCAAGGAAGGGAAATTACTAGGTCACATTATATCTCAAGCATGAATTCGTATAGATCCATAACAAATAAAGGCAATAGCTCAGCTTCCCTTACCCCACAATAAAAAGGCTATGCAATCCTTCTTTGGGAATATTAATTTTGTGAGGAAGTTCACGCCTGATTTCGCTGAAACTATCAAACTCTTACAAAAAATGATCCGCAAGGATGTTGATTTTAAGTGGGATGATGAGAGAAAAGATGCTTTCAACAATATCAATACTGCAATATCTTAAACTCCGGTGCTGCGAAGTCCTGACTTTAGTAAATATTTTTTCCTTTATACTTTCACCTCCAACCAATCCTTAGCTGCAGTTTTGACCCAGAAGGATGATGATAACAATGAGGCATTCGTATCATTCATGAGCACTAATCTCCAAGGGGGCGAATTGAATTACCCTGCTATAGACAAACATGCTTATGTGGTGTACAAAGCAGTAAAACATTTCAGATCTTACATCCTAAAAAATCACACCAGAGTCATCGTGCCTCATCCCGCAGTACGATCCATATTCACTCAACAGGATATGGGGGGGAGAAGAGGAAATTGGATGGTAGTTGTCCAAGAATTTGATCTAGATATAAAATCTGTCAAACTAGTGAAGGGACAAGGACTGTGTAAACTCGTCGCAGAAGCCCAAGACCGAATAAATGAAGACCTCGGGTGGGAAAATGAATTAGCATTATGGTGTAGTGAAGCTTTATACATTCCCCCAGGGCAAGAGTCTTGGTATGGAAAAAAATTTTACCTCATGCATCATGGGACTTGCCCAGAAAACCTAAACCCTAAGGAAAGGAGGGCCCTCGAGCTAAAATCTGCACAATATCGCCTCATAAATTCAGTACTTTTTCGCGTAAATCATGATGGAGTACTCTTGAGATGTCTTGAACGTGAAGATGCAAAAAAGGTTCTGAGGGAGCTCCGTGATGGTCCTGCAAGTGGACACTTTGTAGGGAATACCACTACTCACAAAATACTAAGAGCCATCTATTACTGGCCTACTCTATTTAGATACGCTCATACATACGCTAGAAACTATAAAAATTGTCAAATGAGCGCGGGGAGAGAAAAGAGAGAAGTTGTCCCACTCCAACCAATGACCATATCCATACCATTCGAGCAATGGGGGTTAGATGTTATAGGGGAAATTACCCCAAATTCTTCAAAACAACATAAATAAATACTGACTGCTATGGACTATTTTACGAAATGGGCATATGCCATCCCTCTGACTCATGTGAATGAAAAGGTAATAATCCAATTCATAGAACAACAGTTAATCACAATGTTTGGGATGCCTTTCGTTCTTGTTTTTTAAAATGCCACTTACTTTTCTTCCACTCTATTAACAGAGTTTTCTCTAGACAAAGGAATCATAATCAGATACTCTGCAAACTATTATCCACAAGGAAACGAGGTGGCAGAATCAACCAATAAGAACCTAGTGAGGATCTTGAAGAAAGCAGTTGCAAACAATCAAAGGAATTGGCATATCTCTCTTCTTAATGCCTTATGGGTAAACAGAATAACACCCAAGGAAGCTATAGGGAACTCCCCATACTTTCTGGTATACGGAAAAGAATCCATTCTCTCAAATGGGTTATATCTTCCATCCCTTCAGCTTGCTCAGGGTTCAAGAGGACAACCCTCATCAGTTATTCAACAGAGAATTGATACCCTCCTCATGCTGGAAGAGGAAAGGGAGAAAGAAAAATCAAATTTCGTCGCTCATCAGCAGATAGTTAAAAGATGGTTTGACAAGCATAAGGCCAAAGAGAAGAATTTTGAGGTAGGAGACTTAGTCCTAAAATGGGATAAAGCAAATGAACCTAAGAGAAAACATTCGAAGTTCCAAAATATATGGCTCGAACCTTTCCAGGTATCCGAGAAAATTAGGGCAGGCAAGTATTGATTTCACAATCTAAGGGGGGAACCCAACGCCCTCCCGGTGAATGGACAAGCCCTAAAACAATATTTTTGTTTTTAAAAAAAGTGTGTGTGTGTGTGTGTGTGTGTGTGTTTTCATGGTATTTTATGATTAGGATAAATGTGTAGGTGTAAGGTAGACTGATTACAGAGTCTTTTTATTCCTGTCTTTTTCTTTTGTTTGGTATTTTCTTGCAATAAAGTTGTGTTCTGCAAGGCATTGGTTGACCCAAATCAATATGGTGTCGCAAACTCTACTCCTAACTCACGCTTACATGCAACACAAGAAACATTGGGCAATTGCATTTTTTCTTCAAAGATTTCTATATCTGGTCTTTGCAAACAAATGACCTTAGTGAATGATGAAGTGTCCACTTGGTGGTCTAGTAAATCCTAAATGGAAAGATGGAAAGTTGGAAATGATCACATGTACCTCTAGACTGAGCTAGGTAGAATTTCACCTTAACCATTTCATCTTGCAGATAACAGACATCCTCCTCTCC
Source organism: Picea engelmannii (assembly GCA_009831015.1). Lineage (NCBI taxonomy): Eukaryota > Viridiplantae > Streptophyta > Pinopsida > Pinales > Pinaceae > Picea > Picea engelmannii. The sequence goes on along the minus strand of ML804996.1, from coordinate 45,801 downwards.
CACTCGCATAGGGAATCTTTGCCAAAAATAAATAAATTATATTAAATGAGTGCAAAGTAGGAGAGGGTATGCAAATAACTCCATTGGGGCTATGGACACTCACTCACAGTGGAGCAAGTTCTGTGACATTGGGGTGACTCTGCCAGGGCTATGGATGCTTGTTGGCAGCGGAGAAACACTGCAACGAGTGAATGATGATAACTAAAATGGCCTCGTGCCAGTGAATGCTTTACCATGATCTTGTCAAAAGGGGGCATGGGTCAAGGTCAAGAGGAATGAAGCTGGAATAAAAGTTAAAACTCCACAGGTGGACCCGGATTCATGAACTGGGGGAATTGTACACGCATGGATGGGAAATACTCTGATAAAAGCAAAGCCAATTAGTTTCTCAACCAGCTTCTGCATCATCTAAGCTCTAGGGAAGGAACATAGATTATGATTTCATCCATATAATTGTCATATGTTGAGCTCTCAACACACCCTAAAATCTTTTATGAAATTATGTCACTTTTGGGAACCACTTATTTTCTTTGTTTTGTTGTCTGAATTGAGTCCATTGTGGAGGGATTGTTATTTTTTTTTTCATGTATTTTCATCAATCAAAGTGAATTTGTTTGAACCTATCAAGGAGAAAACCTTTGTGTCTGAAAGAACTTGGCATTCTAACTAAGAATCTGCAGCTAAAATTGTGACTAGCGCGCCTGTGTTCGGCATCGGGAAAATCCAAGCAGGTAAAATGACCACACAGTAACAATAATCGTTGATCGTCGATGTACCATCGGCATCGGTAAAAGGTGAAGTAAGTTTCATTAGTTATTCACCATGCAGATTTAGGAGATAGCTAATTCCCATCAGTGTCGGCGACATACAAGAGGACTAAACGTTGACATGAGCCATGATAAACCTCAATAGACGATGATGGATCTGTTTGTTCGAGGTCAGTGAAATCTTGAAGATTTGAATCACTGAAAATCTCTGCATTGACACATCGTCGATCGTCGATCCCTAATGCACTTTTGGCATCAAAAAATTTCAATGGAGTTAATCCGGGAGCACTTGGTTAGGCTTATCGTCGATCGTCGATCGTCGATCCTTGATACTTTTCGGCGTCGGCGGGGTAGGATCTATTGTTAAAATGATTAGCTAAGGAAAAGTCCTTGTTTCTGAATAACACAATTAAACAAAGACGTTGGTTTCAAGTGCCATGTGTCTGTGCCACATAGGGATTTCATACAGTCTAGTTTTGTCCCGAGTCACCTCAAGGTTCCCTGTGTCCTAGTCAGACTTCTGAGTCATCTTTGCCACATCAAATCTGTACGGTAAGATGGATCGGTGTCGGAGCTTTTGCCTAGAGATATCAACAAGCAATGTTTAAAGAGAAGCCCCGACTCCCGATCCACCAGTTAGATTAGCGAAACGATGGGATGTTTTCAACATGAGATACAATCGGATTATGTCATTTAATAGGCCAGTTAATGTTTCGCCCCACATACATTGTTACCCTGTGCCCTGATTGAACAATGGGAATTTGAAATCTTCGATGGGTCACGCCTGCGTCGCTGACCTACGATCGAATTTAATTTTAAATATAATGAAGATCTGGCGGCATATTTTGTAGAACAACACTCATATCCCGAATTGAATAGTTGATGCGACAAGGTAAGTTCATCTCTATTTAAATCATGAAAACAACTTCGAACACTTCCATTCTTCACATAAGTTTCCATTTCCATAGAATTCGAAGAAGTGAAGTGAGCGTCTCAAGACTATGTTGATTCTCAGACCATCGAGACCAGGTTAAGCTAGCAACAGAGGTATGTGTTAAATTTTATCAATTCGTCGGTTGTAATTTGTAATGTATCAGCATTTGATATTTTACACAGTGTCTAACTATGTTCTAGCTGCAGGAAAAAATGCCTCCAAGAAAGCCAAGGACTATATGCTCGCCAAGGGAACCTAAGTTAAAGGAGGCGTAAATTGGTGAGGGTTCTTCTCCCGACACTGCGAGGCAATTGGAATATGCTCCTAGGGCGAATCCGGTCATTAAAACCTCGACGAAGAAGGTGTTCATTCAACCTCCCACGTTTGGCGATACGGAAGTATCCATTGGGTCAAAAATAATGCTCCCATGGTAGGGAGATCTATTCAACAGAATCAACTGAGAAGATTACTTGGAGTGTATCCCACACAGCGACCCGGATGTAAGGGCACTCAACGACCAGGTGTTCCCAAATATTCGATGGTCATGCTTTCACATGGTAGCTTGTCGAACTCTAGTTTTCCCATGCATTGAGATTTTGATTTGGCTAATTGATCACACAAATGCTCATAAGTGCCTCATTAACGACGAGAATGGTGGATGTGTCAGAGTTTTTCTCCCAACAAAGGTTCAGAAGTACTACAAAATCAGGGACCCGGAGGAGCGGTTGAACATAGACTTCGTGGTCAGGTTCTATGAATTACATGATATCAGCTGATTGATGGCTTCCTGGTGGAAGGAAGATAACAAATTTACAAACTGGAGCAACGACTGGTACGAGACAGTGAACCTGAGGGAACCATATATCTACTTAATAGCTCTAATCTTCTGACTATACGAAGAAAAGTATTGCTCCAAGTTCTCAAAAGCATGGATGCCCCTGGAATACACTATGGCGATATTTGAGAGGGGAGCGATTATCTCAAAGCAATTGAGCATCAGTGTACAACAAGTTCAGACGTCGAAAGAAGGAGAAACACCCGCTTTTCACATGGCCTTGTATCTTCTAGATGTAATATGCGCTAGGAACATATTCACTGGGATGAATTTGAGTTGGCACGTTGCAGAACTGCATGTTCATGTCTACTTCAACATCTTATGGGAGAATAGGTACAAAAAATCTTATGCCCTTATTTGCGATGAATTCATCGCCCAGTTTTATTTCATTATATTTAAAAGGGAATGCCCAAGGCTGTCTGTTGCATCCAAGAAAATGATCTCGAAGGTAGGCCACTGGTATCTAGATGAACACACAACTTATATCAGGGTGTTTAGGGCCATCGGAGCACCACATTTGCTCCTTTCTCACGTCCCAGACTGGATCATTGTAGGAGAAATTTGTTATCAAACTATCCTACAGGGATATAACACCACTTTGGTCAAGGATAAGAAACGAGCATTTATACCCTACGACTTCCATGTGGGGTTTCATGTAGTGAAGGACACTGCTCGATCCAAACAAGAAGGTTTGAGTTAGCTTGAATTCAGGTTCCAGATAGGTCGGTTTCGCAAGAACGACCCTAAAGTCCTAGTCCTCCAACACGCTTCACAAGTATCATCCTGCTGGCCATACGTGCATGACATGTTTGAGGATGAGATTTTTACAGAATGTGCTCAAGACTAGGAGGAGGTATTATAGAGGAAATCCAACTCGAACATGACTAGGTTCAAAGCTATGAGCATGGATGAGTAGGTTGAGACAATAGAACAATCTGCTCAAAAAGATCTCAGGGTTAGAGAAGAAATCAGAGTAGCAGAGACCACAGAGGCACAAAGGAGAGGGTTGTTGTTACTAGCAGAAGCCCAGAGAGTCATCGACTAGTTAGAAAATGATCCTCAAATCATAGAAATGACGAGGATCCCCTCAGACGACCCAATCACAATCAGAGAGGATCCAAGTGGCTTAGAGTCAATACAACTCGAGGAAATCACTGGTCTGAAAAACCTTAGATTTATGTCACCACATATTAGATCATCAGTGACCATTCCAACCCAGCTTAAGGTTTCAAGAACGTCAGGTGAAACATGTGTGCCTAACCCCATGTCTGATCTAATAACTATCTATGACGATGAAGAGAGTTTGGAGGTCTCCCTGGTAACTATGATACCGATTACAGAGGAGAAGGAACCTAAGAAAATATCTTCCCCAAGTCTCGATGCTTCATTTCAAGACCTTCCATAGAGAAACCATGAGGTCGAAAGTGTCTTAGACATTGAGTTGCTTGACCTGTCGGAGACCCCAAAAGACAGCTCGAGGGATTAGCTAGGATCGGGTGGTCAAAAAGAGGAAGTTCAACAGTAAGAGATTGACACCTCAAGAGTCAATTACCAAGTAAGTATTGAACCTATCATTGATTCTTCAATTTTGGTCGATACCACACCATTCAATGAACAACAAACAGAGGTTGAGCCATCAGAGCATATGAAAGAATTCTAGGAACCAATCCTAGAACAGATACACACAACAGGGAGTCTAGGAAACACTCTAACCTAGGGAGAACAACAAATCCCTGAGCCTGTTGATGAATTTTTCGATATACAGGCGATTGCTTATGACAAGAAGAGTAAAGTTATCATGAAGAGGACCATCAAAACGAGAAGACTCGCGTTGGATAACTCAATTCTCATCACCACGGAGGAGAAGCTACTCAGTACAAAACATGCAAAGACGTATGAGCTCATCGGCGCAGGGATGGATATCACGGATGCCATGTTGGATAGAGAAAGGAGAGATGAAAAGGAACTGGCCACTACATTAAAGGAGGTAGATCATCTGCGCCATTTGCCAAAATACTATCAAGACTCAACGTAGTCCACTGTATTCCTAAAGAGTGAGTTCTAAGATGCTTATGCAAAGTTCACAAGTGAAAGACATCTTTTCACTATAGGTATAGCTGATTTCCAAGAAGATACCTTTATGGCACTGGCAACCTGAAAGGACATGGAGAGGTGAAATGAAAAATCATACCAAATGGTAGAAAGAATTGTTTACATCAGCGCAGTGCAAAAGGGTCGAGACGCAGAAGAGAATGGTATTCGAGTGCTAAGGGATAGCAGTGTATCTTCGATCAGGAAAGTAGTTGAACACTGGGTAAGTATGGCCCAGGAGCCTCAGCAGGAGATACAGAATAAGTGGGATGAGTGCGAAAAAGGATGAGAAAAGATCAATCGAGAGATGAAAGGCATTGGCCTCCCAGAATTCGGCTCACCCAAAGACTTTGTCGACCTGCATGACATAGTCAAACGATATGCAAAACAAGACTCAACATGGGAATTAGAGATCGCGCAGGTGGAAAGCATGGCACGAGATCAAATACAACAATTTATGGACCATCTGATCAAGGCTCGTGCAGTTCTACAGTGGTTGAGTACCAAAATAATCAAGTACAAAGAACATGCAGTAGAAGTGAAAGAAATTCTTTCAGCCCCGATGGACCAGCACATGTTCTCATATGCAAACACATGCGAGGATCTCTTCGCCAAGTAGTCAGAATATGAGAGGAGTCATCCACTCTAGTAGAACCACGAGATGATGCCCAGAGAACAAAGAGATCAAGCACCATGTGGTGATATTTTGTTTTACTTAACTTAAACGTGTAGCAGCTATTTTTAGTTGGTGATTCTTTATAAATAAAGGGGTTGACCTTTTAGCAAAGGTCGATGGTTTTGGGAAAAGACCCTCTTTTTTTTGGAATTGTAAAGAACTACTTCTGAACAACCTTAATTGAGAAGTCATGCTTAGGACCAGAGACAAAATTATGTTTTTCATCAACGACGTTATGTGATTGGATTGAGGAAGAATTACTTCCAACTTTATTTCAGTAAATGATGTTGTAACGAGTAAGAGTTTCTAAATCTATTGATAAATTATCTTTTTCAATATTTTTGCAGTTCTTTCGTTCTTAATGATGGAAAGCAAATCGTTGTGTTAATGTGTGATTGATGTTAGAGCTATGGAAACTATTTTTCTTGCAATCATTTTATTACATGCGTATTTTTCTTACGATAATTGTATCTCGGTCAATGATGAAATACCAACAAGTTAATGTATTAGTCCTAGGCTTGTAATAGGTGTGAATATCTTTGTCTGCATGCTTGAGCACGAGGGTTATCCCATGCTCAGCCTCATTCAGTAGTTAAGAATCCCTTCTACCAGTTGGTTTATACCAGCGCACATCATTTTATCAGACTCGTCTAATAAAAGAAAAGACAAAAAGAGAACATTTAAACTGAAGGAAGAACTTTCATAGAAAGATATCATGTCAATCACTATGTAAAGCCCATCGATAAATTAGCTAGATCGAAAGATCTAGAGAACCATTCCACCATCAAATGTTGCAGAGCCTAATTAGGCCTCTAAGGCGGTTTTGGTTCATGTTGTTCAGTTAAAGGGATCTCAAACCCCTCAACAAGTCCCACAACCATTGAACGAGTGGCTAGTTGACCTTCGTTTATTTATATGGTTCGTTGTAATTACAATATTATTTCAATGGGTAATTGTTAGCAACGAAATTGTTGAATTGTTATAACTATTGGTTCGATGACAAACAGCGATTCATGCTCGGACTAAGGCATATATATTTATTCATTGACTATTATGACAATGATAACTTGATTAAAAATAAAATAATTATTGTTCAAAGGTTATCTATGACTGCAATAAAAATATTTGTGATGTATTATATCATTTTTACCTTTAATTGAAATTTGAATAAGGGAATTAGATTCTGGTGTAGATTATATATTAACGCCCTGGTAAAGTTTAAAGTGCCACTAGTGTTGATTTTATAGTTCGGTTTGGTTATGTTGTAAAACAATTTAAGATGCAGACCTCGAGAAGATGACAATGAACTTATGAAATCCGTCAACTAGTGGTATCGATTTTGAGGTTTAAGTAAATGGGGTTTTTACTTTAATGAAGGCACACAACAAACGTCAAACCATTTAAGAAGTCATAGAAGAAGCTAAAGAGGAGATTGAATTGTCATCAACAATGCTATTATGGGATGTGACCTAATTATGAAATGAATAAATAAGTCGAAGATGAGGAAGTGGTAGAATATATTCATGCCACACAACTACCAATAAAGATTATCTTCTTTGAAGTAAATATAAGACTAATTCTACTACTATGCCCACTTCTTCTGTTATGGTAACAAAATCCTCTGCTACTACTCTATCAAAATATTCTTCCACTACTTCGTCAACAAAGAAAATTGGAATATAATATTGTTGAGGATATGAAAAAATTCAAAGCCAGTAATTTCTTACATAACTTACTTAGACACTAGTACAAATTGGCTAATTTATCACTGCAAAAAACAACAAAAACAGGTATATAAATTACTATTTTTAGGAAGACAACTAATAGTATTATATTTGTAGTCTTTTAGATTATATTTTATTAGTATCTTTCTGAGTCATTAATTGATTGATCTAATTCATTAACTTGCAGTATATTTACTAGTTTAATTAGTCATTAATTACCATCAATTTGTAGTATATGTATTAGTTTAGTTAGACATTTATTGACGTCGATTTGCAGTGTATTTAATAGTTTAACGAGTCATTATAATTATCGTCAATTTGTGTTATATTTACTAGTTTATATTTATTTTTGGTTTAGTAGTTTCATATTCATTATATTTATTACTAGTTTAGTAGTTTCATATTCCTTTTATTTATTACTAGTTTGGTAGTTTAGTATTCATTTTAGTTTTGCTATTCATTATTATTCAATATAAAATTATATGATCTGAATAATTTATAAATACCATGATTTTTTTATAATGGCATTGTACAATATTGATATTGATCCAATATTAGTGAAACAAATATATCAAAAGATATAATTAACAATAAATAAAAATGTCATACATGTGAATCATGTGAATTGGAAGGAGATTAAATTATGTGCATGTAAACTTGCATTAAACAATATTATACATTAAATCAACTAAGTGTCACAAATGTGAATCAAAAATAGATTAAATTATAAACATGTAAACTCACATTAAACAATACTCTACTTCTTCAAAAGTTGATGCTACTCTCTGCATTCAGCTTGTTGGTAGTCTCATTTATTTAACTCACAGTTGACTTGATATTTCCTTTATTGTCAATGTCATCTCTACATTCATGTAGGATCTAAAGGAGAGTCACTTGAAGGATGATTGTTCACTATATCAAGGGTACGTATCATCTCGGTATAAAGTACTGCAATAATAATTTGAACTACTTAGTTGGGTATACCGACTTGGATTAGGTTGGAGATGGAGATGAAAAGAAGTCAACTTCTACTATTTGTTTCATATTGGATTTGGACCTTTATTCTAGTCTTGTAAAAAGCAAAAGGCAGTCTCCCTCTCAACCATTGAGACTAAATATAAAGGTGTAGTTAATGTCGACGCAAAGAAGTGTAGAATCCAACCGAATGGGTGAGCTTGGATTCCCCTTTAAGGAGTCTACTCTACTATATTGTGACAATCAAAGTGCAATACTCATAGTTGAAAACCTTATTGCTTACAATAATATGAATCATGTGGAGCTTCATGCTCTTTATCTAACACAATTGGCACAAAAAACAGTTGTGTCTCTGTGTACAAGAATTGACAAAAATACACTTTGAAGGATTCAATGAAATTTTGTATTTTTTACATTTGTAAAATATTTGTTTAAATTGTGTAGGTCATTGAGTGTTTCTTTGAACGCAGCATGATGCCATCCATGTAGACTATTGCACTCTAATTGATGAGTTATGTAAATTCAATGTCCATTACACGTTGGAATGTAGCACCAACATTCATTAAACCAAATAGCATCACTTTTTAAGCATATGTCCCCCATTTGGTTTTGAAGGTAGTCTTTGATCTGTCTTGATCCAAAACTATAGCTTAATTGTATCTATGGAATCCATCCAAGAGTGATAGCATTTTAGAACCTGTTACGAACTGTAAAATCTACTCCATTGGAGGCACAAGGTAATTGTCCTTTTCTAATTCCCTATTACGGTTTCTAAAATCAACACACAACATAATCTCACCACTCTTCTTTATGACTAAGACAAGATTTACAAACTAAGAAGATTAAAGCACTAGAAAAATAATCTTTTCATCCAACAATTTCTTCAATTATTTTTGTATTAATAGATCCAATGATGGATGAATTTTTCAAAGCTTTTCTTGAAATGTTCTTCTATATAGTTTCAAAAGAATCACATGTTGATTATCCTAGTATCATAAATCCTTAAATCTCAATACATCCAAGAAAACGCATCTTGGTACCTCTTGAACAATCTTATGTAAGCTCTCCTTTCAACATCAATGCAACAAGAGCCTAGGTTAACAGTCTTAGGGTCTTCCTCAATCCCAAGATTAATAACATCATACTATAGAGAATAACTATTTGCTTTGGCATTTGTATCTCTGTTGAATCGATCTTGTAAATCAAATTGTTTCTCAAGCGTCACCACATTCTTGGGAATCTTATTTGTCTTCAAGTTAATCATCCTATCTTTGCAATCATCCAATGATTTTGTATGTTCCTCGACATCGATCATTCCATATTGAAATGTACCATTATCATTGGTTAAAAAACTACAATTTTTTAACCACATTAAAAATTATCTAGCTTGTAATGTTATCCGATACTAAAGTTTTGAAGATAAGTTCAAAAGAAAATTTATCGGTGAGAAAATCTTCCAATGGGGCAGGACAAGAAGTGGCATTAGCCAAGGTGTTAACATTTGAATTCTCCTTGCAAGGACTTGAATCAATGTTGAAAGCTTCAAAATTATAAATCAAAGTCCATACATCTTGTTGATAACCTTTCAAATTAAGGGAATTACAATCTATGGATTTTTTACATGCCTCAAGATTATTTTGGAATCACCAAAAACCTTCTTGAAATTCATCTCAGTGGCCTTCCTGAGTCCTAAGAACAAGGCCTCATATTCAATTATATTATAGGTGCAATCAAACTCAACCTATAAGAAACTTACCTTTTGGATCAATAAGAAACAATATGTGCATGCACCTTCTTGAGAAGTGGAACCATCAAAAACCACTACCAAATGTTATATTATACATCTACATTAGTACCATTTACACTATCTATTTATATTAGGATATAATGGGAATATTTAGTGTGTGCCATATGAAGGACATCAGACTCTTTATCAAATAAGGAGGGTGAAGAGAGAAGATAATTTCGAAAACTAGCGTTTAAAATCATGATGGGTTCATTTTTTCCCTTAAGCTCGCTGCCATATCATTCATATGTATTTCCTAGACAATTCTTATTTGGTTCATCTTTCCATTGCATGGTAACCATAAGTGAGACCATTCAATTGTGAAATATCCTTCAAGTTTCTATGACCAATCTCTTCTTAATAAAATACCATTAGCTTCTAGAATGTCAACAAAAACAATGTTTGTGACTTGATGAACACAAGGACTTGAAGTAATTTTGATCAAAACATCCTTTAAATTCATCCATAACTTTGACCTCCAGTTGATCAATTTTGATGGACAGTTGGTTTAGATAGTTGGTTGTAATTTATGTCAACCCTTGGAGAGTGATATTGTAGATTGATTTCAACCCTCAGAGATTGATGTCAACCATTGGAGAAGTCTGGTAGCACAAAGGTATGGCTAAGGGACCCAAGTTTGTTTGAGTTATAAATGCATGAAGATAAGTGAATATGTAGGTAATACTATCATGGATGGATAGTACATGTCATTTCCTTTGCGGTGATATGTGGTGTTGAAACATATTTTAATTTTTTTAATTTGAATACTAAAGCCTTCCTTTTTAGGGTTTTGTCTTTTCAAGAAGCATAACCCTCACTTTCATTTCCAAAGGGCCGGTACCGAAATCCCGACAGATTTTATTCTAATAATAATAAAAAGAAAAAAATCATACTAATAAAAAAGGGGTTTTCGGGACTCAGGGTTTATTAAGAACATAGGTTTTAATACATATCGAATCGCGAAATCCTGATCCCTGATTTCCCAAAAAGTTGAAGTAAATAATTATTAAAAATTAAATTAGTCGTATCGTTATTTCATAAATCAGGATGCAACGATAACATACCTCTTGTCAACACGATCCCCGAAATCTCGAAACGCGAATTCCCGACTCAAAATCTGTGTTAGTCTAAATTAATCCTATTTTGGAGGTCAGTCCTTAATCATGATTAATTAATTCACTAAAACAAAAATTCGCGGCTTAAGTTAATGATTTCATGATTTCGGAAATCGGGATTCATCGATGACATACTTCCTGTCAACACGATCCCCGAAATCCCGAAATGCTTAATACCGATCAATTATTTTGCTAAAACGAATTTAAGCCCTAATTTAATCTTGTCATGATTTCGCGATTTCGGAAATCGAGATTCCATGATAACATACCTCTTGTCAACACGATCCCCGAAATCTCGAAATGCTTAATACTGATCAATTATTTTGCTAAAATGAATTTAAGTCCTAAATTAATCTTGTCGTGATTTCCCGATTTCGGAAATCGGGATTCAGTGATAACATACATATTGTCAACTCGATCCCCGAAATCCCGAAACACGAAATCTTGAGTCTTAATCTGTGATTAGTCTAAATTAACTTTGTTTTGAAAGCATGATTAATGATAATCAATCTTTTTAGGTTTTGTTCACGTTTCAGTTTCTGATTGAATGAAATGTTCCGAATTTTGAATTCAAAAGTGCCAAAATGCGGCCACTTAAATAAAGAATAACTGGTGATATGTGACACTAATGCGTATCTTAGTAAATATCTACTGCATTAAATGTCTTGAATTATTGTCAGTTGCGCCAGTCCCTTCATCGTTAAATGAATTAAAAGAGAGTTTGAAGGTCTGAGTTTCACAACATATTATGTTTCATACTATCAAGTGTAAGACGCATTCAGCCGAGCTCATACACTCCTTCTCTGTGACAGGTTTTCCATCTAACTTAAAGTCATGGCACCAAAGAAAGCACCAAAGAAGAGTGAAGATACACAGGAAGGAGATATCATATCTGGCACTACGCCACATGATATCGACTCAATTAAATCTTGGACACAAATCTTTGAATTCCTGGAATACGAAATCAAGAATTCTCCTACTGATTCCGAGAATCACTTATGGGATGTAGCAGAATCAGAGCTTCATAAGATCATGGCGCACCCTCGGCTTATAGCGCACAACAACATGATCAAATGGGCCTTGGAAAAGATTGATATTCTGACAAGGAGCATTTTAAATGATCAAGGGGTTGTTGTAGGCTCATTCAGGCCAGAACATATACAAGTAATGTATAATCTCTCACCAAATCCTAAGTACACTTTTAATGTCGAGTTTTTAGCTGAATTTCAAAGGAAAGAGTGTACTGAGGTAGACCGAACTTATCCCGATTTAATTAGAGAATGGTGGAGATGTCCATCAAAGTTTAGGGCTGATACCCATGGGGTTTATGCCACGGCATCTTTGAACGAATACATGGTCTATGTAGCAATTATGTTGTGTAGACTTTTCGGGAAAAAGGATCCTTGCCATTTTCCTACAGAATGGGTGCCCTTTTTAGAAGAAGCTTCAGAAGGATACACTTTCAACTGGAGTAAGATTTTGTCTAATAACCTAGCACAAGAAGTTTCAAATTACAGAGTTGCAAAATCTAAAGGTCAACTAGTGGCCTTTTATATGCCAGCATACATCATGGACGCAGTTTGCTTTTTGACTCCTTTTCCCTTGATGAATTGGAGTTGGAACATATCTTGTCCCAAACCCATTCACGAATATCACTCTGTGCTATGGGAAGAAAATGATAAGAATCCATTTTATGAAATTCGTCATTTCATAATTATTCCAATGCATAAAATGTTTCATGGCTGTGAACCCCCTCGCATTTATGAGGCGGTCTCAGAAAATCTCAAAGCAATAGCTGACTGGTTTGTTGAAGAAAAATTCTCTTACATTAGGGTTTATGGGTGCTCAATTCCCCCTCACGCACTTCCTAAATTCCTCCCGGACAAACTGGTATTGAGGGAGGTAGCATATCAAATAGTGAAAGGTGGTATTGGGATAGAGCTAAAGGTAGCTCAAAAGAAATCCTGGCCAATATTCCCTATGTATGTCGGGAAATTTTCATTACTAAACCTTGGCCATTCTAAGGTAGAAGCCGAGGTATTAGAGGAGATAAAACTAGTAGATATTGAGCACAGAAAGCATGACCCTTATCAATTAGTAAGCAAACATTTGATGCATTGTAATTTGAAAGCTTATGAGCACGAAACATTTGTTTATGATGATACATTCAAGGAGGTTAAAACCTATAAAGATGTGTTGAACAGGGTACAGGCCTTATCACCCGACTTACAAACTGGTTTTATATCCTTCCAAAGTCATAGGCGAAGTTGTTTGCCAAAAATTTTGCAAGGTGAATCCACAACTCCTCCAGAGTAGGAAGGGCCTCCCCCTGGATTTGAAACAGATGTATAGGAAAAAGATAATACAAAGGGGAAAATGAAGGAGAGTGAAATGCCTTCACAGGAAACAGGAGTCCCTCAGACAAAAAAATCAGAGACAGGGAAAGGAAAGGAGTTGGAAACACCCTCAGAAATCCCTGAGAATTTTTTGAAAAAAGTAGGAGGAACAGCATTGGCAGAACTTGGAAGTCCCATTACTTCCTTGACTCCATTGCAATCTACTTATGGAAACCCCCACGAGGGAGCTCTATACGTAAGTGATCTTGAGCCTATTTCTAGAGATGAGATTCCTCCTTCCAATTATTTTTTCAGTAAGAAGAGAAAGGCTATCCTAAAACAGGAAATGCATCTTAGAGGAGATATGATGATTAAAAATCACAAAATCATTATAGATGGACAAAAACTTAAAGAAGGAGAATTCGCTACAGAGATAGCAGGCACAATGGGAGCCTTAGCATCAACGAATTTATACTCTGCGGGTAGTTTGACAACTATGTTGGAGCAGAAAGAACAGATGATAGCTCAGCTACGGGATCAATTAAAGGAGACTGAAAGAAATATCAGTTGGGGAATAAAAAAGGGTCTAGAATGAGATGGATTGAATGATATTCAAGAGATTCAGAAACTAAAAGCAAGCTTAGAGGAAGCAAATCAAAAAATACAGGTTACTCAGGCACGGGTCCTAAAGTAAGAAGAAACAAATAAACAATTACAAGATAAGATTAGTTCCATTTCAAATCAAGTGGTAGAGCTTGAAATTTTCTAGGCCCGGGTATTGGGAATACATTTGAAGATAGAAGAGGAACAACATGGAGTGTTTTTAAATCTAGAATTTATCCAGAATTACTTTCAGGAAATAAGTAAAGCTTTGGAAAATATTCTCCAGAAAGAAAGAGAAGTGAAAGCGGCCAGAGCAACTTTCCAAAAAGCAGTGGCTTTTTCAACAAAAGAGGATTTTGGGGAGGCTCAAAAGCTGTATGTTTCGGAACAGATTAAAGGTGATGTAATACTCAAGGTATGGGAGGCAGACATCACAGAAAATAAAATAATAACCAGAGAAGTTAATGACAATTTTCAAGGAATTTTTTATCTTTTAGAGAAAACTTCATTAAACATTGGAAAAAACTATTGTCCCGGGTTGTTAGGAGAAATTAATATTGTCAAGCATCAGTGAAGATTTAAAGAAGAGATGGAAGAAGTTCAGGCAGAGATTCCACAAATAAAAGTGATCAATGTTACTCAAATTGACAAATGGATAGTAATGCCTAACTTAAAGCTACAAACTATTAAGTTTACGAGAAAGATAATCGAATATCGTCTGCCAGAATTGCAGAGAAAGTTTTTCTTATTTGAAGCAAAGGATACTCTAGAAGCTCCCAGAATTGCAGAGAAAGTTTTTATTATTTGAAGCAAAGGATACTCTAGAAGGCAGTTGGGAAACCAACTCTAATTTATCCTTCCTTTTGATTTTTACCCTTTAATTACCTTATTCTTTACAGATGCCTTGACGGTATACTTTAGAGCCTTAAAGTATAAACTCAGGAACAACATGTGGTACGACACATAGTTCCTCATGGTTAGGGAGATATGACCTTGAGAAGTTGGAGAACCCTTTAGAGTAATCTAGAAGCCCGTATAAGGTCAACAAGAAGTCAAAAGCTTCTGGAAAGACAAAAAGAAGATTCCCTAGTCAAATTGGTTGTAAAAGAAATGAATTAAATAATGAAGTGGTTGCAACAAGGAGGGTAAAGGAGTTATGTGTTGACTAATTAAGGAAAGTTAGTTTCAACAAGAAAGTGGGTTAGCCTTAGAAGATGGAGAAAGGGGTAAAACAGTTACAAGGAAACTTCTAGAGGAAGGTAGCTGGAAAAGTATAAATAAGAGAGAAAGGGACTCCTATTAGTACCTACATACGTATTGAACTTTATGGAATATCCATTTTGTGAAAGGTTATTTGCAGGTATACATTGACAAATCTAAGAAAGCGTAGGTATGAGCTAGCAAAGGTCTTAAGGAAAGAAAGTTTCAGAGTTTCAAAGAGTGAGACTATTCCAAGGCTTCTGAGGTTATCCGTGAGCTGCAGAGAATTTAGGGCATGGACATCCGCATGCCATAGTGGAGGAAAGCGCGGATACCCACGAGTTGTAGAAAGGGAAAGGAGGAAGATGCTTGTTCTAAGTTGCAAGATATGAGGAGAGACTGCAGGTATGTTTGTCAAAGATCAAATACAACAGGGATACTACAGAAATAAAGGTATGTTCATGGTTATGTTTTGAGATTGTATCTTAGTGGTGTTGTGGAGCATGCTTGAGGCATGTCTTGGTGAGGTTTGGTATATTCTGTCTTGGATGTATGGTATCTGTTGTAGAGTATGATTTGAGGCAGATCTATTGAGGCACATTGTTGGTGCACTTAGCTTGGTTTTATTGACATATCTTGTGGTGCATTGTGAGAGGAATTTGTTATTAGTCTTGGTATATGATTGGCTTATGAGTGGTACATTCTTGAGGCTACATAACAGTGAGGTTGTGGCACATGGTTTAAAGTGAGGACTTGTGGTATTTGGTTATGGACAATGTGATGTATTGCTAGAGAACATTTGATGGTTATATTAGTATATGTCTTTGGTATATGGTTGAGGTACATGTTGGTTACATGTTGGGACATATAGTTAATGATGTTGGTATATCTTGATGAGTCATAGTTAATATGTAGTTGACACATGATTGGTACATGGTTGGTACATTGTTGGAGGCACTTGTTGGTAGTATTTTGGTTTGTGGATGATGTGGCATAGTACATCTAGTTGATGTGTGAGTATCCTTGGTTGATGCACATCTTGGTGATGTTGTGCATATGGTTGAGAGGTTTTGGTAAGTAGATCTGATTTGGTTGATGAGAGTATAGTGACAGGTTTTGAGTATCATATTTACAGTTTCAGTTTGACAGAAGCAGAGACAGTGACAGTGAAACTGGGTGAGTTTGTGGTAGTCTGTGAGTTGCAGTGAGGATAGACGCGGACATCCGTGAGATGCAGTTAAGAAGGGCACAAATACCTATGTGTTGCAGTATAGATAGGTCATGGATATAAAGGAAAGTTTTGAAGAAAAATTGGATCAATGACAGTGACAAAGGTTGGAAGTGACAGTAACATAGGTTGGCAGTGATAGTGACAGGTAGTCTACATTTGGAATTTATATTTTAGGGCAGTTTGACGGGGCAAGGAAAGGGGGTGGTATCCTCCTTCCAGTTAGTGCCGAAAAATCATGGAGTTGGATCTTCCTTCAGGTTGGAGCTTGAGAACTGGGTGGTTATAGCCACCTTCCATTTGTAGTCGGAGAACTTAGGGGGTTGGAGCCTCCTTCTGGTTGGAGCCAGAGAATTAGAGAGTTGGAGCTTCCTTCAGGTTGGAGCCTAAGAAACTAAGGGGTTGGAGCCAGAGAATTAGAGAGTTGGAGCTTCCTTCAGGTTGGAGCCTAAGAAACTAGGGGGTTGGAGCCAAATAATTGGAAGTTGGTGCTTCCTTGAATGCAATTCTTTGACATATAAGAAAATCATTATGTGGTTTTCTCCCACATTGGGTTTCCACGTAAATATTGGTGTATTGTGTATGGTGTGAATGTGCTTACTATTGTTTATTATGCACTGATGTATGTTAATGTTTATGATGCGATAAAATATTGATGTTGAATTGATTAATATTGTTGAATAATTTAAAGGAATATAAATTGTGGTTAAAATAAGTATAAATTTCTCATTAATGATTCACCCCCCCCCCTCAGTAATCCAACAATTGGTATCAAAGTAGGTTCATTCAGGAAATAGTTTAACCACTCGAAGGAGATCGTGGAATACACTGAGAATGGAGTACCAACATTTGATGGTCAGAGTGGTCTAGAGTATGAGATATGGAGCAGAAGGACGAAAGTATTTTTAAAGGCACAAGGATATGATATTTAGCAATCGGTTGTGACAAGATACAATTCTACAAGGAAACCTAATACTGTAGCCAAGAAGGAATTGAAGAAGAACAACAAAATAGCAATGGATTTCATCATGGAAGGATTGTGTGATTCAACAAAGGACAAAGTGGGTAAATGTTCATCAGCTAAAGAACTTTGGGACAAGCTACATGATATCTATTTTTCTCCCATCACAGAGTCATAGATTGCTAAAGAAGATACAAGTACAAAACAGAAAGAAAGATGTTCATTATGTGAAACAGATTCAGAAGAAGAAGAGTGGGAAATCAACATATGTGAGTTATTTTTCTTTAATTGTGAAAAGTGCGGAAACCTTGAAATTAAATGCCCTGATTTAAAGATTGAAGGTGATAAGACAAAAAAGCCCAATGAAATAGAAGACAATTATGAGATTGAAAAGGAAAAGCATCATAAAGAAAAATTCAGTCAAAGAGAAAGAGAACTTGAAGATGAAATAATCACTTTGAAGATCCAACTTGAAGAAGCAAAACGAACGGAGGAAGTCGTGAAGAATCAGATGATGAAGAAGGAAGAAGAGATAGAGAAGCTTGAAGAAGAATTTGTTATGTTAAGAGTAAAAGTTGTCAAGCTTAGCAAAAACATTAAAGAAGCATCTACATCACCAGTAAAGATAGTTGAAGAGAAATGTCACAGGTCATCGGAAGGGAAAAGTGAAAAGAATCCTAAGAGTTATGTTGAAGTCATCAAAGGTTCTATAAAGAAAGAAGAATGCAAGCCCTTAAAGAAGAATATTCCAAAAGGACATAAGACTCAAGAATAAGAGTACAGAAGAGATGGACATCAATGAAGACCTTCCACATTCAGAGAACCAAGAAGCTTCACTCATAATGAAGGAGTCAATGGAAGAGAATATCATGATCAATAAAAGCATGATTTCATAAGGACTACACCACAAAAAAGATCATTCACTCCCAGGTATGTAAATTTATTTTATGGTCATTGTTTTTATTGTACTAACTTTGGACATAAGGTTGCAGATTGCAGGGCTTATGGAAGAAATAATCAAGCAAAAAATACGTATGTGGCCCCACATAATATTGAATGTTAAAAATGCCACAACTATGGTCATATAGCTAGAAATTGTATAAGCATGATAGTGCCATCCATGAAGAAAGAAACAGATATCAGATATACTAAAATTTGGAAAATAAAAGAACAAGAAGAAGAGCAAGTGAATAAAGACCACATTTCAGAAATTACAAGACTTGTGATAGTACGAGAAAGACAAGGAAATCAAGCAAAAGAAGAATGGGTTTCAAGAACCATATGGTCAGAATCCACATCAGAGCAAGATCATAATAAAGAGAAGTTAAAGAAAGAACAAGTCCCAGAAATCATAGGATTTGCAGTAGCACGAGAAAGAAAAGAAGAGCAGGTGAATAAAGAACGGGCCCAAGAAATTGTACTTTCAGGAATTATAGTACAAAATCAATCCACATGTAGAAAGAAAGAAGTCAGATTTCAGAAGGATGATGTATCCACAGATGAAGAGGAAGATGAATCTGCATCAGAGTGGGTATAATTCTAAGCCATCAGGCTTGGAGACTCCCAGTAAATATGTATTTTGAACAGGGGGAGTCTAGACAGCAGCTCTATAGATCAGAGATTTATCTTTCGAGCAGCTTGAAGTATGATGTTGCAAATGTTTGATAGAGACAAATTTAGAGTGCTTCGATAGCAGAAGTACATAATGAAAGATTGATTGATTGAGAAATCAATGTTCCCACATAGGTGTCAGTTGGCAGTTACACAGGCATAAGTTTATGGTTGTATTCAGGCATACATATTGTCAACACAGGTTGTTCCAAGCATGCAGAATTTGGTATGCAGATAGAGAAGATCAGTGGACACATTTGATGATCATTTGCAGTTGAGAAGACTTCAGAATAGTACAGGGATAGATGGGTCAGCATTGTGCGCAGTTGAGTAGCAGGTTTGGACAGATATATGACAGTGGATGAGAACATCGATTCATAGATTGTTGGTTCAAAGATTGATTTAGAGATTGGTTAAAAGAATGTTGGATGATTATGATAAAGGAATATTTGAATGCTTAAAATTTGAATGCTTAATCTTGAATTCTTTTTATACATCTCAGTTGATTACACAAGGAAGCACAAATGGACAAAAACTCCAAAAGGAAGTAGGTACAGGAATCCATACAATTTTTCTACATGACATGTTACAGAGAAGTCAAAGGGAGAGAAATAGAAGTCGGAAGACAAGTAGAAAAATCACTCAGAAAAGTTGTCAAACAGAGAGATAAGAACAAAGGTTTGATTCTAGGAAGAGAGATGATATAGATGATCATAGAGGGAGCATTGGAATCCATGCCATCGACATTGCATCATAGTGATACCCTTTGTCAAAAGGCGAGATATTAATCAGATGCGGTGAGAGAGAGTAATCAGAGGCTTAGAAACACAGAGAAAGATCAAAGGCATTTACACAGGGGGGTCATCCCAAGGGACAGTGCAGATAGGGGGAGCATCGTCAGGGAGAGTTTAGTTAAGGGGGAGCAGCCCCAAAGGGAGATACCCTTTTCCATTAATGTCAAAGAGGGAGAGATAGAAACATTGATGATGGGTAATGATCATATCTGAAGTATGAACATGAGTATTATCATCAATGTTGGTGTTGTCATCAATGCCAAAGGGGGATATTGATGGAAAATTGGTTTGGATAGTTAGTTTTCATTGATGTCAAACCTTGGAGAGTGATATTGTAGATTGATGTCAACCTTTGGAGAAGTCCAGTAGCACAAAGGTATGGGTAAGGGACCCAATTTTGTTTGATGTATAAAGGCATGGAGATCAGTGAATATGCAGGTAAGACTATCATGGATGGATAATACATGTCATGTTGTTTCTAATGATATGTGGTACGACAGATAGCTCCTCACGGTCAGGGATGTATGGCCTTGAGAAGTTGGAGAACCCTTTAGAGTAATCTAGAATCCCCTAGAAGGTCAACAAGAAGTCAAAAGCTTCTAGAAATTCAGAAAGAAGATTCCCTAGTAAAATTGGTTGTAAAAGAAATGAATTAAATAATGAAGTGGTTACAACAAGAAGGGTAAAGGATTTATGTGTTGACTAATTAAGGAAATTTGGTTGCAACAACAAAAGTGGGTTAGCTCTAGAAGATAGAGAAAGGGGTAAAACAATTACAAGGAAACTTCTAGAGGAAGGAACTTGGAAAAGTATAAATAAGAGAGAAAGGGACTCCTATTAGCACCTACCTACCTATTGAACTTTATTGAATATCCATTTTGTGAAAGGTTATTTGCAGGTATACATTGACAAATCTAAGAAAGCGTAGGTCTGAGGCAGCAAGGGTCTGAAGGAGTGAAAGTTTCGGAGCTGCAGACAGTGAGATCGTTCCAGGGTTTCTAAGGTTATCCACAAGTTGTAGAGCAGTTAGGGCGCAAACATACGTGTGCCATAGTGGAGGAAAGCACAGATACCTACGAGTTGTAGAAAGGGAAAGCATGTATCTGTAGAAAAGACAAGGAGTAAGATGTTTGTTCCAGGTTGTAGGATCTTAGGAGAGACTACAGGTATGTTTGTCAAAGATCAGATACAACATGGATACTATAGAAATAAAGGTATGTTCATTATTATGTTTTGAGATTGTATCTTAGTGGTGTTGTGGAGCATGCTTGAGGCATGTCTTGGTGAGGTTTGGTATATGCCCTCTTGAATGTATGGTATTTGTTGTAAAGTGTGGTTTGAGGCACATTGCTAGTGCACTCATATTGGTTTTATTGACATATCTTGTGGTGCATTGTGAGAGGCATTTGTTATTAGTCTAGGTATATGATTGGATTATGTATGGTACATGCTTGAGGCTACATAACAGTGAGGTTGTGGCACATGGTTTTAAATGAGGACTTATGGTATTTGGCTATGGACAATGTGAGGTATTGTTGGAGAAATTTTGATGGTTATATTGGTATATGTCTTTAGTATATGGTTGAGGTACATGTCGGGACATATAGTTGATGATGTTGGTATATCTTGATGAGTCATAGTTAATGTGTAGTTTACGCATGATTGGTACATGGTTGGTACATTGTTGGAGGCACGTGTTGGTAGTATTGGCACTTGGTTTGTGGATGATGTGGCATAGTACATCTATTTGATGTGTGAGTAGTCTTGGTTGAAGAACATATTGGTGATATTGTGCATATAGTTGAGTGGTTTTGGTAAGTAGATCTGATTTGGTTGATGAGAGTACAGTGACAGGTTTTGAGTATCAATTTTACAATGACAGTTTGATAGAAGCATAGACAGTGACAGTGAAGCTGGGTGAGTTTGTGGTAGTCTGTGAGTTGCAGTGAGGATAGAGGTGGACATCTATTAGTTGCAGTTAAGAAGGGCGCGAATACCCAGGTGTTGTAATACAGATAGGTCATGGATCCGAAGGAAATTTTTGAAGAAGAATTGGATCAGTGATAGTGACAGAGGTTGGCAATGACAATAACAGAGATTGGAAGTGACAGTGACATGTTGTCTACATTTGGAATTTATATTTTAGGGCGGTTAGATGAGGCAAGGAAAGGGGGTTGTATCCTCTTTCCGGTTGGTGCTGGAGAATCAGGGAGTTGGAGCTTCCTTCAAGTTGGAGCCTGAAAACTAGGTTGTTTTAGACACCTTCTAGTTGTAGTCGGAGAACTCAAGGGGTTGGAGCCTCCTTTTAGTTGGATCCATAGAATTAGGGAGTTGGAGCTTCCCTCATGTTGGATCCTGAGAAACTAGGGGGTTGGAGCCAGAGAATTGGAAGTTGGTGCTTCCTTTAATGTAATTCTTTGACATATAAGAAAAACATTCCTTGGTTTTCTCCCACATCGGGTTTCCACGTAAATATTGGTGTATTGTGTATTGTGTATTGTGTGAATGTTCTTATTATTGTTTATTATGCATTGATGGATGTTAATGTTTATGATGCAATAACATATTGATGATGAAATGATGAACATTGTTGAATAAGCTAAAGGAATATAAATTGTGGTTAAAAGAAGTATAAATTGCTCATTATTGATTCACCCCACCCCCCCTCTCAGTGATCCAACAGATTTGAATGATGTGCATGGACAACTTGAAGGGTTTCACATTCAACTTCTTACTATTGAGTATGGCATTACATTTAATGATGCCATGAAGCAAATAAACAATTGTACGTGTTATTGTTAAAAACATTGAATGTAAAAAGGACATGTTGAGCTCATAATGAGTATATTGGAATATATATGCATTTATCGAGGAGGCAGGTGCATGAGGTAAAATTTATATTCTTAAGGGGACAATAGATCATACTTACAAATGGATCCATGGGACCATAACCAACAATAATGTGGAAGCATATGCCTTATTAGAAGGACTTAAATTAGCTATTTCTATGCAAATCAGAGAACTCACAGTTTTGTGAGATTCTAGTTTAATTATAAAACACACGAGGAAAAATTCCACTCCCTCAGATATACACATCACCTCCATTGTGGCAAGGATTCAACATACTTGTAAACAATTTGATGCATTGGAATGGTTCCACGTCCTACGCGAGCACAATGTGTTGGATAATCTAAAAGCCAATTTGGCCACTAAGAAAAATGGGGGTGTGATATATATCAAAAATCAAAGGTATGACCATCATATACCTTAGTCTACATCACTCAAGAACTAAACTTGAATCATTTTGGAAAATTGCATGAGGCATTGTTGGCTCGCTGTTATAAGACCCTGGGTTCAGTTTATTCAACCAACAAAACCCTTTAGATATCGGCCCTTTCGACATCACTTGCATGCAAGTGAAGTCTCACCCGAGGCATCTATTGGGGATATAAGAACCTAGTTTCTGTAGGGACGAGGGTATGTGAGGCTATCATCATATCCATTAATATTTATCCACCCTATGCGCAATATCTTTATTCATATCCTCTGATTAGTTAACAAACTCTATTATGTAGAACCCTTGTAACATAGATTGCAACATAAGTAACCCACTGTATCATTCATTATTATTTCACATCAATCACATAGTAAACAAATCTATACTAATCATGCATAAACAAAACATCCATGAACAATCACATAAAAGGACACATTCAGGCACAAGATTTAACGTGGTTCACCCAATCCTTGGGCTACGTCCACAAAAACTGGCTTCTATATTAGTATTCATGCAACAATCACCTCAGGCATGTGCATTGCGCTTACAATAGATACAACATATTATTTCCTCAATCTAACCTAGCTGCTATGTAGTGCATGCCTCTCTCTCTACAAAATCTCTCCAAAAGCCTAAGTAAATATTCTCACTCATAAGCAACCTAATCCCTCATTTTCAGCAGCATATTATTCCCCAACCCATTACATATTTATACACAGAGTTAGGGCTCATAACCCCAATATTTTATCCCAAAACCCTAATATGTCCTAGTTGTTTTCCTTCTTTTTTTCCAACATGTTGTTTTTCCTGCTTCTATGCCTTCATGCCACTTTTCATGCTTTTACACCTTCATGTTGTTTTTCCTTCCTTCTTTTGTGCCTGCTTTAACTTCTTCTTTGACCTCGTAAACTGCTCCCTTTTCCACTTTTGTGCACACTCTTCAAAACTTAGCTATTCAAAATGCTTTTCCAACAGGCCCCCAACACTCACTTATGGCTCGTCCCGAGCCACTTAAGCCTGTTGGGTCACGCCCTTCCATGCCTCCATGAACTTTTGGAGGTTTTATCTTTTTGTAGTGACTTCCTTCTTTACCTCAGCTTCTTTCTCCAAAATCTTCTCTACTACATGTGCATTCAGGGTCGTGAGCTTCTCCTCATTGTCTTGTGTTTCTTTCTTCATTGTCCCTTGTGCGGCTGCCAATTCCCATATGACCCTAAGTGCTTCATCCTACAGGGGTACCAATCATTGTGGGAGAGTCTTATGCTCTTCCCTTAGTTGTTATATTTCGTTGTATGATTGCATGTTCACCGGGATGGTCGCTATGTGCTTAGATTGTGGCAACATTCTTATATTCCTCGTGGCCTTCTATGCCTTCTTCTGTGCATTCCTTAATCTTTCCTCAACAACCTTCATCTCCAGATCCTCCATCAACTTTGTCCAAAGCTGCGTTTTTTCTTCACATAACTTTGCGCAGTCCTCATCCAGACTCTTAATGCTTGTCACTGAGGTTATGGTTGTTCTTTCTATTTTTTATTTCTCCTCATTTGGTGTCCCTGGTGTAGTGTGCACTTCTAACTCTCTGATTCTGGTGTGGAAGCCTTGAATGACTTCACTAATTTTGGATACATGTTCCTCCAGTGTGGCTTCTACCACCATTGACACCTCTGGACTCTCCTTATATAGTTTTTGGACAGCTTGTTGTATCCTCTCTACCTGTTGCTCGGCCTCGTCTTAATCCTTCAATATCATCTCTACCTTTTACTCGGCCTCATCCTTCTCCTGCACAACTATTGTATAATTCTCTTGCAATTCTACCTTATCGGTCGTTACCTTAGCTAACTCCTTCAACGTTGACTATGAACGGAACTATATTTCATGTGCAATGCATGTATGTAAGCCTTGTAGTGCTCCTATGGGCCATCTATGAAATGACTAAGTCTAGGTGACTTAGTAATCGTTCCTGCTCCTACATCTCTGGCATGGGGAACTCAATTGCATCTGACGAGATCTTCAAAAATATGTGTGTTGTTTCTATATCTAACAAGTAAGAAGTGGTCGCTCCTACTTCCCCACTCATGTTTGTTGTTATTCCTTCACCAAATCTTCACTCCGGTGCTCTCCTTACTGCCTCCCAGAGTTATTGCAATGTCGTTAACTGTTCTTGCACCTTTTGGTGCATTTCTTCTTGTTTTTGTGACGTTTGTTGAGCTGCCTCCTCTACGACATTCCTCACTTGGTAGCCGATCATGTCAATATTATCGTCCGTCAAAGTGTAGATAGTTGATTCTTTATGGGCTTTCATCTTCTTTTGCACAGATGTTGATGTCCCCTTACCCTTATCTTTCCTCTTTTCCCCTGCTTTTGGTACTGTCCTTTGTGCATCCCTTATGCCATTGCCTTTTCCATTTCCTTGTCCTTCTTCTTCATTGTCAGGGTGCTTCATTTTTGTTATGTTCAAAGGAACCTTCTAGTCTGGGTCCCAATCAAACATAATCAGTTGGATCTCTTCCTCTATGATTATGTACTTTGTCTAGACCTGTTATCGCACAATCTGTACTTTCTCAAAGCCCAAGGAAAGTAAGGGAGATTGGCATAACAAATAGGATATCCTATCACTGTCACCTTAATAGGAAAACCCCACTTTTTAGGGATAGGAAAGGTCTACCAAAGGGGAGGAGTCTCCAGTAACCTGAAGCGATGGAAAATTAGGGTTATGTTCAAGATATATTCCCCCCTCTCATTGATTACCAAAGTCACTAAATCTGTGTCCCAAGGATGAGGTTAATGAAGTGCTTGATGTACCTACCCAGAACAAGACAATATAGCATGCATATACAATAATTCCAAGTACAAATATGATAATAACACCTCAATAGACAATGGACAATGACAATAAGTGCTAGTTGATACAAAATTGCAGTAGTTAATAAGTTTACAACAACAATTGATAAAATGTTACAGCTGCAACAAATACTCCTCAGAAAATCTTGAAAAGACAATGAAAAGATAGCATTGACTAAGTAGTATGATAATAACTTGTCATAAGCAATTTCTGAAATGATTAGCTAGCAATCAAAGTTGAGTATGCAAAAAAATTGATGCAATTAGATGGTTGTAGCAAACATTTATAACCACAACAAATAAGTTAGTGATCTAGGCTAAACTAGGGTTAGAGTTAGTTAGTAAAATCTTAGGAGAAGAGTATTTGAGTGTTTAATCAATCCTTCAAAAAGAGAGAGGCATGAACTAGTGCCTTCTAGGGGTTATGGAGTCAATTAGATCGCTTCTTCTAAGGTTGCAAATAAATTTGATAATGCACAAAAATCTAAGAGGGAAAATGCATAGGAGAAGTAGTAACTTAAGTTCTCATATGCATTGACCTCAAGAGATAAGATGCTAGGGTGTAGGAAATTCTAGGCCCTAACACCTTGCTCTCCTTAGGCTTCTTATGGAGTAAAATTTATGCAAAGATAACTAAGTCAAAATCCTTAGAGTGTTGGCAATTTAGGGCTCTAGGGTTTACTAGTCACTAGATCAATTCAATGAAAAGCTTGGCAAATAGAAAGTAAGAAAGTAGCAATTTAAGTTCCTTACTTCAAGCATTGAGTATACCATGAAATTTCATAATATTGTATGAGCAAATAAAACCATACACAAACCATTCAATAGATTACAAAAAAATGCAGATTTTACTTACTTGCACTAAGAATAATCATGAAAATACCATGCAAGATCACCATAAAAACTTCCAAGATTGATCCAAGTTGTGAAAAATAGCCTTATACAAGAGTGTGCCTCACAATTTCAGCCAATATCCCTCACTAGGGCACAAAATTTATACCTCTTCTATTGTGTGAGATGTTTTGATGTGTAAAATGAGAGTACTTTATGTTTATTTATACAAAATTTTGACCTTTAATTAATTTTAGGTCAAACATAAGGTCGACCTGGCCAATTTACAATAAAATTCAAATTTTACATAATTAAAATTAATTTGCATCTAAAGACACCTCCAAGGGTGACGTCATGCCATTCTAGGGTGATGTTGAGGCCTAAAGGTGGAATATTGAGCCAAAAATGTGGGGCGCTTGGCCTCCAGAAGCCCCATATGATGCCCATACGTGCCACCAAGCTCATAAATTCCCCCAGAATGAAAACCCTAGCTCTAGATAACGTTTAGGGTTATGACGGGGATGTCCAGGGCCCTCAAGGGATAACATCCATGTGGAAGAGAAAGGCCCCCCTAGGTCTAGGTCTGCCAGGGTGCCTCCAAAGGAAACATCCTTCTTTCTCCCTTTGCAAATCTTCAATTTGTTCTTACCCATAGTTGGGGTTGCAACATCCATATATGGGATTTAATCCCCCATGAAGGTTCGAGCTAATCATTCCCTCATGTGTACCTATCCACCAGGCAAGGTCATGCAGCAACAATAAGTATGCCCTCCAGGGGTTCATAAGTCACAGGGATCATAGCATGTAAATTACATCCAATAATAAAATTACCTAAACATGTGCATCAAACCCCCCTTAACCTTGAAAAATGCTCAAAGACGTTATGCAATTTGACAAGTTAGGTTTGGAAAAGGTCTCAGGGTGTCCTATTGGGGTAACCTCTCTTAATTTTGGAGTGTTTCCCAGGTGGGATCTAATCCAAGTCATGTAAGTGTATGAGGTGGCAAGGGGTAAGTGTTTGGGCATGGGGTGCATGTAATAACAGGGAAATGTAAAGTCTTACATATGGGTGCCTTTGTAGAGGGCGAGTTGCACCTTGTCATAAATGCAATTGTTGTAAGTTTTAAACCTGCAAAGTAAAGCAATGCATATATATTCTTAAGCAAGACAGAAATTAATCAATGGCTCATACACAGAGTACACAGAGATTTTATACCGGAAACCCTCAACCGGGAAAACCTTTCTTATATTCATTATATCGAATTTCACCATTCACCATACAATATATACAATGTTTTTAGGTATTCCGTAGATACCAAAACCCTAATCCCTTAATCCGGGATTAATTTACAAAACTACTAAAAATAACAAAATCCGCTAGAAATAGCAAAAACCGCCCAAAAAAAAAAATTTGGGGCGTTGCCCCGGGCTACCGCCCGTTGCCGAACGCTACGCGTAACCAGGGGGGGGCATACCTACCCCCCTGGATTCCCCTTTAGGATCGTCAGACGCAGTTTTTGAACCTAACGCGCCCACACACACACATGCAAAGAATATAACACATACCCAACAATTTTTTCCTAGCCCATTCATTTCCTTTTATTCTTAGCTTTATTTCTTTTGATCTTGTGCTTTTGTGTTTCAAGGGAATAGTTGATGGCCACTATCCTGGCTTGATGACGAGAGATGACAGTGTTATCCACAAACATTTCACCAATGTGCTAACAAGTGTTGCTTGTTAAACCAATCCCACTTTATTATATTTAAAGTGGTTCAAATGTAAATCGGAGGCAAAAGGGGGTTGGGGCCAAGCCCTAGCCCACGAGTGTTATTATATTATATGACCATAGTCTTTTCAGAGGGCACTCTATTATACGGTTCCATCAAAAGGCGTGGGGGCCAATATTCCAAGGCTTAACCTCTGGCACCTTTGGTGCATGCGATCGAGGCGGTGACCAAGGACATATGCGCATAAGGTGAGGCGTTGTCCTATGAAATGTTCTCATATGACCTATGATTGCGGGCTAAGGGCCAGCGCTCAGCCCTTAGGGGTTGGCGCTTAGCCTTTATATGCCATGTGACCCTATTTTAGCGGGCACACCTAGGCCCTTAGGGCTATTTTTTAATTTTGTTTCATAATGTGGGTTTTAACATTATAATAGTGGATTTTATTGGATTTTTGGCCTGTAATTGGAGATTTTTGGCCTGTAATTGGAGATTTTTGGCCCTTTTGGGGGGATATTGGACCCTTTTTTAGGCCAGATCTTGGGAGGAAGTTTGGATATGGTTAAAAACTCCAGATCTATATAAACCAGGCCTTCTTGAGGCCATGGGAGGAGATTCAGAGCAGGTTTATGTTGAAGGTTTTCCAAGCCAAAGCCATTTTTATGCAGGGAAGTTGTTGAGGAGTGCACCTTTGCGGACCATTTCTGGGAGCTCTAGTCATCCGATTTGAGTGTTGTTTCTTCTGTTGGGTTCTTAAGATCTGGTATAACAAGACCAGATCATTTTTGTAACCTTTTAGAAATATTTTGATGTGCTTATTGAGCTTTGAACATAAATAAGAAAGCCTCACCCAATGAGACAAAAGCCTGGAGGTGTAGGTGAGATTGTCGAACTCTGTTATCACATTGGTGTTATGGTTTGTTATTGTTTTATGCTTCATTTCAGTTATGCACATGTTCATATGGTTGCTATATATCTTCTATAACTTCTTCCTCTTTCTTAAATCTTCCTAATTGGTTAATCAACACATGCATAACAACTCAACCATAGTCATGTAAAAGATCTTTTCAGATCAATTGGTATCAGAGCTAGTTGACGTTTGGATTTGAGTTTTGCAAGTTAACCAGGGAAAAGCTACTTCGTAGTGAAGGCGAGCTTGTTGAAGAGAATCCATTGATTTGATTGATAAAGAGATCTTCTCAAAGTGAGAAGATGGCATCGGAAGAGGGACTCTCTCACGATGAGAAGGAGTTTTGAAAAACTTTCTTTGCTATGTCAGAGATGATGAAAGTTTTGTACGAGGATTACTTGGAACGGAAAAGACCAAATACGGGTGAATCTTCAAAGAGAAAAAGTGAAGAGGGAGAGGATACTCCTCAGATTCCTCCTTCACCTCCATCATCACCTCCTTCTTCTCCTTCTTCTTCAAGTTCAAGTTCTAAATCCAATGCAAAGAAACATGTTCATAAACATAAGAACTAAATGCCTTTATTAAAACTTGATGTTAAATTCAAATTACCGATGTATGATGGTGAAGTTAATGCAAAGAGACTTGACAATTGGGTCAAAAAGATGGAAGTTTATTGCAGTGTGCAACAGATCAAGGATGAGGCCACACAAATCAAGTTGGCATCATTGAGACTTGCAGGCACAACACTCAGTTGGTGGCAAAGCAAGTTGCAAAACAGAACGCAACAAGTGGGTAATGTATTTCCATCATGGCAAAGTTTCATTTATGCACTTAGAAAGCAATTCTATCCTTCGGGTTATAAAGAAAAAACATTAATTGAATGGCAAGCTTTAAAACTAATAAAGGACAAACAATGCAAGAATACACAGACGGCTTTCGAAAAATGGCATTGATGTTAGATATCCCTCTACATACCCAATAAACTCTTATGAAGTATATAGGAGGTTTACCTACACACATTAGAAACATTGTATTCATGTTTGGACCAACTAATATTTATGAGGTTTTTGTTCAAGCGACATACATTGAAGCAGGGAAAATAGGTGATGGTGTATTAGGGGAAGCGTCTTCAAGGAAAGAGGACAAAAGGAAGTGGCATGGAAAGAAGTCAAATGCAGTGACGAGAAAGGAAGAGAGGCCCTCTTGCAATCATTGCAAGAAATATGGGCATGATGAGGACCGTTGTTGGCAATTGCATCCCAAGAAGAGGCCAAAGTGGTTCAAGGAAAAGAAAGGGAGGCAAACAATTGCAGCGACAACACAACCGATAGACTTGGGATCGGATTCAGGTGATAAATCTAAGGTCTCATTGGTTGGTATGACATGTAAACTTGGTGAAGGAATTGATTATAGAAGTAACTTGTTTCATATAAGGGTCATCATGCGACACACTAACGTTGATACATTAATCGATAGTGGATCTCAATCTAACCTAATTTCATAAGAATTGGTTAAGCAATTGGGGTTAAAAACACATATGCATCATAAGCCCTACACACTTAAATGGATAAGAAACCATCATCAAATGCACATAACAAAATAGTGCACAATCAATTTTGTTATTTCATCTAAGTATGTGGATGAGGTAACATGTGATGTAGTGCCACTAAGTGAATGTGGAATGATCTTAGGTAGTCCATACTTATATGATAGTAAAGAAATATTCTACAAGACAAAGAATCAATATCAATTAACCAAAGCAGGTCAAGATTATGTGCTTCATTCTCATCATGTAAAGGCAAATAAAACTCTTCAAATTATGGAACAATTAAAGAAGGCAGTTCAAGAAATCAACAAACCAATAATTGTTTCAAATCAAGTGATTGATCTTAAGCAAGAAGAAGAAATGATTGTTGAATGGAAAATAAATCATAGTTTGCTTCAAGACAAGCTCATGTCGTGCAAATATTACAAGTATATTAGCTCATTTGTAGTCGTATTATTGATGCTATCATTAGTAATGTTGTCTACATGGATAATAGTGGCTTCAGTAAAATGTGACAGGGTTCAAATGGCTAACAATATGCTGTCAGTTGTCATGATTGTGTTACAGTTGATCTTGATGAGACAGGTGCACAAGACAGAGTTCATAGACAGAGGACAAGCCAGGTGGCCTATCCTGAGCTTGTTGACTAGTCAGTAACATTTTGGGGACCAAAAGGTCCTTTAGTGGGGAGGTGCGATCCAGAATCAAATCCAGGAGTCTGATAGGGCTCAGAAAGGCCTAAAACTCAAAGTTCTCATAATGGATTCAAAATGGACATGTGCATAGACCTCATCGATACGAACCCAACACAACTTGAACGGGTTCAAACGAACATCGTATGCTCCTGATATTGTGTTTTGTTCATTTTTCTAAATAGGCAAAAAGGATGTTGATTGTACAGTCTGTACAGTCCCACGTGGCAGCTGACTGTACAAGTCATACGACCGTACAACTGACATGGCAGCATAGTTGGCGCAGACATGGAATAGTTTGTATAGCTGACGTGGCAGCCTCTGGAGGTGACATGTGGCAGGGTGTCTGGGCGTACGAAGCTGACGTGGACAAGACAGGTGGACCAATCAGAAGGTGACACATGTCACCATTGTAAGGGTGACATGTGGCATGTCCATACGATGACATGTGGCAGGGTATAGTCAGTTGATAGGGTAGATGATGTGGCAAACGTGGCAAAGATGGTCCAACCAGATTTTGACACTTGTCATGGTGTTCGGCGAATGAGGAGGTGCCACGTGGACCAGACGTGGGATGCCACGTGGCACCCTGTGACTAGTTAATAGTTTATACAAAATTTTTGGACTCTGAGAGATTTGAACAAGGGACCTCTTTCTAGCCTAATGCCTTGCGGAAGGTCGGATTGCCAGCGCACTATGGTGTTGCTTGTTATACCAATCCCACTTTATTATATTTAAAGTTTTTCAAATGTAAATCGGAGGCGGAAGGGGGCTGGTGTTATCGGGTCAATTGTTAAGTGCGGACACAAATCAATCCTCCTAGATCCACCACGAAACTAGAAGAAAATAAGATAGTACACTACTCTTTCCTTATATTTCCATTATCAAATGAGAAATGGATCTAGAACATACCTTTTAAATATCAAAGATCCGACTTCGCCAATGCAATCCAAGCTCCTTTGCGAGGTTTATAAGAAATATCTGCAAATAAACACAAGCCAACGAAGACAAGAATAACAGAGTCTATTTGATATGAAACTATGTATGTGATCAAGGAATCATACAATATGGACGAATAACATTCATATAGGAAAGAAAAGTATATCTGTATTAAATAATGTGGAAGAAAGATACAACCAGATGCCTTGATGTTGTCAGGTTCCTTCCAACAGTTCCTTGCTTCCCACACACTTTTTCTCCATGGATTCTGAAACTATAGATTTGAAATCCACTCACAATCTATCTTGACAAAGCAAAGCTCAAAGCCAATCTTAACCAAGCTAACAATCTCAAGCCAAATTTCCAATCCAAAGCCAAGCTAACTTTCTCCATGAGAAATCTTCTCCTTTTATAATATGAAGAGGATAAGGTGAGGAGGTTAGGATGATCCCACTAAATCACGAAAGCGAGTAAGATCCAAACCGTCCGGAGGCCACCTCACCATAGAAGCTTCTCCTTCTAGAATCATCGAGAAGACACTCGTTTTTCCCACGTACAAGAATTTTTGCACCCTAGCTATAGTGCAGCCTACGGAAACTCTACAATATAGCTTTAGAGCAAGGTGTGGAAATCAGGCATCACCGCACCCTGCGTATAGTGCAGCCTATGGAAATCCAACTTAATAGGGTTTTTACAAAGGAAAATACAACTTCTTCTCTCAGTAAAAGTTCTTCTCCCTTCTTTCTTCAAGAATTCAGGCCACTGACCCCTCTGAAGGCAACAGATAGGCTTACATCATTAATGGTCATAGGGATGAAAAAAATAATGTGTAACAGAGAGCCCCTCGAAGTATGAAGTTAGAAAAAAGTGATAGTTGAAATACTTTGTCGAGTGTGTGTAGGGAACAAGGAACACATCGGTCGGAAACCTGCCAACAAACAAGGAAATACAGTACAATAATATATCATCACTAAGGTAGGCATTCCCATACTCAGAATACAAATGACTCAAAGCATAAATGCCGACATCCAAATATCCATGTTAAGTAAGACAGGTCATGGCCACCAATCATACACTGTGGATCCATGCCAATATGACTCAAATCTGAACATAGCCACCAAAAATACACTGTGGATCTATGCATTAAAGACTCAAATTTGAACATAGCCATGAGACATGCAATGTGGATCTATGCAACAGTACAAACTGAATATACTCCAACACAACTTGAATCTATCAGAAAAGATCCAGGGTCTTCATCTCCACCACTCTATAGTACGAATCTAACCATGTGAATACATGTGTTGAAGTCAAACATGGTAGAAACCACTTGATTACTGGTCATTAATGAATATCATTAACAAGTGCGAGGGAAATCACTATTAATGTCAATGACTCCCAAGGTACACTAGTACAATCCAAAGAATGTGAATTAATGAGCTAGAGTCAAACACTCGACAGAATCTCTCGATCAAGGGTCAATAATGAAAACCCATTGTCGAAAGCGAGGAAACCTGCCATTGAGGCATGCAAGTTCCAAGGTACCAATTAGTTTCTAAGTCTAATTCCTAGATAATGAGTTGAATTCGACAAGAAAGACTCGTCATAAGAGGGCCTTAATGTATCCCCCATCAATGACATGAAACGGGTAAAAATATTTGAGGTAGATCAGAGTAACAAGTGATTTAGGACCGACTCAAGGATGGCCGACACAATAGAAGGCTTAAGGAATGCAAAAATGGTTGACACAATAGAAGGATTTTCGGGTTGAACTTCTCTTTGAACATATTGACGACACGAAAACTGTCTTGGAAACACTGACTCAACAACAGGGATCATAGACCAATTTGTAATATTTTAAAGGAGTATGATCAAGAGACAAGCAGATTTTCCAACCTAGACACAAAGCAAGTGAAAGGGTGTCATGTTCAAAGGTGACTCTCCCATTGAATACAGGTTTAGATACATTTCTTTCCCAACTTTCCCCCACCATTTATGATGAGTACCTCTTTAATTTTACACAAGCTTGAGGAGGATAACATATGCTTGAACTGTAAGCTCATCATTCAGATGCATCCCTTGGAGTATGTTTAACGAACCCTAAGAAGGAGTGGTTCAGTTCCATATAGGTCTTTCGATGTTTTTTTAATGAGTCCAAAGAGAGAAAACTCGGGGGTTTTCATATTTAGAGAGTCTGAAAAACAATTAAAGAGGACTCTCTCAGTTCCTTTTTCATAAATTAGTTTAATGAGACCGAAAAAGTGATAAACTATCGCCCATCAAATGTTTTCTTCAAACACTTTTACGAGCGTGAAAAGAACAAGGTCTCTCGGCAATCTTTTCGTTTTTACGAAGCGTGAAAAGAGCTTAAAGGATACTCCATAGGTTTCGCTTTTCGTGTTACCATGACGAGTACGAAAAAAGTGATAAAATTTTACTCAGTTACATTCTCCTGTATTTACGAGCACGAGAAAGAACAAAGACTAAGCTCGGGATTGTTTTCATTTTTACATAAGCTTAAAACAAAACAAAACTATGCTTGAGATAGATTTTATTTTTACACAAGCTTAAAACTAGCCAAAACTATGCTTGGACCTGGTTTTATTTTTACACAAGCTTGAACCAAAGGAAGCTATGCTTGACGTAGGTGGTTTCATTTTTACACAAGCTTGAACCATAGAAAACTATGATTGGACTTCCCAACGCATAACACATGGATGGTTTGTATTTAGCCCCCAGCTTAAGAAACTAGCGGCATAACTTCAACATGAAGTCCAGAGGCTGAAAGAATTTCCCCCCAAGCTTCAGTTCATCCAACAGCACAGGAAGACGAAAAGAAGCTTCAAATACTATACATAACAAAGTACTTGACTCATTAGAAGAGGGGGAAAAACTATTTCATTTTTTAACGAGCTTGACACAGGAACAGAAACTATGCTTGAGAATCCAGGTTCAATCCCCAGACCTCTGTTTCATTTTTTAACGAGCTTGACACAGAAACATGAACTATGTTTGTAAGCTATGTTTAATTTTTTAATGAGGTTGCTACAGAGACGCGAAAACTATCCTCACAACTAGTTTCATTTTTTAATGAGCTTGAAATCAGAAAACCATGCTCAAGGCTGGTTTCATTTTTTAATGAGCTTGAAATCAGAAAACCATGCTCAAAGATGGTTTCATTTTTTAATCAGCTTGAAATCAGAAAACCATGCTCAACTCTCTCTTCTTGATCATGGCTTCCAAGAGGATAATTCTCTGGAAGGACACCATGTCAAGGGACAAAACTTGGTCATGGCTTCCAAGAGATCTTCACTTGACGAAAGAAACACACTCTGGAAGGAACACATGTTGAGGGTCGCGACGGGGGTAAGGAGATCAAGCTCTAAAAGCCCTACCGAAGAGATAACCATGTCAACTATCGGATCTAAGTCATAAGAGACTGAGCTTACAGTGAGAGGCTCATCTTCATCGACAACTGAAGGCATGGGAGACAATGCCACATAATTGACCTATGGCGAGGGCAATACCATCTGCATATAAGAACCATTTAGGGAGGTCATTGGGTTGACGTTCAAGTCAGGACCAACAAACAAAATTTGATCAATAGTCACCACTCTTCCATCGTGTGGGAAAGATATCACATGAAAAAGATTGGACACAATAGCTTTCATGGCATAGACATAATCTCTCCCAAGGAGTAAATCGAAATCCAAGGGGTCTTGGTTTACCATGACGTCAATAACGACAGTTTTCCCTCCCAAATTTACAGGAAACTGAGGAAGGACCCCTAAAGGGTGACTAGTTCTTTTGTTAAAAGCTAACAAACTATGTGTAACCAGCACAAGCTGAGGATAACCCAAAGTTTTCCAAGCAATAGAGGACAAAATATGAAAGGATGAACCTTCGTCTATCAACATCTGAGGAACGTCCCGGCCACAAACTTTTACTATAATCTTGAAAGGAATGTGAGAGGGAAGACGAGGTCCAGTTAGCACACCCCAATTAAAAAGGATGGCCTCATTACTTGGAGGGGGTTCCATGGGAGAAGGAGGAATGTCCCCTAGCAGGGTAGATTCTGTATCAACGAGAAAAATGTGGGAAACATTAGGTTTACTCTCTAGCGGGAGAGTAGGATCGACTAATAATGACATCAAATCGACCACTTAGGTTTCATTCTCCAAGGGTAGAATGGGGTCGATGGGTGGAAATAGATCGACCACTTGGGTTTCATTCTCTAACATGAGAGTGGGATCGACTGAAGATGGCATCAGATCAACCACTTTATCAACTGGTGTAACTAAGGACGTGACCAGATTGACTACATGATCAACCGGATTGACCAACGAAGAGGCCGGATTGATCATTCCATCAACTACAGGTGGGTCGAGAGAAAGCTTACGGTAATAAGTTAGAAGTTGCAACTGTGAAACAATCATGTCTTCCAGTAATTTCTAGGCTTCATCCATACAAGGGAAAAGGTGAGTTTGATGACTCTCTCTGCATAACATACACGGGAACTTGACTCTACTTTTCTTCGTCCCAACGGTACTAGTTGATGGGAGGTCATCAGCATGTTGTTCAGAGGCTGACGACATGGGTTGGCGAGGGTGTGTAGACCATGATTCTATAACCTTGGATAGACCAGGGCAATCCTTAAGAAGATGGCTATCCTTACAAAGCCTACAAGGGTACTTGAGCTTATGGGCTGTTTGGGTGATCTTGGCATCATCAACGCTCCCAACATGATTATCAGTAACTGGTTGTTTTCCAACATGTCTAGCAGTGGTTGGAGGTTTGGACCCTTGCTTTTTTTTCGTCTTCTTCTTATCCACCAGGTTACTATCTTGAGAGCTTTCACTTGGCGAAGAAGATGAAATGGAAGAAGACCTTGCAAGTGAAGAAGGTGAAGCATATCTTACTGGTGAAGATGGTTAAGGATCAACATGAGGTATATGCTCTTCGGGTGAAGTGTTTACAACTGAAGCACTAGCTGCATTCGGGATTACTTGAGTGGAAAACAGCCATATCGGTAATCCAATTGTGAGACCTGAAAGGCTCAAAGTAGCGATGTGAGGAGGACCAATGTTTCCGTAAGAAGGAAAAACAAAAGGTTCCCCTAGAGCAGAGGTTCCTTCATTGGTCATTCCGGGAATTGACGCCACTTAAAAAAAAAATCCAACCTAGATTCCACTAGGGAAAACAAATAGCACACGCTAAAAATCTAGTAAGTAAGCAAGCAAACAAAACCTTCTCACAATGAGTACACTAGTTGGTGATGAAATCCAATGTCGCGGGAAAAAAGTAAGAAGGGGATGAGATAGAGTGGGTGGAAAAGTTACGTTGACGACCTGCTTAACGGAATTACACCCTCGTGCAAGCTCCCACACATAAACATGGGTATACCCTCCAAGGAGCCCGAGTGAGTTTGGTCAACGTCAATTCCAGGTACTGTGAAGACTTTCCCCTCCACAGTCACCTCGTGTAAAGACCCTAAAGAGATAGGCCACCTAGTTTACCAATTATGACAATAATGCCTGGGGAAACAGTCGACAGTCTGATCCATGCGCAAAGGCAGGGTATCTAGCCCGAAATCAACTCGAAAGGCTTCCACTCATCAATGTGGGTATGCCTTCAAGCGACCCCCATAATACGTGCAATCTCTACACCAAGACCAACAAAGCAGGGTGAGTAACTCTGCCAGTCTCAATGCGACCTCAGGTTTGACCCTTGTGTGAGAAGGGCTTCCCAGGACAAAATGTAGCAAGTGGATTTCACCGCTCCCTAACTCGAGATTCTATGTTTGTTCTCAGCTTTGGAAAGTTATCTTTCACACCTATTCCAAAGCCCTACAACTAATCTAATGTAGGTTTTCTACCAGAAAACATAAAAATGTCTAATCAATTTTTATAAGTGCTTTATTTTATGGTTGTTGTTACTCAAGAGGAAAATGGAGTGGACAAAATGATGTTTTGACCGCCTCTAAACAATGCAAAGAAATGAAAATGCAAATATTTCACTTCGATGAAAGCTATATTACGAGAAGTAGAAAACGTTTACCATTCCTTAATGCACAATGTCCCAAAATTTTATTAAACTCATCAATATCAATATCTTCAAGAAATGAGACAAAGAGACTGTACACCAATACATGATTCTTGGCCCCCAAACAATGCCAAGACCAAAAAATGCCAAAAATCATGCAATTTCGCTACTTCAAATGCAAAGATGCCCCAAACTAATATAAAGCAAGAAATTAAAAATTCTTGTTTCAAAGATAGCTAAAAGCAATAGCAAATCGACATGAAACAAAGAAACCCAAACAATTTTCCCTTTGAACATGAACTATTCAATAAAAGAAAAAGAAGTTCTTTCACCAAACAATTCTAAAGACACTAGTACATATGACCAAATTTGCGACGGTTGTTCGTTGATATTGCCACACTTATCCGTCGCAATTTCCACAAAAGTCGAGATTTTTTTCGTCGCTATATCCACGATCTAGGTGTGCGTGGAAACATCGACGAAATTAGCTATCCACGTGTCTCCACCTTCAATATTGGTTAACCTTATGCATCGTCGCAATTATGACGAAATTTCGTCACAATACCAACGAAGAAATGTGGCAATTACGACGAAACTTCGTTGCAATTGGGATGAAAAGTTATGCCAAGCCAATAACTTGCAATGCAGCCGCTGAATGTGCGACGAAAGCCCATCGCAACTTGCGACGAAAGTACATGGTAATATCGACAAGTGCTATATCTCAAAACCATATTTACGACAGACTTGTTGTATATGCGACGAAACTTCGTGGAAAAGTGCGACGAAGTTTCGTCGCTATAGCGACGGTTATGGTAAAAAAGTAAAAAAAAAAATCAGATGAAATTTCGTCGATATTGCGACAATGACTGTAGGTTTTAAAAAAAAAATTACATGAAATATGGTATTACCATATTACATTGTAATATGGTATACCATATTGTATGCCATATTACAATGTAATGTGGTAATGCCATATTACAATGTAATGTGGTAATGCCATATTACATTGTAATATGGCATTACTTTTACATTGTAATATTGTAATATTCTAATATTGTAATATATATATCCCTAGAAATAATCAACGCGTTAACCAACCAAATATTGTAAGCATGTGTTATCATGAAGTTGGATTAGAAGTAAGGATACCAAGAATTGTAATGCATCAATATTAAATCTAATGAAAATTGAAATTTCATTTGAAATCAAAGCAAATTTCTTATGATACACAATGGCTGAACCTTTGATACAATGAAGGAGTTGGATAACATAACACTTGAAACTTTTGTTTCCTTGAGATCTTGAGAGATGATGAGGCTATGAATTTTCATGTTGAAAGTTTGTAATGAAAATAGTATCATGGAATCTTCAGGACCTTATATTCCTTGCCACAAATCCATGGTTTGGATAACACATGAAATTGTTCCAAGTTAGATGTTTTATGTTTGCAAGAAGTTAAAGTAGTTGGTTTAATTTTGTAAATCACTCTTTGGCTAATATGGTCGATTGTTGTATTTTTACCTAACCATGTTGAAGGTAGAGAGGCAATTGTTCAACAACACAGGTATTCCAAAAGAGGACGAACACCTTCAGTAACCACTCAAATAACTAGATCAAAGATCAACACACCGATGTTTTCACGTGGTAAAATCCCTACGGGGAAACATCCACGGCCCCAGCCAACGCGGCCACTTGGAGAAGTTTATTAATGAAAAGAAAAAATATTACAGAGAGATTTTACAAGAGAGTTTCTCACAATCGATCATCGGCAAATGACCCTCCATGCTCTTTAAATAGATATCATGGACCAATCGGGTGTTAAGCCATGGATCAATGGCC
>ML804995.1:224604-235496 GCA_009831015.1 Picea engelmannii | reverse complement strand
GGGGGGGTGAATCAGTTGTATGTGAGCTTAAACAATTTTATACCTTTTAAAACATTGTTAATCTTTCTTCATGTGTCATCAACAATATACAACATATGGACAATAAAAGTAAAGATCATCAGTCACACATAAAATACACACAGAGACAGATTTTCACGAGGAAACCCATAAAGGGAGAAAACCTCTTCTTCTTCGAAATGATAGGCAGTCTTTTTCTGTTCTGTACATCATTTACAATTGAGCACCAACTCAATGTGAGGCTGCTACCTCTGTTCTACAAGATGCAACTTGTTTGAGAGCTCTAACTCTCTGGTTTCTCTAGCACCCACTAGAAGGAAGCACCAACTTCCTGAATATTCTAGCACCAACTGGATGGAAGCATCAACTCCCTGAATGTTCCAGCACCAACTGGATGGAAGCACCAACTTCCAGTTACACAAGCTCCAACCTGTATAACAGAGAACATTTTTTCTCCCTAGCACCACCCTGCCTCCCTAGTTTCTCTGGCTACAACCAGATGGAAGCTACAACTTCCTGTGTTCAAGCTCCTACTTGAACCTCTGAGGAAAACAGTCCTCCTGAGCACCTCCCAACCACCCTTTAATATTAAATAATGAATACACAAACAACTTATGTAGATAAATCACTTCTTACCATTTTTTTCCTATTCTCTAATTCTTCTCTTTCTCTGTCCACCCAACAAGTTTCCTCTGGATCACATTGTTCCTTCATTCTGCTCTTCTTCTGCTTGCTCTATAGTTCTGCTCTGCATTTCATCAGTTTCTGGATCTTGTCTGTAATGTCACACCACGCATCTCCTTCTTACTGTTTCATTCTTTTTCCCTTCAGAACAACCAACTCAACACAATTTCTCTCAACTTCTTTTATACACACTACCTTGACGGTTCCACTTCCCCTTCCAATGGGAAATCCAAGGACATCTATCTTGGCAACTGAAATGCTAACCCCTTTGTCATTATCAGTCCATTTCTCTTAACTGATTCATAACTGAAGTGTTAATGTGTGAGGAAGAACAACAACCCTCCGATCAATACTTGATCCAACGGTCCAGATCTAATTGGGATTTCACTCATCGCGATTTCGGCATTTGCGATGTCAAAATTCACAAGTCCTCCAGACTCGCGATTCTTCGATTCCCGATGGCTCCTTTCATATGCTAGCCCTCCTGAGC
This sequence comes from Picea engelmannii, assembly GCA_009831015.1. Lineage (NCBI taxonomy): Eukaryota > Viridiplantae > Streptophyta > Pinopsida > Pinales > Pinaceae > Picea > Picea engelmannii. The sequence goes on along the minus strand of ML804995.1, from coordinate 234,304 downwards.
TTAGCTCCCGGTCAATGTGACCTTCACTCCATGACCACAACCTTATGTCTCTCTATCGGGGTTTCGACGTTCTTCATGTTCACTGTTCTTTTCACTTATAAATCCCGATACACAAAAATCTATATATCGGTCAAATCAACGATCCAGGTGGAATCTTGACTCAACGGCTATGATTGTGTCGTGATATCGCATATCGCGAAATCGACACTCCTGAGGTCAAGTGACTTTGTCACTTCAAAGTTCCGATCCCCGATGCCAATGCGCCCCTTTCCACGTGCTAGCCCTGCTGGCTATAGGCCTCGGCCCATATGACAGTCAACACATGACCTCGGTCAAATCTCTCATCGGGGTTTCAGAATTTTCGATGTCATCATGTACATGCCTATAGAATTCCCGATCCCTGATTCTCCGATGAAGGAAATCAATGGTCCAGATCTCATTCTTATCCAACGACTGTGATTACATCGCGAAATCGCATATCGCGATTTCAGAGTTCTTGATGTCAAGAGATTTTGGCATTACGAAGTCCCGATCCCCGATACTCTGCTGACGTCACACGTGGTTTGACATGTGTTAAATACTGCCACGTGTCACTCTGATTCGTGACTTACCTGTGCCTGAAGTGTTGAATCTGCCTTCCACCTGTCATTACCTGGTTGTGCCACGTGTCCCTAGCTGACGTGGAATGCTGTCGTGAATTAGATCGACGGTCTATATCACATGTTGATCTGATGGTTTAGATTCAGTCGGGATTTCGCATATCGCAAAATCTGGGTTTTCGTTGCATTGTGCTCTTTGCATATTGAAATCCCGATCCCCGAAACTCCGATGAAGCCTCCTGTCTACAAGTGGATGGTCCCGATCTCTGCTTGATTTAACGACTGCGATCAAATCGCGAAATCGCATATCGTGATTTCGGGGTTTTCAATGTCAAGTGAATTGGACATTTCAAAGTCCTGATCCCCGAATCTCCGATGACTTATCTCCCTCACAACTTCTGCAGCTCTGACGGTTGTCGGCCTTTCGGGAAATTTGAATGGGATCCAACGGTCACTGGATCTTTGTCTTCCTTCTTCTCTGTAAACTCTTGTTGCACGTGTTTTCTTCAATGTTGTTCCTTCTGAGCTTTTACATATGAATCCCCAAGGGATTTGATCCTTCTTATCCTGTCTTCTCCACTGTTGCCATCAATGACAACAACCATCAACACGCATTTGTTGCTTGTTCAATATTTGCCAACAAATCCAACAGAGATGACGGTTCCTCAATCCGAGTCTCGGTTTTCATTTTATTCCCAGTTGCAAGTCGCATCCCAAACCATTTCAGGGACTCTTGGCCAATTCCCGCTCAGGGCATAAAATACTAACAAAGCAACATTTTTGAGTTCCGTGAGATGCTAGAAGATTGTTTAGGCATGGAATAGGTGAAAAAATTATCCATCCTCTCTCGAGGCATGGTTTTGTAAATTGGCCCCTAAATCCAAATGCTTCATTGCTTCAAACTAAGAAAAACACTAGTTCTCTAAATCAATGATTAAAGCAACTTATGAGGCATGGAACCTGTGAGTGAGGGGTGATCTAGATGAAATCCTATCCCAGTAATCCATTGGAGTTGAAGGTTTCTCAATTCGAGTCTCTATATTCGTTATAAAACCAGTTTCAAGTCGCATCCCAAACCATTTCGGGGACTCTTGGCCAATTTCTCCCGAGGGCATAAAAACCTAATGGAGAAACATTTTTGAGTTTCTTGAGATGTTGCAATATTGTTTAGGCATGGACTAGGTGACTATATTTTCCATCCACTCCCGAGGCATGGTTTCATAAATTGGACCCCTTAATCCAAATGTTGGTTTGATTCAAACTGAGCAAAACACTAGTTCTCGAAATCAAAGAGTAAAGCAACTTTCGAGGCATGGTACCCTAGAGAGAGGGGTGATCTAGCTGAAATCCTATCCCAGGAATCCATCGGAGTCGACGGTTCCTCAATCCGAGTCTCGGTTTTCATTTTATTCCTAGTTGCAAGTCGCATCCCAAACCATTTCGGGGACTCTTGGCAATTCCTACTTCGGGCATAAAATCCTAACGAAGAAGCATTTTTGAGCTCCGTGAGATTTTGCATGCTCGTTTAGGCATGGGCTAGGTCACCACATTGTCCATCCACTCTCGAGGCATTGTTTCATAAATTGGACCCCTAAATCCAAATGTTGCATTGCTTCTTACTAAGCAAAACACTAGTTATTGAAATCGATGAAAAAAACAACTTCCGAGGGGTTGGAACCAGGAGTGAGGGGTGCTCTAGCTAAACTCCTATGCCAGGAATCCAATAGAGATGACGGTTCCTCAATCCGAATCTTGGTTTTCGTTTTATGCCCAGTTGCAAGTCGCATCCCAAACAATTTCGGGGGCTCTTTGCCAATTCCCGCTCAGGGCATAAAAGACTAACCAAGCAACATTTTTGAGTTCTGTGAGATGCTGCAAGATTGTTTAGGCATGGAATGGGTGAAAAAATTATCTATCCTTTCTCGAGGCATGGTTTCGTAAATTGGCCCTTAAATCCAAATGATGCATTGCTTCAAACTGAGCAAAACACTAGTTCTCGAAATCAATGATTAAAGCAACTTATGAGGCATGGAACCTATGATTGAGGGGTGATATAGATGAAATCCTATCCCAGTAATCCATCGGAGTCGATGGTTCCTCAATCCGATTCTCGATATTTGTTATATGCCCAGTTGCAAGTCGCATCCCAAACCATTTTGGGGAGTCTTGGCCAATTGCTCCCGAGGGCATAAAAACCTAATGGAGAAGCATTTTTGAGTTCCGTGAGATGTTGAAATTTTTTTTAGGCATGGAATAGGTGACTATATTTTCCATCTTCTCCCGAGGCATGGTTTCATAAATTGGACCCCTTAATCCAAATGTTGGTTTGCTTCAAACTGAGCAAAACACTAGTTCTCAAAATCAATGAGTAAAGGAACTTCCAAGGCATGGAAATCGATAGAGAGGGGTGATATAGCTGAAACCCTATCCTTGGAATCCATCGGAGTTGACGGTTCCTCAATCTGAGTCTCGATTTTCATTTTATGCCCAATTGCAAGTCGCATCACAAACGATTTCAGGGACTCTTGGCAATTCCTCCTCTGGGCATAAAATCCTAACGAAGCATCATTTTTGAGCTCCACGAGATTCTGCATACTTTTTTAGGCATGGACTAGGTGACCCTATTGTCCATATTCTCCCGAGGCATGGTTTCATAAATTGGACCCTTAAATCCAAATGTTGCATTGCTTCTTACTGAGCAAAGCACTAGTTATTGAAATCGATGAAAAAAACAAATTCTGAGGGGTTGGAACTGGGAGTGAGGGGTGCTCTAGCTAAAATCCCATGCCAAGAATCCAACAGAGATGACGGTTCCTCAATCCCAGTCTCGGTTTTCATTTTATACCCAGTTTCAAGTCGCATCCCAAACCATTTCTGGGACTCTTGTCCAATTCTCGCTTAGGGCATAAAAGACTAACAGAACAACATTTTTGAGTTCCGTGAGATGCTTCAAGCTTGTTTAGGCATGGAATAGGTGATCAAATTATCCATTCACTTCCGAGGCATGGTTTCGTAAATTGGCCCCTAAATCCAAATGCTGCATTTCTTCAAACTGAGAAAAACACTAGTTCTCAAAATCAATGATTAAAGAAACTTCTGAGGCATGGCACCCATGAGTGAGGGGTTCTCTAGATGAAATCCTATCTTATTAATCCATCGGATTCGATGGTTCCTTAATCCGAGTCTCGATATTCATTATATTCTCAGTTTCAAGTCGCATCCCAAACCATTTCGGGGACTCTTGGCCAATTTCTCCCGAGGGCATAAAAACTTAATGGAGCAACATTTTTGAGTTCTGTGAGATGCTGCAAGATTGTTTAGGTGTGGACTAGGTGACTATTTTTTCCATCCTCTCCCGAGGCATGGTTTAATAAATTGGACCCCTTAATCCAAATGTTGGTTTGCTTCAAACTGTGAAAAACAATAGTTCTCGAAATCAATGAGTAAAGAAAATTTTGAGGCATGGAACCCAGGAATGAGTGGTGCTCTAGCTAAAATCCTATCCCATGAATCCATCGGAGTCGACTGTTCCTTAATCCGAGTCATGGTTTTTTTTTATACCCCGTTGCAAGTCTCATCCCAAAACATTTCAGGGACTCTTCGTAATTCCTCCTTGGGGCATAAAAGCCTAACAGATCATCATTTTTGAACTCCTTGAGATTCTGCATGCTTGTTTAGGCATGGACTAGGTGACCACATTGTCCATCCTCTCCCAAGGCATGGTTTCGTAAATTGGACACCTAAATCCAAATGTTGCATTGCTTATTACTGGTCAAAGCACTAGTTATCGAAATCGATGAAAACAACAACTTCCGAGGGGTTGGAACCGAGAGTGAGGGGTTCCCTAGCTAAAATTCTATGCCAAGAATCCAAAAGATATGACGGTTCCTCAATCCCAGTCTTGATTTTCATTTTATGCCCAGTTGCAAGTCGCATCCCAAATCATTCCAGGGACTCTTGGCCAATTCTCTCTCAAGGCATAAAAGACTAACGGAGCAACATTTTTGAGTTCCGTGATATGATGCAAGATTTTTTAGGCTTGGAATAGGTGACTATATTTTCCATCCACTCCCGAGGAACGGTTTCATAAATTGGACCCCTTAATCCAAATGTTGGTTTTCTTCAAACTGAGAAAAACACTAGTTCTTGAAATCAATGAGTAAAGAAACTTATGAGGCATGGCACCTAGGAGAGAGGGGTTCTCTAGTTGAAATCCTATCCTAGGAATCCATCGGAGTCAACAGTTTCTCAATCCGAGTCTCATTTTTCATTTTATGGCCAGTTGCAAGTCGCATCCCAAACCATTTCCGGGACTCTTGGAAATTCCTCCTCCAGGCATAAAAGCCTAACAGAGAAACATTTTTGAGCTCCATGAGATTCTGCATGTTTGTTTAGGCATGGAATAGGTGACCACATTTCCCATCCACTCCTGAGGCATGGTTTAGTAAATTGGACCCCTAAATCCAAATGTTGCATTGCTTCGTACTGAGGAAAGCACTAGTTATCAAAATTGATTAAAAAAAAACTTCCGAGGGGTTGGAACCGGGAGTGAGGGGTGCTCTAGCTAAAATCCTATTTCAAGCATCCAACAGAGATGATGGTTCCTCAATTCGAGTCTCGTTTTTCGTTTTATGCCCAGTTGCAAGTCACATCCCAAACCATTTTGGGGATTTCTCCCGAGGGCATAAAAACCTAACGGAGCAACATTTTTTTATTTCCATGAGATGCTGAAAGATTTTTTAGGCATGGAATATGTGACGATATTTTCCATCCGCTCCCTAGGCACGGTTTCATAAATTGGACCCCTTAATCCAAATGTTGATTTTCTTCAAACTAAGCAAAACACTAGTTCTTGAAATCAATGAGTAAAAAAACTTTCGAGGCACGAAATCTGGGAGAGAGGGGCGATCTAGATGAAATCCTATCCTAGGAATCAATCAGAGTCACAATTCCTCAATCCGAGTCTCGATTTCATTTTATGCCCAATTGCAAATCGCATCCCAAACCATTTTGGGGACTCTTGGCAATTCCTCCTCCTGGCATAAACGCCTAACGAAGAAACATTTTTTAGCTCCATGAGATTATGCATGCTTGTTTAGGCATGGACTAGGTGACCACATTGTCCATTCGCTCCTGAGACATGGTTTCGTAAATTGGACCCCTAAATCCAAATTTAGCATTGCTTCTTACTCAACAAAGAAATAGTTATCGAAATCGATGAAAAAAACAACTTCCAAGGGGTTGGAACCAAGAGTGAGGGGTTCTCTAGATAAAATCCTATGCCAAGAATCTGACATAGATAAAGGTTCCTCAATCCAACTCTCGGTTTTCATTTTATGCCCAGTTGCAAGTCACATCCCAAACCATTTCGGGGACTCTTGGGCAATTATTTCTTAGGGCATAAAATACTATTGGCCAATTACGGAGCAACATTTTTGAGTTCTGTGAGATGATGCAAGCTTGTTTAGGCATGGAATAGGTGACCAAATTATCCATTCTCTCCCAAGGCATGGTTTCGTAAATTGGCCCCTAAATCCAAATGATGCATTGCTTCAAACTGAGTAAAACACTAGTTCTCGAAATCAATGATTAAAGAAACTTATGAGGCATGACACCCATGAGTGACGGGTGATCTAGACGAAATTCGACCCCAATAATCCATCGGAGCCGATGATTCCTTAATCCGAGTCTTGATATTCGTTATATGCCCAGTTGCAAGTCGCATCCCAAACCATTTCGAGGACTCTTGGCCAATTTCTCTTGAGCGCATAAAAACCTAATGGAGCATCATTTTTGAGTTCTGTGATATGCTGCAAGATTGTTTAGGCATGGACTAGGTGATTATATTTTCCATCCGCTCCAGAGGAACGGTTTCATAAATTGGACCCCTTAATCCAAATGTTGGTTTGCTTCAAACTGAGCAAAACTTTAGTTCTCAAAATCATTGAGTAAAACAACTTCCAAGGCATGGAACCTCATAATGAGGGGTGATCTAGCTGAAATCCTAAGCTAGGAATCCATCAGAGTTGACGGTTCCTCAATTCGAGTCTCGATTTTCATTTTATGCCCATATGCAAGTTGCATCCCAAACCATTTTGGGGACTCTTGACACTTCATCCTCGGGGCATAAAAGCCTAACGGAGCAGGATTTTTGAGCTCCACGAGATTATGCATACTTTTCTAGGCATGGACTAGGTAACCACATTGTCCATCCTCTCCCGAGTCATGTTTTTGTAAATTGGACCCCTAAATCCAAATGTTGCATTGCTTCTTACTGAGCAAATCACTAGTTATCGAAATCGATGAAAAAAACAACTTTCGAGGGGTTGGAACTGGGAGTGAGGGGTGCTATAGCTAAAATCCTATGCTAGGAATCCAACATAGATGACGGTTCCTCAATCTGAGTCTCATTTTTTGTTTTATGCCCAGTTGCAAGTCGCATCCCAAACCATTTCAGAGACTCTTGGCCAATTCCCGCTTAGGGCATAAAAGAAAAACGGAGCAACATTTTTGAGTTTCGTGAGATGATGCAAGATTGTTTAGGCATGGACTAGGTGACCAAATTATCCATCCATTCTTGAGGCATGGTTTCATAAATTTGCCCCTAAATCCAAATGTTGCATTGCTTCTTACTAAGCAAATCACTAGTTATCGAAATCGATGAAAAAAACTACTTCCGAGGGGTTGGAACCAGGAGTGAGGGGTGATCTAGCTGATATCCTATGCCAGGAATCCATTGGAGTCACCGTTTCCTCAATCTGAGTCTTGATTTTCATTTTATTCCCAGTTGGAAGTCTCATCCCAAACCATTTTAGGGACTCTTGGCAATTCATCCTCGTGGCATAAAAGCCTAACGGAGCAACATTTTTGAGCTCCATGAGATTCTACATACTTCTTTAGGCATGGACTAGGTGACCACATTTTCCATCCTCTCCCGAGGGATGGTTTCATAAATTGGACCACTAAATCTAAATGTTGCATTGCTTCTTACTGAGCAAAGCACTAGTTATCAAAATCGATGAAAAAAACAACTTTCGAGGGGTTGGAGCCGGGAGTGAGTGGTTCTCTAGCTAAAATTCTATTTTAGGAATTCAACAGAGACAATGGTTCCTCAATCCGAGTCTCGATTTTCGTTTTATGCTCAGTTGCATGTCGGATCCCAAACTATTTCGGGGACTCTTGGCCAATTCTCGCTCAGGTTATAAAAGACTAACAAAGCAACATTTTTGAGTTCTGTGAGATGCTGCAAGCTTGTTTAGGCATGGACTAGGTGAAAAAATTATCCATCCTCTTGTTGTGGGGTTATTCTACCCTACGGACTAACAATCTAGGGCTTAAACTTGCATGCAGATCATGACCCTTCATAAATAACCTTTAACCTTCTACCCCAACTTAAAACCCTTTTTCACAAGCAAACAAGGGAAGAACCAACTAACCTTTTTATCGACGGTTGGTGTAGATCCTCCGCTGAGCTTTATCTCCTTGCTTCTGTTGCTCCTTCCAAAAAGTGATCCTGCAATCAAGACAAAACTACGCATGCATGCTATTGTTCTACTAAAGGGTTAGAGATTAAACACAAATCAAATAAAACATATAAAACTCGTGTATTTGGGACGAGAAAAGTATATTTTTATTAATCTCAAGATGAACCAACTTACAATGATTATAGAGATCGGCCACCGTTCCTTGATCCTGGTCCTGGGATCCTCCTCTTCTTTGTCCTCCAACTACTTTTCTTGAATTCTCCTAAAGCTTGAGGAAAGGCTAAAGGGTTGGGACAAAACGGATTCGACAATTGGGCAGAGTTTCTTTCTTATGATTTTCCCCTCTTTTGAATAGTACCCCTACCCCTTCTTTTATAGGCTAGAAGGAGCTAGGGTTTTAGACGAATGCTCGACCATGCATGGTTGGGAGTTCCAGTTAACTAACCCAAAGCTTTTCATCCCGGTGGAAACTTTCCTTATTTTTTTCTTTGTTAGGTAAACACTGGCTGTAGTGGGCCAGCCCACGTTCCAACGCATGCAATATAAGGCCTGCCAGCATTCCAATGCGCCCAGTGATAGGTTAGGGCGCAGGTTACTTAATTTAGGAGGTTTATTGAAGAGTTTGTTCAGCATGGATTTGGAAATGAAGGGCAATGAGTTGGCATGATGCCAAGTAAGCATGGATGGTGCAATTTAGGGTTATAACAGATGCCCCTTAATGTGTGAGTTCAGAAGAGCATCTGATGGCCGAAATACATTACCAATTCTTTACCAATCTGTACTGATATGCTGAATGAGTGAGCCCAGGAATCAGGAATCAGGAGGTGTCGTCTGCAAAAATATCAAATGTCTCACCGAGGCGGGCATACCCATGCTCAGGATAAATTAAAACCATGGCTACCAATCAAATACACTGTAGATCCATGTTAAATACCTATGAAGAGTAGCCGCGAACAATACACAGTGGAGCTACATCTCGAAATCAGAAAGATATACATAGAAAGTATCCATCTCTCAGAAGCTGATTCGGCCTGATGGATGTACTTCAGAGTTCGAGCAACAACTTCAAAATCTTCTAAACTCGGTTAGGAGTGTAATATGAGTGTATGACTTCACTACCTAGAGGTCTTCGACGGCTCGTCGGTTGTGGACTTGATAATCTTGATGATCGGACTGAAGGCTTCAGTGATTTCGAACAAAGACTTGATTGGATGTTCAGGATGGTCGGGTATGCGGACAAGAGACATATTGCAGAGGGGCCGACTCAGGCTAAGTAACAAACTTCCCTTGGACAATAGCACGACAAATGATAAGACTCAGGCAACATATCTGTTAATCATAAGTCTACGAAGCAGGAGGCAACACAAATTCTCCATATGTTTGGAAGAGTAACCAAACAGTGGAGGACACAACTCAATATAGCGAGCAAAGCTTCCTAAGGTCGCACTACATCCCAAGTCTGATGAATCAAACGGACATATGTGCTATATCCAAGGGCGACTCATGATGCTGCCAATAAAGAAAATACTTTTCCCATCCTCTTTTTGGGGTATATTTGATTTTTTTGTTCTTTTTGATTATTTTGAAAAGAATAAATGAATGTTACGTTACAGTGGA
>ML804995.1:189204-202434 GCA_009831015.1 Picea engelmannii | reverse complement strand
GACCACACATGGGAGTTATTAACACATTGGAGGAGTTGGTTACAAATTATGGAGGTGGTTATATGTTGTTATTTGGACCTTGTGATGATGTGGCATGCTTTATTTTTATCTACTTGAGAAACACCCACCTAGAGGAGGCCACACATGCCATTTATCTTGACTTTTTTACTTGGATGGCTCACACATCTGAGAGGTAATGTCATCTTCTTGAGTTCATTACTCCAGAATTGGACCTTTCCATCATTTGAGGGAGTTCGTTGGAGGATCTTTGGGACTATTTGGACAATGTTGACTCAATCATTCACCCTCTCATGGGAAAATTTAGCCTTTATTGAGGAGTGCACCTAATTTATTCTCTCCCTCTAGCCCACACTTGTGACATTTATTATTATATTTGGACCATTCTTTAGGGTTATTTGTCTCTTGGAGGGTTTTGAGGGATTTGTTAGAAGATTTGTTGTATTTTCCCATGGTTTTGAATGGGTTAATGGTTTTGACCTCATAGTATTGAGCTAGCACATTGTGTTGTATTGTATTTGAGGAGGCTCTTCACCTATAAACAAAAGATTCCTCCCTCATTTAAAACCATTGGATATTAATGATAAACTTGGCTTAATATTTGTTTGAGAATATATTTCTTTTATTTGTTAATGTTTAGTCATTTTCAAGGTTTATATAAGCACTTTTAAAGGTTTTTTTGGAATAAAAAGGCAGCTAGAAGGCCAAAGAATTAAGGGTGAAATGCTCCACTTGGGAGGGTTCTCATGGTAAGTTCTCTAACCTTACCCCTTTGATCATTGAAGTTATTGTTCATGCATTAAGGTAGGACATTTGATGGCTCTATCCTTTTGCTTGGCCAACCTTTTAGTTCACCTTGATAGTACTAGGAAAGGTTTTCATATTGTGTTATCCTCAATGTAGATTGAATTGAGCCTCATTGACTTATATTAGTTCAAATCCTGCTAACTAGTTCTCAAAGAAACATCTATATGTTGATCACAAAATGGTTTGAAAATCCTTTTTAATTTAAGTAGAAATTGATCACTTCTATGGATGCCCTAATGCATACTTTGCTTGGAATGGTTGAAATCAATACAACATAACTAAGGTTGAAAATAACTTTTATTGCAACATTTTGAAGGAGTGTTGTTATAGGTTATTATAAACTATCATTGGATGTATTGGAAGGTCCAACAACCTCATTCAAAGTGAAATCGTTTCATGTTCTTTACTGTTGTTCTGGGATTTTTCTAGTATTCCTTTTTCTGCAGAGATTTATTGTTGTGAGAGGCTATTTTTAACCCTCCTCTTTTTCCAATGTTTCAAGGATTTCATTATATTCATTTCCATAGGTGTCCAAACGACTTTGAAGAGAGATAAATTACCTAGTTTCAAGCCTTGAAATTACCTCCTATGTGTTATCCAAAGCTCTATCCAGGACTGTCATAAAACTGCAGAAGTATTCCACTTTCAATGGTGATTAAAGTGTTGATGTCTTGCAATGTTTTTATGACACCTTGTTTTCCACATCCCAAAGAAGCTAAAATATGTTAAGGAATTCCAAAGGACCTTGTAATTAGTCCAATCGTTGCCTCCTTTCACTATTGTATGAAGGTTTGTTAACCATATTTTGTTGTGGTGTTTGCATGTCTTTTGGCTTGGTTGATTGACCACGATACATTCCTACCCTAACCACCCCAAACACTCTACCCAAATAGTGCAACATTTATATTGTTTTCTAGTTGAGAGGGTCGATTAATGCTACAATCATGGTTCCAAAGAATTGATATATATTGTATGATGAGAAACAAATTAATTTATGAGTGTTGATGAATGAATGATAAGTTTGGTCAATGATATAATTTTTGTGCCTAGACATATAATAATGAAATTTGCTAATCTGGTAGCATTCTATTTGATCTGGATTTTATGAGAAGAACGAAATGAATACAGATTATTAAAAGATTCTTAACAAAAAATAATAGAGATACAGTAAAACTGGTTTTCTATTCAATAATGAAATAAGTTGAAACTATAAAATGCAGCGGAAACAAGCTTGTTGGAATGGTGGCGGCTTATCTTTGAGAAGATATGTGACGGTTGTGATCATTTGCAAGAAGATGATTAAAATGAGGCTCTAAAGGCATTTTACAATAAACAAGAATGCCCAAAACCCTAGACATCCAAAAACCTAACCCTAGGAGATGAAGCACCAAAAGTCATGTGGGCCCCGTTTGGGTAAGTTAGTACATTAACTTCCCGGGGTCGTAACTTTTGCATATGATCTCCGTTTGAGGCGTATGATAGCCAGTTGGAAAGGTATCATCGAGGATATTCATTTTGGGCCTCAATCATGACATAATATATCGTTGATAAGCTCGATCCCTAAAAACCTTCATTTAGGCCCCGGAAGTGAAAACTGCTAAAAATAGTAAATTGCCAAAATTGCCAAAAAACTGTTTTGAGCCAGTTGGAAAAGATGGGTGGCAAACGATATCCATATGGATCAATCCTCCCTCCTTAGGAAGAAATGGTCTCCATTGCTTTGAGTCCCCCCATCAGATGAGAAAATTTCTGCTGAATTTGGCCCCGGGTGAGCCACTTGCTTTGGTGCAGAAGCTGCCCTGCTTTGGCGACTCGATAAAGATGGATCCTTTGTTGTCGAGTTCCCTTGATATGTGTGTCCACAATTTGATCGCTGGATTCTTGTTGGATGGAGATGGGATTGAGCTCTCTTTGTGTCATCTGTTCTGCTACATCTGAGGTGTCCAATAATGGTGGTAAATAAGGGCGAACGAGATCCATGTTGAACATTGGGTGCAGGCCAAGGAAAGGAGGAATGTTGAGATCAAAAGAATTATCCCCCATGGCCTTGGTGATGGTGTACGACCCATAATGGAGTGGGCGAAGCTTCTGATGGGGTCCTGTAAGGCATTCTTTCTGCAAGTGCAACCAAACTTTGTCTCCCACTTGAAACTTATGTGGCACCCGATGTTGATCATGGTGTTGTTTGTACTTGTCATTGGACTTCTATAGGATATCCTAAACCTATTGGAGGATGTGTTGGATCCACTCAATAAACTGGGTGGCTTTGTCAGCTTCAGTTGGAACAAGATATGAGTCGGTCGAGGTGGAACTTATTGGCGGATGTGTTGGATCCACTCAATAAACTGGGTGGCTTTGTCAGCTTCAGTTGGAACAGGATATGGGTCGGTCGAGGTGACTGTGAGGGGAACTGCAACATCTATGGGACCCAATGGTTGGAATCCCAACCCCACCTGAAAGGGGCTGTGGCCGGTTGAGCTATGCAGGGCTCGGTTGTATATTTTTTAGACATAGGGAAGGCTCTCATCCCATGTGCGAGGGTTATTTGAATTATACATGTGAAGGATATGCACAACCATTCGATTTACGACCTCAGTTTGGCCATCTATCTGGGGGTGGAAGGCTGTGGATTTGGTTATCTTGGTGTCCAATAGTGACTAGAGGCTCGACCAGAATGTGCTGAGAAATCGGTTGTCCCTATCTGAGACAATGGTTTGTGGGAGTCCAAAATGTACCCAGACCCGGTCAAAGAATAACTTGGAAGTGGCCTCTGTGTGATTCTCTTCTTGCATGCAACTAGAATTTCCATATTAGAAAAGCGGTCAACAACCAAAAAAATACAGTCATTTTCCCGCTTAATGGATTGGAGGCCCAACATGTAGTCCATTGAGATGGATTCCCATGGCCTGTCAGGAGTAGGAAGAGGGGTGTACAGGCCTTGTTTCTTAGTGGTTGGTTTGGCAATAGCGCAAGAAATGCAGGACCTAATATACTTGCTGACCTCCTGTCAGAGTTTCAGCCAGTAGAAAGGTTTATGTAGCATCTCCACTGTATTTTCGACGCCAAAGCGTCTTTCCACCCGACTGTAGTGGGATTCCTAGATCAGGTTCACTCGCTCACTTGATGGAACACAGATATGGCCTAGACGACACAACAACCCATCCTGAAGATAGAAATTATCGACAACTATGTTTGCACCCAACATTTGGTAGGTGGTGGCGAAGTCCCGGTCTGTCTCATAGAATTAGGGCCATACAAAGGTCTCATGGCAGCAAGAGTCTAGCATCGTGGTGAGTGTCATGGATGGTGGTATGCTGAGTCAATCAACGATGAAATTGGTGCTTCCTGGTTTATACTTGATGTTGAGGTGGAATTGCTACAAGTATGTGGACCACTTTTGATGGAGGTCATTCTACAATTTTCCTTGTGTCTACATAAAATGCAGTGGCTTATGATTAGTGTGGATGACTGTCTCCTTCCCAAGAATGTAATGTCTCCACTGATGGCAGGCTTGCACAATGGAGTACATTTCTTTGTCATAAGTAGGGTACTTACAGACAACATCAGATAGTGTCTCACTATGATAGGGCACGGGGTGGCCGTGCTGAGTGAAAACAACACCCACAACATAGTCTGAAGCATCTATCTTGATCTCAAATTGATGTTGCAGGTTTGGTAGTGAAAGTACTGGGGATGAGCACAAGCGTTGCTTCAAATCATCGAACACTTGTTGTTGGGACCGACCCCACACAAATATTTCCTTACCACCACCCCTGGTGATTTGGCTAAGGGCCCATGCAATATGGGAGAATCCCAACACAAAACTGCGGTAGAAATTGGCAAGGCCCAAGAAGGTCCGAAGCTCAGTGAGTGTGGTTGGGGCTGGCTAGTCACGGATGAATTGGATCTTGGCTGCATCCACATGTACACCATGATGATCAATGATGTAGCCCAGGTAATGGACCCTGTCCATGCCGAAGGATCAATTTTCCAAGTTGGTGTATAGCTTGTGCTGCTGCAGGGTGTGCAAAACCTGTTGAATATGCTGCAAGTGTTCGGCCCAAGTCTTGCTGTAAATGAGAATATCATCCAGATACACCACTACAAAATTATTGGTGAATGGTCGCAGGATATCGTCCATCATCCTCGTGAAAGTGGCTGGACCATTTGTCAAATCAGAGGGCTTGACCAACCATTCAAAAAGGCCTTCCTTTGACTTGAAGGCGGTCTTCCATACATCTATCTGTTCTATAGGGACCTGGTGGTAGCTAGACTTCAAATCAATCTTACTGAAGTATTTATCTCCCGTGAGTTGATCAAGGAGGTCGTCAATTCGGGGAATTGGGTACCGGTTTCTGACTATGATTTTATTCAAATCCCAGTAATCAATGCAGAGTCACCATGTTCCATCTTTCTTCTGTACCATCACTATTGGGCTCCCGCAAGGTGATGAGATGGGATGGATGTGCCCCTTGTGGAGAATTTCTTGGATTTGTCGCTTGATCTCCTCATTCTCTAACAGAGAGCGATGATAGACTGGCCCATTGGTCAGCGGTGCACTGGGGGTCAGATCGATGGGGTGCTTGACCTGGCAGTGCAGAGGTACCCCGATAGGTGAGGAGAAGATATCCGAGTATTATTCCACAACCTTATCTACTTTCTTCTGCTGTGTGGAGAGGTCCACCGTAGAGACCCTAGATGTGGTTGTGATCTTTCGCTTATTCTGAGAGAGAATCATGAAGAAGACAAACTTCCCTGTCTGAGAGATGACCTTCCTGCATTGCTTAGTAGAGATCAAGGAAATAACACTAGGTGGTACTGCCTTAGGTATCTTGTACAATTTCTTGTTGAAAGTAATAATAACACTACGAGGCCTAGACTCATATACAGCATGACGTTTCCATAAATAAGGTTGGCCCAAAAGAACATCACAAACTTTGAGAGGAGCAACATCACACAATACCTCGTCTTTGAAGGGCTTGATGCCATATGACAGTCGACACTGTTGGCTGACAGAGAGATCGCCTCCTTGGCGGAGCCATCCAATGGTGTAGGGTTGTGGGTGAGGTGTTGTGGGCAGGGCCAACTACTTGACGACCTCTGCAGAGATGAGGTTCTTCTGGCTACTGCTATCAACGATGAAGAGAAGTGGGGTGCCTTTTACCCACATTTGTGAATGGAAGAGGCGCTCTCCTTCTTTTGGCTCATCTGGTTCACCAAGTTGGAGCTTGGTGGTAGAAACGGTGGCATTGGGTTCCGTGTCAATGATCCATTTTCCCATTTCTGGTTCTAGCTCAAAGTCAGAATCTGCATATGATTCATAGGCTTTCACTTCAACCACCAACAACTTCTTTGACCGACAATCCACAATGTTATGCCAAGGGCTCTTATGGAAGTCACACCACTTCCCGGTATCTTTCTTTGTGTTTCCAGTGTCCTTCTTTGTTTGCGGCTTGGACTGGTTGTCCTGATACTGTTCATATTTTCCCTGTCCTTTTTTCTGTGAGTTGGGGCCGCCCTTTCCTGGATTTTGTTGTGAGAGGTTCCCAGGCCGAAATTGTCGCATCTTTTGTTTGAGCTTCTGCTCGATTTTGACGACATATTAGTAGGCCGCGCCCAAGGATGAGATGTCTAGCAATTCCATTTCGATCTGTATGTATCTGTGCAGAGCATCGCGATACTTGAGCACTAGATTTCACTCCTAATCTTTGATACCCATCTTGGTGCACAAGGTATGGAATATATTTGTGAAATCTGGCACTGCTTGGTCTCTTTCTTGTCATAGTGTGGTCCATTTGATATATAAGTCGTCATAACTTCCGACAGGGTAGTATTGTTCCTTAATAACATCTCTGAAGGAATCCTAGGTGGCTGTGATTGTAAATAATGAGGGTTCCTTTATTTCCTTTTGCTCACAGAACGTTTCCCACCAATCTTTGACATGGGGGATGGCTTTGAGGAGTGCAAAAGTAATATTTTCTCTATTCGAGAAGTTATGGACAAAAAAATACCCTTCTAGCAGATTCAACCACTTGTCTACAACATCTGCGTCTATCTAACCTTCAAATATAGGAATATCGAATTTTATTTGTACCTTGAAGGAGGTGTCGCCTTCGCTCGAAGAAGATGTGTCGCATGTTGGTAGTTGCCGAAGGATTTGCACGAAACTATCCATCATCTCGTTCCTCTGTTGCATGAGGGATTCCTCAATCAACATTTGGAAAGGATCTCCTGTCCTGTCATATTTATTTTCTCCTGCCATGAGAGGTCACTTGGGCATGCGAGAGATTTTGTCCTCAAGAGAAACAAGGTCAAGACCCAACTCTTTGTACTCTGACCTCGTTGGGGACATGCATTAAGACGACAAGGAGAAGACCGCTCTGATACCACAAATCCGTATTTTATGAGTAGAACGAAATGAATAAATATTATTAAAATATTCTTAAGACAAAATAATAGAGATACAATAAAACTGGTTTTCTATTCAATAATGAAATAAGCTGAAACTATAAAATGCAGCAGAAACAAGCTTGTTGGAATGGTGGCGGCTTATCTCTGAGAAGAGATGTGACGGCTGTGCTTATTCACAAGAAGATGATTACAATGAGGCTCTGAAGGCCTTTTACAATAAACAGGAATTCCAAAAACCCTAGACATCCAAAAACCTAACCTTAGGAGATGAAGCGCCAAAAGTCATGTGGGCCCCGTTTGGGTAAGTTAGTACATTAACTTCCCAGGGTCGTAACTTTTGCATACGATCTCCGTTTTAAGCGTATGATAGCCCGTTGGAAATGTATTGTCGAGGAGATTAATTGTGGGGACTGAATCATTCCATAGACAATCATTGAGAATCATGATCTCGGAAAACCTTCATTTAGGCCCTCAAAATGGCCCTGAAAGTGAAAACTGCTAAAAATAGTAAATTGCCAAAATTGCCAGAAAATTGTTTTGAGCCAGTTGGAAAAGGTGGGTGGCCACCGATATCCATCTGGATCAGTATTTATTCTAAATTTATTACATTGATATCGTTTCCTTATTCTCTCTTTAAAATAGTGACACTTCATGTGTTTCATGGCATATACTTATTGAATGGATGCAAACTTATATTGGTTATGAACTTGTTACAATGATGCTCTATTTGATTGCTATCATAATGACCCAATTTCATGCTTAAATGTTTCATAAGTACTTGTTCATGCTTCACTTCTTGCACATATGAAATTTGTTAAATGACGACTATCTTGTGAATGAATATATACTTTTTACTTAGAAAGTTTCACCTTGAACATTTTATATTACTTGATCACTAATTATGAGTAATGGTGCATTGTTGTGTTGTGTTGAATAATGTAAGTGTTTTCCTTCCAATCATTCATTAATCATTTTCTTCTCTTACTTTTCTTGAAGCATCAGTTTAGAGAAGTCAACCAAAGTCAAACAAAGTCCTTGTCCTCACCTGTCTAGAAATACAATGATAGGACTTAGTATTAGCCCCCTAGGAGAACCCTCCTTATGTTAGAAACCATGGCCTAGAAATGTAGAGGCAAGGGTACTAAGGTGAAAGTGGGCGGCTTCCCTATCTATTTCCTCAAGCTCCCCCTTAGAGCTTAGGACTTTCCTTTGTCAAGAGTTTAAGCGGTAACATGAGAAATTTAGCTAGAAACACCTCAAGCGTGTGTTTTTAAGAAGATATTTAATGGCACCATATTAAAATGTATAACCCATGAGTAAATATAAAAAAAGAATATAAAATCGTATATAAGGCCATCATAGTTTATTTGAACAACAAAGCAATAATTTCTTTGGAAGGTTTGAGTATTTATTTTTCCTCACCTTTTTAGGACAACGAAGGCTTTGAGGCCATGGAGATGTTAAATATGTAAATCTAAGTTAGAGTATTGTTTTTCGATATAATTGTGTAATTGTTTTAAGAAGATAATTAGTTTGAACAGTCGGGTCAGTCAACTGACTCAACCAACCAACCAACTATTGTGGCCACAACAACCCTCTTGTTTTTCTTTTATAAGAAAAAGGAAAGGGGCCCCTACCAAAATTGAATATATGTAGATGGTTTGGAGTTATGCAACAACTTCACTTGGATGACCTCTTTAGTGTGCAATCATAGAACCTTCTATAATTGGCTCAAAAATCATTTTATTTTATTTTTGCTCAATTTTTTTTTTTTAATAAATAAATTGTTGTCATCGCAATTTTGATGCCTCATAGAAATCTTGCGATGCACTTTCTATACAATTCATGAAAAATTGTATAGCAATATACCCTGTTTTCGTCTCAATTGCAACAACCCGTACAAATCTTGCGACACACTTGCTATACAAATCACGGAAATTGTATAGCAATTTCGTCGCAATATACCCCATTTTCGTTGCAATTGTGACGACCTGTACAAATATTGCGAAGAAATTTCTATACAAATCACAAAAATTGTATAGAAATTTCGTCGCAATATACCTTATCTTCGTCTCTCTTGCGATGACCGCTTTGAAAGCTGATTCGTCGCAAATTTTTTCCTTACTTTGCCTATATTGTCGTGTGTGCGACGATCTATCTTTATTGTCGCTCTTGCGATGATAGCTCTACATTGTCTCATTTGCGACGATTTCCCTACTTTGTCGCTCTTTTGACGATTTATAACAACTTCCCTAGTGTAGTCGCTCTTGCGACATTAATCCTGGTTCGTCGCACGTGCTACGTCACATGAAGCGACGTTTGGGAGACTCAAGATTCGTCGCAATATCCACGACATAATGTCGCAAGAGCATCGAAATAACTGTTGCAAAATGACCCAAATTTGTTAGTGGCATAACTATAAATAAAGAATGGAAAGAATATTGTGACAGGATGAAAAATGTAACGCATAATTTGTCGAGGATATGAACCTAATGAAAGGTTCAGGAAAGCATTGAATACCAAGTTAGGTGGATTGGAAAACAAGTTTTGGCACGAAGAATAGAAACAATTGAATTCATGTGATAAGAGAAGTTGAAAGGTCGATAGCTAGAAGTTATTGTTATTCAAAATTTTCATAGAGAGCAACGAAGAGCCGAGAGCTGAGAGAACACTGGTAGAAGTAAGGTTATGGAGAGAAGTTGCAGAGAGTGATGGCGCCACCCAAAGAAACCACAACATCAACTTCACATTCAAATAAATAATGCACAAAGCCACTAGTAGTACCCATAAAGGAAGAGACTCTAGGAGCATCAATGTCATAATCGAGTTCAGAAAATATTCCTAGGGACTATGTACCGTTAATGAAGCCATCATCAAAGCTGATCAACTTACTGAAGGAAGCAACATATGACCTTGTGGAACCATAGATTTTACCCAGCGTAATAGTTGAGGGGGATATGTTGGGATCAATACTGAACTTGAAGTTCGCAGACCAAGATTTGTCTGACGAAAATAAGTTCCCATACTTAGCACCGAAGAAATACCCAAAGAAATTCATCAATCCATAGACGTCGTTCATTAGAGTTGAACCAAAGACTTGGGCAACATTATTAGATAAATTAGGGATCTTGAACTTATTGCAAATCCCACATTTTGGTAGGAGCGCTCAGATCAATGCCTACATAAATATGTTGTTAAGCTGTGTCCATGGCATATATCTATGGCTATACATAGTCGTGTTCATTGACATAGAATTGATTGCGAAAATAACTGGATTACCAACGATAGTGGAGGATCCATCATGACTTTTCATAGATAATTTGAACGAAAAATCATTATCAGGGAAGATGAAATAAGAGTTTGGAACATTTAGAGTAGCGCGCGGACTTGATGTAGCAAATATCAATGACGAATGCGTTAAGTTTTCCATGCAATTGTTAGCTTGAGAATTTCTCAGAAAGTGTCGTAGAGATCAAGTGCCAATATGAGTGCTAACAATGACATTGAAGTGCGTTGAAGGCGTACAAATGAACTGGGCAATTTTCTTAGTCAACTAGTTCTAGATAGACTACATGGAATCTTAAAATAGAGATATGGAGTTTAACTACGCATGGTTATTGATATTAGTAGCATTAGTGGCATGGAGGGAGTCGAAAGACTCACAATTTTTGTTAGAAGTCAATAAACCATTCTTAGCAGTGAGGTGTGAAAACTTGTGGCATACTGCACATAAGGGGAGGCAAGAAGATAACAATATTTCATTTTATATATATAAGGAAGTAATTAGGGAAAAATCCATTTGAAACCATGAATATTACCACAAGTGGTAGAAGCTTGCAAAGTAGTTACACGATTTAAGGCAGGGCGCCATCACATGTATATCCAAACAAAGAAGGACCAAAGTCAAGAATTATTTCCCACATCTTATAGGGTCAGTGAAGAAGAGATGGGGCACATCATGGAAGACTAGGATGTTGAATGGAAGATCCCACCAATAGAACCAGAGAATCCTGAGACACAACAACCATAACTAGAAGAGATAGGTGATGATGAAGAAGAAGACAAAGAATATGAAGGAAATAATGCATGAACAACATAAAATACGGTATCAAGCAAAGAAACAAAGTGGAAGGAACAAGAGATAGAGCAATCAATACCACAAATAAAGAAGAGGAAAGAAGTTAAGGAAGTGGCCACCCAATCATTTGGATGCAAACACAGCTTGTCGTGTTGCGACAACTTTTGGAAACAACAAAACTAGAATCAATCAACATAGTAGAAAAAGCACATTCGAAGCATACATCGTAGACAATAGAGATTCAACCAATGACATCTATGATAAGAGATGAGCACCAAGAAAAGAGGATAGAGACAGGAGAATTATAGTTCCTATCAACAGATTTATAGGAGCAAGAAAAGGCACTAAGTTATATCGACTTAGTGTTGTCTCAAATTCTTGTAGAAGTGTTATATGGGTTGCAGAAAAACATAACAGAGGAAATTCAAGTGCATGCATATTCAACATCGATGGAGTTGACAAAGGAAGTTGAAGATAAGGATGCACCATATGCCGAATACAATCAAATTAGGTTGGAGAGAGATGAGGTTGAGAAGATAAAAAAACAACTAAAACAAGTGGTATAGGGGGTTTAAAATTCCATTCCATATGTATTTATACAGAATATGCCCCATTACAAGCAAAATTTATGAATATTGAAAAATCCATTCAAGGTTTCCGCACAAATATTAATGATCTGGAAGTAGACTAGATACCGAGCACACCACCAAAAGAAATGGAACAAAGATAAAAGACAATAACAATGCCAGTAGAAAGCATCAAGAGTTTAGCGAAAGCGTGTACCAAATTGTATGACAAAATCACATAAGTGTGGACACAATTGACAAAATATGCAAAGGTACAAGAAATCAAACAAAAGTTGAAGGCTATCTAGGATAGGGCACAAAAGTTCAAGGAAACCATGAGAAATCTACCAATAGAAGAAAATATGAATGCACTCACACAGAATATACAACTATACTTATACATGAGTCAATTAAGAGGAGAACAACAGGTTCATGTGCAAAAATTAGAGACATTGTAAGAAGAAGTGTTCCAAGTAGAAGAGGAATTGACAACTGCACAAGGCGTCGCAAGAAAGGAAGCACAAGATAGTGAAGAGAAGCTGGAGACACATCTTACAACAAAGATAGTAGAAGAAATCTTGTAGTAGGAAGCACAAGTCAAAGAAAAAGTCACGCCCACAAGAGAAATATTTCACAAGTTCATGGCAACATGGAAGCAGGCCTTAAGTGGCCCGGGATGAGCCATAGGTAAGCGTTGGGGGCCTGTTGGAGCATGCATTTTTTGGTAAGTTTTGGGAATCGTGCAGAAGAAGATCATGCGACAAATCAACAAACAAGCAGCGTGCGTGGAAGGAAGTTAGCATCTTTTAAGGAGTTAACGCGCAAGAGAGGGAAGCTAGTTAGGAGTCTTGGGACATTTTGTCCACATTGTAATGGGCTAAGCCCTACTGTGAAACTATAAATATGTTATGGATTTTGGGTAGAAGGAAGTGGTGAACATTCGAGAGTGAGATCCTAGTTGAGTTGGGTGTTGAGTGATGAGTAGTGAATTGAGTCGAATATCAATCGAGTGGTATGTGTGCACTGCACACATACCGCTGAAGATCATTGTATGAGAATAGTGTGCACCCATTGTAAGGAAGACTATGGATGAATATATAAGAAACTAACCATTGTGGGCGTAGCCTAGTTGGGGTGCCACATTAAATCCTTGTGTTATGATGTTGCAATGTGTTTTTTATTTTGTTTATTGTGCACATATAATGACTGGTTAACATGAATACATTATATGATCTGATGGTTCTGCGCATATGTTGAATGAATATATGAGATAGGTTATTATGTTGTTATGGTTTTGCGCCAAGAATGTATGAGAGAATGTTAAGAAAACATGTAAGGAATGAATGCCTC
>ML804995.1:121679-166432 GCA_009831015.1 Picea engelmannii | reverse complement strand
TTTGCAACATATTTTTACTTACTATTTTTAGTTGATTTGATCCATGTTTTGAGGATCTGAAAACTGTTTGTAAAGGCTATAAAGCCTAGGAACTCATTTTGATAAAGGGGTTCGATTCTGGATACAGTAATGCTCTTTGTACTTAGACTTTTCATTTGTTAATACAGATCACATGTTTCTTTCCATTTTGGTGGCAGTTTTCCATACTTCTTCTTCACTATTATATTGTCGTCAAACCTTGAATAGCTGTTATCCTATTGTTTGGTTCATGACATTATAAACAGTTTCTTTAGTTGTTTATTAGACCCTGTTGTGCACTGGTTTATGAGCAATCTTTTCTTCGTCCACTGAAAGCTATCTTACTGTTTAACCAATCTTGGAGAGCACTGTCTATTTGTTTATCATTGTGATGTCTGAATGCCATAAGTTGAATTGAGTTATCCCATTGATCCACCCTTAAAAAATACAAAAATATTCATTTCTTAAGTTACCAAGCACCTTTGGTCTGCAACCACAAAGGGTTTCTTGGAGTGATAACAGGTCCTATCCATAAGTTCTGAAACTTCGTATGCTCTTCCTTTCCCTCATGTGGTTTGTCCCATTTTAGGACAAGGTCACCTACTTCAAAGTTCCTGTCAGAGGTAGAGTTAGAATCAAACCATCTTTTAACCACAAGTTGATGCTGATCCAATTTCCGTTTTGCTTGAGCCCTCACTTCCTCTAGTTTTAATAATGCGTTAATTCGATTCTTCAAAGGGGGGCGGTCCTCTTGTATTTTCTGTGATAGTTGCAGTGAGGGAAGAAGAATATGCGGTGGCAGAATTGCCTCTCTGCCATAAATGAGAAAGAAGGGAGAGTTAGCCACAACGGTTTTTGGAGTTACTCTATCAGCCCAGATTGTGTTTAACAGTGCATTATGCCAGTTTTTATGGTTTTCAGATACTGTTCTCTTAATGATTTTAATCAGATTTTTATTAGTTGATTCTGCCAATCCATTGCCTTGAGGGTAATAGCTGGCAGAATATTTTAATTTAATTCCTTTTTCTAGAGCGAAATCACTCATCTCAAGAGACGAAAAATAGGAAGCGTTATCAAATACTAGACAGTCAAGGATACCGAAACGAGTAATAATATTTGAATTCAAAAAGGCAATTACCTGACTGGTATTTGCAGCTTTTAATGGGGCAGCCTCAGACCATCTGGTGAAGTAATCAATGGTTGTTATGATAAACTTATGCTGCTATGAGGATGGCATATTGATTGGACCTATAATATCAAGACCCCACTGTTGAAAAGGAGAGTCTACTGAAACAGGCTGCAAAGGGAGGGCTGGTTTCTATATTCGTCCGGACGCTTTTTGACAAATAACACACTTGCGACACAAGGCATAAGCATATTTAAAAAGTGTAGCCTAGTAATAACCTACTCTTAATACTTTATGGGCAGTGGTATCTCCACCAAAATGCCCACCAGCTTCTCCTGCGTGCAATTCTAATAAGACCTTTTCTGCTTCATCTTTCTCAAGACAGCGCATTAGTACTCCATCAAAATTTTGACGAAACAAAATACCATTAATCAATTGAAAGGAGGCAGATTTCAATCTTAGCACTCTTATTTTAGTGGGATCCAGGTGACAGGGGGCTGACCCATGTTCAAGACAGAATATTATATCATCATACCAAGGGGCTAACAGGGTTTTGTGCACAGCAGATTAAATTTTGGTAGTGTTGTCCTGGGTTTGACACATCATTTTCCTCTTGCTGTCCTGCCGCTGAGTCAACGACTAACTTGCATATCCCTTGACCTCTCATTATTTTTGCTGAGGTGATTTCTACGTCATACTCTTGTAAAGAGGTGACCCAGTTCGCCCTCTTTTCGCCTAGTTCTTTCTGCACTAACAGATTTCTGATGGCCGGGTAAGAGACGATAATTTTCGTCCTAGATTTCAAAAGATAAGATCGGAAGTGCTTTACTGCTTTAAAAACAGCATAGGCTTGCTGATCTACTGTTGGGTAATTAAGTTCTACGCCTTTGAATGCTGAGCTCATAAAGGCAATTGGGACTTCATTGTTTTCAACGTTCTTTTGAGTTAGGACAACAACGTAGGAGCGGTCAGAAGCAAATGTGTAGAGAGTGAAGTCTTGTGAAAAGTCGGGGCTCATCAGAGAAGGAGCGTCTATTATGGACTTTTTTATTGAATTAAAATCTTGGTTTTATAAGGTTCCCCAATGATATTGTATGTACTTTTTTATTAAATTCTGTAAAGGTCTCACCATTTCTGAAAAACTGGGGACGAATCTCCTGACAAAGTTTATTTGGCCTAAGAAAGACAACATAGAATTTTTCGACGAGGGAGGGGGAAGTTTCAAGATGACTTGTGTCCTTTCAGGGTCGATAATCATCTCTTTGCTTGATACAATAAATCATAAGAGCTTACCTTGTTCTACTGCGAAGATAGATTTTTTAGGATTCAAGGAAATGTTGTACTTACGACTTCACTGTAGAATGGATCTTAAATGAGCTAGATGATCATCTTTTTGTTCCGAGAATACAGTAACGTCATCCAGGTAAAATATGACAGATTGATTGATTAAGCCTCGGAAAATGATGTCCATTGTTCTCTGGAAAGTGGCACCAACATTAATGAGTCCAAAGGGCATTTTCCTATAAGCGTAGGTGCCCCATGGAGTGCGGAAGGTAGTTTTAAGTTGGTCTGGAGGGGACATCAAGACTTGGTTATACCCTGAAAAACCATCCAATAAGGATAATCTTTCAAAACCAGACACCTGTTGAAGGATCTGTTCCATGGGAGGGACATGGTAGTTGTCTTTGTCAGACGCTCGATTAAGATTTCGGAAATCGACGCATAGTCGGATTTCACCACTCTTCTTCTAGACAGGGACAAGATTAGAGACCCATTGTGTGTGCCTAACTGGGAAGATTATCTTAGCATTCAGGAGTTTATTTAATTCTTTTTTGACAGTCGGTTCGAGTTTTGGGTGCATTTTTCTTAACTTTTGTTGGAACGACAAGGTTTGGGGTTTCATAGGAATGACGTGTTGTATGATGTTAGGATCAAAGGTTTTTAGGTCATCATACATCCAAGAAAAAACATCTTTGAATTCCTTTAACAATTTAATAAACGCTGCTTTCTCTTGTTTAGAACACCACACCCCTAAATTAATGCACTGTGGATTATCTTTAGTTCCCAAGTTTATTTTTTCATACGTTAAAGAGGAACTATTTGTTTTACAGTTTACTAATTTTTTGAATTTGTCTTGAAGATCATAAAAATTTTCTAATCTAACTACAGATTTAGGGATAGAATTTACCATGTCCGATGAAGATTCAGGAGATCTCGGATATGGTATTACTGTGAAGTCACGAAGATTCTCGTCATGAGTGCATTCGTCGATCACTGCACCTTGGAAAGTTTCTTCCATATGCAGGAAACTAATAATTTGTTGATCGTCGTCGAAGACTCTCCAATTCATGATGTTGTCGGGGACGGATGGCCTGAACAACAGTTTGACGGAGAATGCATTCGGGGACAATCCTTCTACAGGAAAGAGTTTCGAAGCTACATTAGCTAACAAGTCAGCTTCTGAATTATTCAATCTAGGAATAGAATTTATGTTAAAAGAAGAAAACTTGTTCATCAAATTCCATACCTCAGATTGGTATCTTTTAAGATGCGGAGATAAACAGTGGATAGAATTTTTTACCTGTCTAACCACGATTTTCGAATCGCCAAAGACAGTCAAATTTTGAACGTTCATATCTAATGCTTTCCTGAGGCCTTGCAATAAAGCCTCATATTTTGTTGTGTTGTTTGTACATTCAAACTCTAACCTGCATGCAATCAGGGTTTTGTTACCTGCTGGATCAATAATTACGCAGCCTGCACCAACTCGTTCCTTGGATTTCGATCCGTCAAAGTAAAGAGACCATATTTGATTTTTGTCAGATGCATGAGACCATTGGGTAGAAACTGTTGGCTGCATATATGTCACAATTTCAGACTGTTGTTCCGGGCTAGTGATAGCGAAAGTTTCGGCCATGAAATTGCCGAAAAAGGTATCCATCCCTTATATCTCGGGTGAATCAGCAGAAGGTGTAAATGTTTCATTGGGATCATTTAAATCTGTCACTGTGAACTTTAGGTAACGTTCACGATTTACCTTGATTTTGTTGGGCTTTCCATTCTCGGGCAACCACAAGTGAGACCAATCTGTCGCGAAATAGCCGTGTAGCTATTCTGACCAGTCTCTGCTTAAAAACAAACCATAAACTTCTGGAATATCTACAACAATAATATCAATTACTTGATGAACTTTGGGGTTAGATGATAATCTTATAAGCACATTTCTTAATTCACCTATAACTTTAACACTAGTTCGATCAAGTTGGATGATCTTTAAGGTGGATGGTTCAACTTCAGCATTAATTTTCTGACAAACAGACCACGGCATTATGTTGGAAGACACTCCTGAATCTACCATACATTTGTGTACGTTCCTATTAAAGATTTCAAAAGTTAACAAAAATGGAGGTACATTTCTGCGAGTACTAATGGTGGAAGCTTGTTGCTTTTTACTCGCAGCCTCTAAAACTAATTTATCTACATTTGTTACATTATTTACAGGAAGGTCTCTCTTCTCATGAGGATCAGAGTTATTCTTAGCGGAGGCCTTCTGAGGAACTTTTGGGTAATTCTGAAAAACTTTGTTACTGCTTGGATTGTCGTTTTTTATGTTCTCTGCGATATTATGTAACATTTTTTGTAGCAGAAATGAGAATTTTAATAATTCATAAACAGAAATGTTAGCCCTTAAATTTTTTAGATCTTCAACTAAATCATAATCTAAGCTTGGGTTCGCATAATTTTTTTTAGTCTCAGTTGTTTTAGACTGTTTTGGAGGCAAAGTCGTAGTGTTTTCAGAAGAAGGCTTGTTTGTTGTCTTACTCCTAGTATTGTAGGGATGTACTGTCTCGAAATTAGCTTGAAAAATGCTATCCAAGAAGTGTCCAAAAATGTTCGGAGAAGATTCATCTTCTTCAACTGTCTCTTGTTCAACGACTTCCTCAGGGATCTCAGGGGTCATCAAGTTATCCTGGGCTTCTAGAATCGTTTGAATAGCGAATTGTAGGCTTTTTAGATTTAAGCCTTCGGTATTTGAATTAGGTCGGTTGTTGGGAAAAGGCTTCCTAAACGGGGGTTTGTAAGGCCCTTTGCTCGAAGAAGCTTCTTCGACCGTCCTTTTCAAATCTATAACTTGATTTGATAGTTTTTGAACGACTTTTTATAAGTTTTCTAGATCTGAGCTTTCAAGTTGCGCTTTGTTTTGGGCAGGTCTAGGGAGGATTTTGATTTTCTTTTTGGAAGATGAACTAGTCTCTATTTTGTTGCTAGTAGTGTCTTTTAAGATGAGGATGTCTTTCTCAATCTGACTGGCTTCTTCGAAGGCCTCTAACAATGTGGCTTTCTTAGATCTTTTTACCCAAATGGCTATACTTTGATGTAAGGCTTTTGTATAGTATGCTATAATAAGATTCTCAGCAGGCATTGAATCCATAGGGATTCGGTTATTTAGTGTTAATAATATTTGGTTAAAGTCTTTGATTTTCTCTTTGGGGTTCATTCTTAAACTAGAAAGCTCCATGACTAGAACTTCTAGGGACTTGTCGTCTCCAAACTTCTCAAGAAAACATGATTCAAACTTCTCCCATGACACGATGGTATGGGGCTACTGGGCAAAGTACCAGGTAGAGGCATTGCCCTAGAAAGTATAGGGGAACAATCTCCAGACTATGTCTTCGTGCTCGACATTACGAAGTCTAATGGATAACATAAAATTTTTGATGTGATCTTCGGCTATCTGTTTAGAGTCGGGGTCAAATTTAGGAAGCCACTTCTCCGGATGTTTGGGTAAGGGATGTTGAGGCCCGGGTATGGCCACTGCATCTTGGTCGAGCTAGGTTCTGGTGGGATTATTCTGGTTGGCCATTGGTGTGGGCGGTGTCGAAGGATGGGATGAGGAAGTGCCTTCGTCAGAGGATTCTTCTCCCGAAGAAGAAGGGGATGAAGGAGGTGGTGAGGGTGGTATTCCACATCTTCCTGCTGTAGGAGTGAGGATTGGATCTGTAGGGTTTAAAGTGAGGTTAGTGCCTCCAAGTTGTTCTCTAATATCATAGAAATATAATGGTTGGTCCAAAGGTCGATTTGGTTGCCTTAAAAGGGCGAAGGCACTATGTGTTCTTATGAGAGATTGGCGGACAATCTCTTGTATGTCACCACCTGTAGGATTTGGAGTTACTGGTTCAATTGTGATCCGTAGATCATCATTTGATGTGGCTGTTGTTTGAGAGACAATGTTGTCGTTTGAATGAATTCTTGTCACTATAGGTGAGCGGGTAGGTGGTGGAGGAGTCTTACGACCGCCTTGTGCCATTAATAATTTTCAGGCCCTCCTTCTAGTGCCATTTATTGACGGGCGAAATTGACCACTCATCAACTGGAGGAGTGAATCCGGTCCGGGGTTGTCTAAATAACCCAAGCCATTTGGATTAATCCACTCCGACGGGTTTAGCATCTCCGTTATCTAATCTAAGTCCTAGGAAAGTGAAAAAACTAAACTAAAGAAACTAACTAAGTGAAAAACAACTGTTGCAAACTATATACAAGTCTAATATATATTCACAGTTCACTAATTAATATTTATAAAATAGTAATCCTACTTATTAAATGTACAACGCATCGATATATTTAAATCTCTATTATATGTATAGTATTCACAAAATGCAAATTTTAATCGAAATCTGCAAAATCATATATGAATTGACTTATGACAGTGAAGCTGGTGTTTTTTATTTTTTATAAATTTTATAAACAAAAAATGAGATGGCAACTATCTAGCTAAGAAATAAAAATAACAATCTATACTGTACATCTAAAGTACAGAAAAATCTTATATTGATTAAACTATTAAAATGAACTAGCAAACTGACCTGAAATATCATCTCCTATTCGTCCTGTACATAGCATCTACGTTCGTTGTTTTGATGAGGCCAACCCGCACCAGATTTTCCAATACTTCACGTAAACACGAAGCAACAATGCTTTGAATGCTAATGACAGAACAAGTAAGATATGTAGCGACAACAATTTATCATTTGACAAACGATCATATTAAGATAAATCTGAGTATGACAATTTGTATATAATTGTTCATTGAACAAAGAAGATCAACCTTCTAATCATCAAATGTAAACAGATTAATTGTTGTATATAAAATGAGAGACATAAAATATGGACACTATTTAAATCCCATCACATCAACCTGTAACAAATTATTATATCTAAAGTAGTCAAAATTTGATTACAAATCGAAATGAGCAAAAACTTGAACAAAAATATGATATATTGAAGCTAAAGCCGTGCAAATATCCACTTTCATTCAAGTCTAAATAATCACCAATCCATAGTTTCTGCTCCCAGGCAGCGATGGTCTTTGTTTACAAAATAATACATTTATAAAGGCCATAGGATCAAAACATTCCTTGTGGAAATTATCAAAGTTGTTGCAAAAATTATGGGAAATACAATCTCCCAAATTCCTATTCCTATCTAAAACTAACAACCTAATCTAAAACCATGTAAGGAAATAGAATGTTCATAAATGCCACTAGTAATCCAATTTCATAAACCTATAAATGCACAAGCATACAGGATTTCAGATTGCATTTTAGTTGTAAAATAAAAAAAATTCAAATTTTAATGACTAGCTACAGAATCTCACGATTATGTAGCTAGTTATTATTATAAACAGAATCGTGTTTTATCCATTCAATCAAAACAGAAATGGATGCGATTTGAGCAAACAAATCCTACATGCTAATTCAAAACACAAACAAAATCATTTTAAAATCACTCTTAAAATACCATACCTCGGTTTCAGGGATTCGTTTTGAACAAGCTATTTTTGAATGGACAATGGCAGTGGCTGCCTCTACAGTTTTGAAAACAACAGAGCCTGTGGTCTTCTATCTTTTATCATTAGCTTGTAATCTGTCGTTCTCTTTAGTTAGCACATTCACTCGGTCCTCCAAGCACTTGATCCGAGATTGGAGCAAAGGGACGTCCATATAATATCGGTCGAGCCACTACTTACATTCGTCGCACTGTGGTTGATCAGGCCGTGTATTTATAGGTGAGGAACTTCTTAATTGAATAGTAGGTTCTCTATCGAGTTTAATCCCAGGGAAGTTGGGGTCGTCTCTAAGACACGGTGGGAGGTTTGTCACATAGTCATAGGGCTTAACTGAACAAAGTCCATGCGAGTATGGATACTCTTCGGTATTTCAGAATTGGAATCTTCACTCAACAGGATTGGTTTTTGGTCTGTGTTTTCTTCAAGTTTATTACGAGCACACCATCAAACCCAATGCGCGGCCTTTTTACCCTTACAATTGATATCACTGGTGTTTTTACCCTTTTTCTTTGCAAACCTTTTAACAAGCTTACCACCATCTTTTGGACATGAGTCAGGCAGGGTGTCGGGTTGGGCATCGTTCAGATAGGTTGAGGGTTCAACAGAGGGAAAGAGCGTAGGAAGGGGGATGACAGGCCCGACAAGGGTTTCTGTAACAACGGTTTTGTCAACTTGTCCTATTTCAGGACTGACAAAACCATTCCTCAACAAGAAAGCGTCCCAACAATCGCCATTCAACTTCAACTGATGAACCATAATAATTTTAATTAAACAGTGGTGGAAGAGGCTGGAGTCAGCTTTCTCCCTTTTGAAGCGCTTAGCCATTTTATACAAACTTCTAAGGAGAAAAAATGACATATTTAAGGGAAAATCTATGAAACTCATGAGCAGCCGTAGGTGGTATAGGAAAACTAGACTGTATCTACCCTCACATGTAACAAACTACTTGATAATAGCCAACAAATCGTGCCATCTAGATTTAAGAGTTGTAACAGGCATACCTTTGTCGCAACTATTGATCTTCCTTGAAGTAAACAACAGTGGCCAGGGTACTTCGTCGACCTTTGAATTTTTAAACCATCTTTGTCCCTCGGTTGGCAGACCAGTGGCTGAGCTAATGAAATTCTCGTTCAACTCGAGTTAGATATCACCAATTTTGGCTCTGCACCCATCGAATGTTAGTGCGAATTTTTGAGCAACTGCCAGGTTGAAACCCTCAAACTTCTCAATAAAAATTTGCCAACCATTCCTCTCTAGGTCCTCTTGGGCGTTATCAAATAACAACAAAGTTTGGACACCGTTGGGTTCGATTCGCACTACAAGAACCATAGCTAATAGCAAAAAATCAATAGGGTATTAGGTGAGAGGGTTTGATAGGGTAGACACAGAACCATTTTCCCAAAGCTTCCCCAACACAAAGCAAAGGCAACCCGAAATACAAGAGTAGAGCGTTAATGCTATGCGTGCGAGGATGGTGGAGTAAATTGGGACCATGCATGAATATCATGTCGGGCTATACTTGGAACGACGCCTTGGTACATTCAAATCATAACAGCGCATATCCAAAAGGATTTTAATCAACATGTCAAATGAATTATCATATAACCACGATTTGTCCCAAAAATTAATGCATTCAATCAAACCATTGCGTCAAAGATTTTGTAAATCAACACCATATTAATAATAATAAAAAACATAAATGTTTGGTGTTTTGATAAATATATGACTAGTGGTGTGTTTGAGGTCAAAGAGTTATAACCACATAAACAAATAGGTTCATGATAAATCAAATGATCATTTTGATGTAATCAACATGAATTCTAACTGTGGGTTTTCACGCTTGCAGTCGTGCAAACGAAAATGAAAAGCAGGTATGCACAAGAGAAGGATAATGGTGTCATTTAAAAGTTGTGACGAGTAATGAGGGTTCAAAAACCTTGTGTAGGCAGCTTGTAAAGAAAAATATAGAGATCAATATGGATGCCAACAGGTCCAAAGCAAAAAATGTTGAAGGTGCAATATTTTAAGCACCTCAACATAGAAGGACACCTTTATAATAGATTTTTGGTAGTGTATGGGAAGTTTTCATGGAATGATGAGGTTCCACATTATTCTTCTAGACTCTTTTATGTAGATTTTTTTATGGGCATGCGCCCTGATTATACCAGCCTAACGTCTAGTTAATATGTGGTTGTGTTGGCAACAATAATGTTATTGTTATTTTTATTATATAAATAAAATGACCTACATAAGCTGCCTACACAGGGTCATGAAATTTTATTACTCTTCATGAGAAGTTTCCAAAACGACAGTTGTAAATCATCGCTTCTCCTTTCAAACTTTGTTTTCATCACTGCAAGCATGAAAACTTGCGACTAGGATTACCATTATGTTTTTAAAATTTCATTAAAGGCAAATTGTTCATATGGTTTATTACATAATTTTGATTTCTTGCTATGAATATGTTGATCTCCTTGTTTGTGATCCTTTCAATTCTAAGCATGCCTAAGAGATTGATGGTTTTATGAACGAAATACCCCCACCATTTGATTTTTGTATAGTGTTGGTTTGATCCTTGGTTATGTTTCTTTTACAAAAACTCTTGATTTTTCACTTACCCAAACTTTGAAATCAAACCCATGATGCACGCACTCATTTTCGTTTCAATATTTTGGTCCTAGCTCGTACTCAATGCCAAGGTGGTATATGATTTGCAGACTACCATTACTTCTTAGGATGGCCTCGGGTTTCACAAACCTCTTCGCATGTGTTTTAGTTAAACACCCTTCCCATCGTATGAGTCTTTACAACGTTTATTGTTGGGCTCGGGGTTATGGCTCTTTTTCATTTTCACAAACCCTACCTGTTTGTTCTGTTTGTTTGATTACCCTCCCATATAGTATGGCTCCTATCGTAAGAATTGAACCAAATAGTATCCAAATCCTGCTCTCATACGACAATGCTAGGGAGGATTTGGAAAGAATTGGCTGGCATGTTTTCATCAGGAAGTTTCAGTGTTTTAATCTTCGGGTTGCCCAAGAATTCGCCTTATCCTTTGATGGTTGTAGGGCCAAAGTTGGTGATGTGCAATTGGAGGTTACCGAGGAGTTCCTCAGTCAAGCCACATGATTGCCAGCGAGTGGTTAGAAATGGTTTAAAAATGCGAAAGTGGAGGAAGTCCCTTGGACCCTGCTATTTACATCTCGGAAAATAACAAGCTGTGAAAGAGGTATGCCAATTTCATTCCTAAAAGCTCGGTGGCATGATTTACTCGCTGTGGTAAAGTAATTTGTTACATGTGAGGGATGGTTTGGGCTTGTATTTTTGTATCATTTACGTTTGCTTATGAGTTTTATGGGTTTCCCTTTGAACATGCCATATTACTTACTCAGAAGTCTATATAAAATGGGGAAAAAATATAAGAAACAGAGGTAAGACTCTAGTATTTTTCATCACGACTTGATTAAAATCATCCTCATATATGAGTTAGAGTCGAAAAATGACTGTTGGGATTCGTTTATAACATGAAATGGTTATGGTAACCCTGAATTGGGAGAAGTATATAAACTCATCGTTGAGGAAACCCTTGTCAACCCGACGACATCTCTTTCACCTCCCCAGACTTGTGCCTCTTCCCATAACAACGAACCCTTGATCTATCCTAAGGTCATTCAATAGGCTAGTCAACAGATTACACATCCAAAGGATTGTGTTAAAATTGTAAGGAAACCTACAGGAAAGAAGTTTAAAAGTAATGTTGATGTCAATTTCAAAAACAAAAGAGCTGGCAGGCTAATTTCTCGAAGTCTTCGAAATAAGACAAACTCTCGTGCAAATGCGATCAACATGATTGAGGTTAACGAAAGCTCAGACTCTGAAATTGACAAATTCCTTGCAGAGGAAGACCCTGTGTCATTCAGGCCATACCCTGACTGACCCTATAACTTTGTCGATAATTTACCTCCTTGTTTGAAAGACAATCCAGAGTTTCCTAGTGTCCAGCTCTGCAATAAATCTACTATCCATATGGAGGGTTCTCCGATCCATAATCTTGTTCGTTCTGATGCAAACGCCACACAGTCACAGTGCGATGTCTGTCTATCATGGATCGACAAATACTATATTGATGTCCCGTTTCTACAGTCACGTGTTAAGTTTTTAAAAGACCAGGTTAATGTTTTAACAAACGAAAACCACAGGCTTGAATCTATCATCCAAGGGAAGGAGAAGCGTATGAAAACAACAGGTCATGTGATATTTAAAAACATAGAGGCAGCCACAACCATCGTTAACTCCAAAGTTTCATGATACGATTTGATTTCATGATTAGAGGTATGATTTTTTTTTTAATTTAATAGCATGATTGTTGTCATTCTTAAGTTAGATTATTTGGTTTGTTGCATAAACTATTTTTATTATTAAATTAGCCTGTTTTATTTATTGAATAAAATGAGATTTCATTTAGTATTATAACATGCTACAGAATCGTAAGATTCTGTAGCCAGTTAAGAAAATTCGAATTGTCTAAATTAATGACAGAAAACATATTTGAAATATTCCTATTTTCTTTTGCTTTCAGGATAATTCAGTGGTCCATGATTTCAAAATTGATCTGAGGAACTTTTAAGATCTCCCAGTCATATCTATGATGTATTTTGAATAAACAGAAATAGACTGTTGTTAGTTTTTGGATATTTAGTAAAATCAGGGTGGTTGCATCCCCCTTTATTTTTGAAACAAATTTGATCTCAGGAACAGAAACAATTATGTTTCTTGAGACCTTTATAAACCTATCATTTTGTAAACAGTGGATCATCTTGGCCTGGGGATAGAGTATGGATATTTTCACACAGACTTGAATGGGACATAACACATATTACAGCTTTAGCTTTTGTGTATTATGTTTTGGTTTAAGTTCTTCTTATCTCGATATGATAATAGATGATGATAGTTTTTTGTCTTCATAATTTATTGTTATTTGAGATAATTCTCTTCATATGTTTTCCATATCTCACGTTTCAGATATAATATAGTGTGATCATTAATTCGATACAAATCTGAGATTTATCTCTTATTTCCTATTGAATGTATAACTACAAGTTCTTACAAGAAGATTTATATCATTGTAGTCACTTGTAAATCATAAGATCACTGTAACTGTGTCCGTTATATGTTTTGTTATCAAAACTCAATCTCCAGCATATTGTTTCGCATTTGTTCGAAGCAACCTTGAGATTCGTTGCAGGTTTACTTCTCAGATAAGGTGACTGGATATTGACTATTGTACAGACATTGGATGCATTAACAGGTTAGTCTGTTATTTGATTTCATTTCCTTGTTGAATATAGAAGTTTTTTTATATATAGAACGAATTCCACTATCTATAATTTTATGTTCAATTAAGTAGTTTAATATTTGATTTTATGTATACATCCAAGAAAACAAATCAAAAAACTAAATAGTATTTTCACTTTCTTTATTACTATTGTTAAAGGAACCAATTTACATTCGATTTTTATGAGTTTAGATTAAAACTCGTGATTTGTACAGATTGTATATAGAACTATTATACATATATTATTTAAATAAATTGCACACACACACACACACATATATATATATAGATGTACATATATATTTTAGTGATTGTTATTTAGTAAGTTATTGTATTTCTTTTAGTTATTTTTTCGCTTTCTTTAGAACTTAGATCGGCCAATGGAGCCACTAAACTCATCGGAGTGAATTAATCCAAACGGCTTGGGTTAATTAGACAACCCTGGACCAGATTCACTCTTCCAATTGACGAGCGGTCAATTTCGCCTGTCAACAAATGGCGCTAGAAGGAGGGCCTGAATATTATTAATGGCACATGGAGGTCGTAAGACCCCTCCCCCACCTACTCGTTCACATATAGTAACAAGAAGTCATTCTGACGACAAAATTGTTCCTCAAACAACAACCACATCAAATGATACTTCATAGATCACCGTTGAACTAGTAACTCCAAAACCCCCAAGGGACAACGTACAAGAAATTGTTCGTCAATCCCTCATTAGGACACACAGTTCCTTAGCCCGTATCAGGCAACCATGCCGACCTTTGAACCAACCATTAGGCTTCTCTTATATCAGGGAAAAACTTGAAGGTACTGATCTTATCCTAAACCCTTCGGATCCAGATCATATCCTCACTCCTGCGGCAGGAGGATCTAGTATTCCACCATCACCACCCCCTTCATCTCCTTCTTCTTCTGGAGAAGAATCATCAGATGAAGGCAGTTCTTCATCTCAGCCTTCGACACCTCCCACACCTATGGCCAATCCAAAAAATCCCACTAGACCTTGGCTCAACCAAGATGCAGTGGCCATACCTGGTCCACAACATCCTTTGACTAAACATCCGGAGAAATGGCTCCCTAAATTTGACCCAGATTCCAAGCATATTGCATAAGATCATATCAAAAAATTTATGCTAGACATTAGGCTCCGTAGTGTTGAACATGAAGACGTAGTGTGTAGATTGTTTCCCTACACCTTTGAAGGCAATGCCTCTACCTGGTACTTTTCCCAACAACCCCACGCCATCGTGTCATGGGATAAATTCGAGTCTTGTTTCCTTGAAAAATTCGGAGACGAAAAATCTCCTGAAGTCCTAGTCATGGAACTCTCTAGTTTAAAGATGAATCCCAAAGAAAAGATAAAAGACTTTAATCAAAGGTTCCTGACATTAAAGAATCGAATCCCCACGGATTCGATGCCTGCCGAAAATCTAATCGTCGCATACTACACGAAAGCCTTACATCAAAACATAGCCATTTGGGTAAAAGGGTCCAAGAAAGCCACATTGTTAGAAGCCTTTGAAGAGGCGATTCAAATCGAGAAAGATATTCTCAGCTTAAAAGACAATACCTGTAACCAGGTAGAGACTATTTCATCCTCCAAGAAGAAAATCGAAATCCTTCCTAAACCTTCCCAAAACAAAACTCAACCAGATAGTTCGGATCTAGAAAACTTACAGAAGGTCATTCAGAAGTTGTCTAATCAAGTTATAGATTTGAAAAGATCAGCTGAAGAAGCTTCTTCAAGCAAAGGGCCTTACAAACCTCCTTTTAGAAAGCCTTTTCCCAAAAACCGGCCTAACTCAAATTCTGAAGGCTTAAACCTAGAAAACTTACAATTCGCTATTCAGACGATTCTAGAAGCACATGATAACTTGATTCCTCCCGAGATTCCTGAAGAAGTAGCTGAACAAGAGATAGTGGAAGAGGACGAATCCTCCCCAAACATTTTTGGACATTTTTCGGATAGCATTTTTCAAGCTAATTTCAAAACAGTGCATCCTTACAATACCAGGAGCAAGACAACAAATAAGTCTTCTTCTGAAATTGTAACTAACGCACCTCCAAAATAGTCTAAATCAATTGAAACTAAACATAATTCAACAGCCCCAAGTTTAGAGTATGATTTGATTGAGGATCTAAAAAAACTTAGGGCTAACATTTCTGTTTAGGAATTATTAAAATTCTCTTTTCTTCTGCAAAACATGCTGCAGAATATTGCAGAAAACAACAAAAACAACAATCCAAACAACAACAAAGTTGCTGAAAACAACCCCAAAACACCTCAAAAGGTCTTCGCCAAAATGACATCAGAGCCTTCTGATAAAAGAGACCTTGCTGTAAAAAGTGTAACAAATGTAGATAAACTAGTTTCAGGGGTTGCGATTAAAAAACAACAAACTTCTGCTATTAATACTCGTAGAAATGTCCCACCCTTTTTGTTGACTTTTGAAATTTTCAATAGGAATGTACATCACTGTATGGTAGATTCAAGTGCATCATCAAATGTAATGCCTTGGTTTGTCTGTCAAAAAATTAATGCCGAAGTTCAACCGTCCAGCCTGAAAATTATCCAACTTGATCGAACTAGTGTTAAAGTCATAAGTGAATTAAAAAATGTGCTCATCAGATTATCATCTAATCCTAAAGTCCATCAAGTTATTGATATCATTGTCGTAGATATCCCACAAGTATATGGTTTGTTTTTAAGTAGAGATTGGTCAGAACAATTACATGGCTATTTTGCAACGGATTGGTCTCACTTGTGGCTGCCCGAGAATGGAAAGCCTAACAGAATCAAGGTAAATCGTGAGTGTTATATTAAGTTCACGGTAACTGATTTAAATGATCCCAATGAACCATTCACTGCTTCCACCAATTCACTTGAAATATAGGGGATGGACACTGTTTTTGGCAATTTCATGGCTGAAACTTCCACCATTACTAACTCAGAACAACAGTCTGAAATTATGATATGCAC
The DNA here is from genome assembly GCA_009831015.1 of Picea engelmannii. Lineage (NCBI taxonomy): Eukaryota > Viridiplantae > Streptophyta > Pinopsida > Pinales > Pinaceae > Picea > Picea engelmannii. The sequence goes on along the minus strand of ML804995.1, from coordinate 150,123 downwards.
ACAGTCAAAAACATTCTCCCAGTGGTCACATGCACTTGACGAAAATCAAATCTAGTCTCTTTACTTCGATGGATATAAATCTAAGGAAGGAGCTAGTGCAGGGTGCATACTCATTGATCCAGCAGGTAACAAAACTTTGATTCCTTTCCAGTTAGAATTTGAATGCACAAACAATACGACTGAATACGAGGCACTCCTGCGAGGTCTCAGGAAAGCACTAGATTTGAAGATCCATAATTTGTCTATCTTTGGTGATTCAGAAATTGTGGTTAAACAAGTAAAAAATTCTATTCATTGTTTATCTCCACACCTAAGAAGCTATCAGACTGAGGTATGGAATTTAATGAACAAGTTTTTTGCGTTTAATATTAATTCTATTCCAAGATTGAATAATTCTGAGGCTGATTTGTTAGCTAACGTCGCCTCAATTTTTTTTCCTGCAGAAGGCCTATCTCCAAATGCGTTTTCCGTCAAGTTGTTGCTCAAACCATATGTCCCAGACAACATCACCAATTGGAGAGTCTTCGATGACGATCAATAGATTATCAATTTTCTGCACATGGAAGAGACTTTCCAGGGCGCAGTTTTCGACGAAGGTACCCACGAGGAAAACCTTCACGATTTTATGGTAATACCAAATTCAAGATCCCCAGAGTCTACATCGGACATGGTAAACTCTATCCCAAAATATGTGGTTAGATTAGAAAATTTTTATGATCTTCACGATAAATTCAGAAAATCAGTGAATTGTAAAACAAATAGTTATGCCTTGACACATGAAAAAGTAAATTTAGGAACTAAAGATAACCCACAGTGCATCAATTTAGGGTTGGGATGTTATGAGCAAGAAAAGATAGCATTTATTAAGTTGTTTAAGGAATTCAAAGATGTCTTTTCCTGGACATACGATAACCTAAAGACCTTTGATCCTAACATCATGCAACACATAATTCCCATGAAACCCCAGACCCAACCTTTTCAACAAAAGTTAAGAAAGATGCACCTGAAACTTGAACCAACAGTCAAGAAATAATTAAACAAACTCTTGAATGCTAAAATAATATTCCCAATAAGACATACACAGTGGGTCTCTAATCTTGTCCATGTGAGGAAGAAGAGGGGTGAAATCCGACTATGTGTCGATTTCCAAAATTTAAACCGAGCGTCTGATAAAGACAACTACCTTGTCCCTCCCATGGAACATATCCTTTAGCAAGTATCTGGTTCTGAAATATTATTGCTGCTGGATGGTTTTTCAGGGTATAACCAAGTCCTTATGTCTCCCCCAGACCAGCTCAAAACTACTTTCCGTACCCCATGGGGCACCTACGCTTATAGGAAGATGCCCTTTGGGCTCATAAATGCCGGTGCCACTTTTCAGAGAGTGATGGATATCGCTTTCCATGGCTTAATCAATCAATCTATAGTAGTTTACCTAGATGACGTCACTATCTTCTCAAAAAATAAAGGAGATCATCTAGCCCATCTAAGATCTGTTCTGCAGCGATGTCGTAAGTACGACATTTCTTTAAATCCTAAAAAATCTCTCTTCACAGTAGAACAAGGTAAGCTCCTCGGATTCATTGTATCAAATGAAGGGATGATTATTGACCTTGAAAGGACCCAATTCATTTCAAAACTGCCCCCTCCCTCTTCAAAAAAGTCCATGCAATCTTTCTTAGGAAAGATAAACTTTGTTAGGAGGCTCGTCCCCAGCTTTTCAGAAATGGTCAGACCATTACAAAATTTAATAAAAAAGGATGTACAGTACCATTGGGGACCTTTGGAAAGTCAGGATTTTGACTCAATAAAAAAGGCCATAGTAGACACTCCTTCTCTAATGAGCCCTGAATTTTTGCGAGACTTCACCCTCTACACGTTTTCTTCTGATCGATCTTATGTTGTTGTCTTAACCCAAAAGAATGTTGAAAACAACGAAGTCCCAATTTCCTTTATGAGCTCAGCCTTCAAGGGAGAAGAACTTAATTACCCAGCAGTAGATCAGCAGGCCTATGCCGTTTTTAAAGCGGTGAAACACTTCTGATCTTATCTACTGAAATCTAGGACGAAAATCATTGTCCCTTACCCCACTGTCAGAAATTTTTTAGTGCAGAAAGAACTAGGTGAAAAAAGGGCAAATTTGGTCACATCCTTACAAGAATATGACATAGAAATCACCCCAGCACAAATTGTTAAAGGCCAAGGTTTATGTAAGTTGGTTGTTGATTCAGCTATAGGACAGCAAAATGAAATTGATATGTTAATTCCAGATCAGCACTATCAAAATCAAATCTGTTGTGCACAAAACCTTACTAGTCCCTGGTACGATGACATCAAATTTTGTCTTATACATGGATCAGCTCCTCGTCACCTTGATCCCCAAAAAAGGAGAGCACTAAGATTAAAATATGTTTCTTTTCAGCTGATGAACAGTATTTTGTTTCGCTAAAATTTCGATGGAATACTTATGCGCTGTCTTGAAAAAGATGAAGCAGAAAAAGTCTTATTGGAATTACATGCAGGAGAAGCTGGTGGGCATTTTGGTGGAGACACCACCGCCCACAAAGTATTAAGAGCAGGTTATTACTGGCCTACCCTTTTCAAAGACTCTCATGCCTTATGCTGCAAGTGTGTAATCTGTCAAAAGGCATCTGGAAGAATACAGAAACCATCATTCTGACTGCAACCAATTTTGGTAGACTCCCCTTTTCAGTAGTGGGGCTTGGATATTATAGGTCCAATCAATTCGGCATCCTCGCAGCAACATAAATACATCATAACAACAACAGATTATTTCACTAGATGGTCCAAGGCTGCCCCATTAAAAGCTGTAAATACTAGCCAGGTAATATCCTTCCTGAATTCGGAAAAGAGATGAAGTGAGACGTAATGTCAATGTGGCTAGGGCCTAAACCCTAGCCGCCTCCGCTCTGGTTTTTCAATTGCAGGGGCATGGATCTTCTTCTGTATAAGCCGATCAGGGTTCCCCTTGCTTTCTTTGCATACAGGGCCGTGGATCGGCGTTTTTCAGAGCGTCCCTCCTGCGTTTCGCCTGCGTTTTCCTAAGTTTTTGCATGCGTTTTGGAGCAGTGGTCTTGGCTTGCCTCTGCGACTTTCTCCATCTTCTTGTTTGCTGGTGGTCGCCGCCCTGCTTTGATGGCCCCAGATCCGACTGCCGATATGGAAGAAGATCCTTTGGAAGCATTCAAAGCGTTAGTCCGCTCGGCATGACCTAATTCCAAGCCTTCTCTCTCATCTAAGTTTGTTAAGGAGATGGAGGAGATCCCTTCTCTGGAGATATCTCCAGAGGAGCCTTGCAATCTTGCCCTCCTTCTAGCAGAAAAGGCCCTCATCGGAAATTTTACGGGGTTATGGCCCAGCCCCAAAACGGTGGAGGCATGGATGGATGATCATTGGAAGTCGCTGATACAGGGAAACGTTTCTCTGTGCGCAGTAGGTAGGGGTTTTTTTGTCTTCAGTTTCTCGAGGATAGAGGACCGTGATCTAGTTTTCAGATATGGACCCTATTTCATGGGGTCGAGAGGGCTGTTCTTAGCCCCCTGGACTCTTGAATTCAATCATGGAGCCGAGATCACCGCAACCCTTGTTTGGGTTAGGCTGCCTCATCTTCCCTTGCATCTCTGGGGGAAAAGATCTCTGGAGGACATTGGAAATAAGCTTGGGCGTTTCCTGGACAGTGTGGAGCCGAAAGGGGATCAGTTTACCTGCGCCTGTATTTGTGTTGAGGTTAACCTCGAGAAAGGCCTTCCGGAAGCCATTAAGCTCTCCCTGGGGGAATGGTGCCATATCCAAGAGCTGGACTACGAGCAGATTCCTTTTAAGTGCCTCCGGTGCCATGCTTACGGTCATTTCGCAAAAAGCTGCCCCAAAGCCTCCAAGGAGCCAAGACCAGTCAAAGAAGATGATTTTCAGCCAGTATATAACCGACGAAGGCAGCCAAGGTGAAAGGTTCCACTACCCCAGGCTCTGAAGGCCACTCACTCAGCAGAGGCAACTCTAGAAAATAAAAACAACTTTGATGTGTTGAAGGAAGATGAAGCCCTAGATCCAGAAGCAACAATAATTAAGGAAGATCCTCCGGCAGACGAAAGCCTTCCGGATTCCACCCCCCCAGATTCAGTAGCAACGAGAGAAATTCGGGCTTCAGATCCGGAACCCTCTGCCCCTACAGATATGGTTGTTTCAGTCCCCTCTAGCGGCTCTGTGGAAACTTCTGAACCTGAAGGCAATTCAGTTCTGTCTCCACCCCTTACCCGAGGGCGAAGGACCAACAAAGCGCGTAGATAAAAGGAGGTGGCCTCCAACATTTCTTTAGGTTCTCAGAAAAAGATGGATCCCTACTTTAAGGGGAAAATTTCATCCCCCTCGGTTTAATGCTTTGCTTCTGTCTTCTACTGTGCTCACAGTTTGTGAGAATTTACTCATGTATGCACTTTTTTTCATTTTCTCGAATTATCTCAAGAAGCAGATGGGATCGGTCTCCCAAGACATTCACAAGAAGGTTGGCAGCACTGTTAGAGGTCACCAACCTTCTTCAGATTTGTAACTTTCTGATTCTAGCTTGCCAGAATGCCGCTTAATGCAACCTAACCGTTCTTGTCAAAAAAAAAATATCCTTCCTGAATTCAAATATTATCACTCGTTTCGGTATTCCTGAATGCCTAGTATTTGACAATGCTTCATATTTTTCATTTATTGAAATGAGTGAGTTCGCTCTAGAAAAATGAATAAAATTAAAATATTTTGCCAGCTATTACCCTCAAGGCAATGGTTTGGCGAAATCAACAAATAAAAACCTGATCAAAATCATCAAGAGAACGGTCTCTGAAAACCATACAAACTGACATAACACACTATTGAACACAATCTGGGCTGACAGGGTAACTCCTAAAACTATTGTTGGTAATTCCCCCTTTTTTCTCGTTTATGGCAGGGAAGCGATTCTTCCACCGCATGCCCTTCTTCCATCTTTGCAGTTATCATAGAAGGTGCAAGAAGAAGATTGTCCTCCCTTGGAGAGCCGGATTAACGCTTTGCTAAAGTTAGAGGAAGTAAGGGCTCAAGCAAAATGAAAATTGGATCAACATCAACTCATTGTTAAAAACTAGTTTGATTCCAATTTTGCCTTGACAGAAATTTCGAGGTAGGCGACCTTGTCCTTAAGTGGGACAAACCTCATGAGGGAAAAGGAGAGCATACTAAGTTTCAAAACCTATGGTTAGGACCATTTTTAATCGCTGAAAAACTAGGTCCTAGTTCCTTTCGCCTGCAGAATTTAGAGGGAGACCCAGACACATTCCCGGTGAATGGACAAGCTCTCAAAAAATACTTTACCTGATGAGTCTCCCATACACCTTTTGTAAGTATTTTCTGTTTTGTTTTCCTTACTATTTGTTTTTCTTTTCTGGTTTGTTTTTTTTTCATTTCTGCTTATCGGTCTTTCTTTTTGAAACACACATGCCTACACCACGGGCTAGCTCAGACAAAGAAAACAGAATACTTCCCCCTCGAAAATAGCTGCTAAAAGTTGTCAGAACATCAATTGTTGTATTTCTCTGAAATTGTATCCTTGTTAAAGATGATTTTTTGTTTGAAAATCATTTTCTCGGTTTCAATCTGCAATTGAAAGTATTCACGACCATCTATAAAAATATTTTTACATTGTCCCTGTTCTTTAAGAGAGCAACTGAACGATGTCTCCCTAATCTTGAAAGTCGGTTTTATTAATGAACTATTTTTGGATCTTGATGAAGGACAACACAAAATTTTTTAAGGTCTGTGACATATCAAGATGTGTTAAAAACTGGAATTTTTAGCATCACCCCACTCTATTGAATATTTTAAAAACTATAATATGAATAAAATCTCAGAGAGCTGTGGGAAGTGTTTGTAAACCTACCGGGACACTGAACAGGTCTGCTGGCAGTGGGTAAATGCATGTATGATGCCAAGATAACTTCACCGGGGTACTGAACAGCCCCGCTGGTAGCGAAGCAATGTTAGGTAAAAGAAAATTCTCAGATGTGAATTTCGTTTTGGCCCTAAGCATCCTTCGTTCTGATCTGAAATTTCTTGACAGGATACAGACGTCAGAGTGGGTTAATTGACATCCCTGTTGAGGCTATGAACACCTGCTAGCAGCAGTGGCTTTGTTAACAGTATTGAAGATTTTAACTTAACATCGTGACTTTCTTTTGCCAAGTTTGTCACTAGTTTCGTTTCTTTAAAAATAAAAGTTATCTGAAATTAAACTGCTTCATGATTATTTGAGATGTTCAAATGACTTTTCAGTTGTTCTTTGATTTGAAGTTTTTCATATTTTTCTAACCTAAACTCGTTCGTGTAACAGAGATAACTGCTTCTCCCAGCATGTCGCCATTGTTGGCAGCAATAATCTTATTTTTATTTTTATTATATAAATAAAATGACCTACATAAGCTTCCTACATAGGGTCATGAAATTTTATTACTCTTCATGAGCAGTTTCCGAAACGACAGTTGTAAATCATCGCTTCTCCTTTCAAGCTTTGTTTTCATGATTGCAAGCATGAAAACTTGCGACTGGGATTACCATTATGTTTTTTAAATTTCATTAAAGGCAAATTGCTCATATGGTTTATTACAAAATTTTGATTTCTTGCTATGAAGATGTTGCTCTCCTTGTTTGTGATCCTTTCAATTCTAAGCATGCCTAAGAGATTGATGGTTTTATGAACGAAAGACCCCCACCATTTGATTTTTGTATAGTGTTGGTTTGATCCTTGGTTACGTTTCTTTTACAAAAACTCTTGATTTTTCACTTACCCAAACTTTGAAATCAAACCCATGATGCACTCACTCATTTTCGTTTCAATATTTTGGTCCTAGCTCGTACTCAATGCCAAGGTGGCATACGATTTGTAGACTGCCATTACTTCTTAGGATGGCCTCGGGTTTCACAAACCTCTTTGCATGGGTTTTAATTAAACACCCTTCCCATCATATGAGTCTTTACAACATTTATTTTTGGGCTCGGGTTATTGACTATTGTACAGATGTTGGATGCATTAACAGGTTAGTCTGCTATTTGATTTCATTTCCTTGCTAAATATAGAAGTTTTTTATATATAGAATGATTTCCACTATCTATAATTTTCTGTTCAATTAAGTAGTTTAATATTTGATTTTATGTATACATCCAAGAAAACAAATCAAAAAACTAAATAGTATTTTCGCTTTCTTTATTACTGTTGTTAAAGGAACCAATTTACATTCAATTTTTATGAGTTTAGATTAAAACTCGTGATTTGTACAGATTGTATATAGAACTATTATACATATATTATTTAAATAAACTGTACATATATATATATTTAGATGTACATATATATTTTAGTGATTGTTATTTAGTAAGTTATTGTATTTCCTTTAGTTATTTTTTCTCTTTCTTTAGAACTTAGATCGGCCAACAGAGCCACTAAACCCATCTAAGTGAATTATCCAAACGGCTTGGGTTAATTAGACAACTCATGACCGGATTCACTCTTTCAGTTGACGAGTGGTCAATTTCGCTCGTCAACAGGTTGGTAAAGGATGAACATATGATTGAAAATGAGCATACCGAAATGCAACATTACAGAGGCCTCCCTGACCTTTGGTATCTCATCCAAGAGGGAAATTTTCCTTGCATTCAGAGATGTTGGAAAGGAGGTTAGGAATGCAATTGGGGAAAATTTAGAATCAATTTTTTATGGTGTTGATGTTGGTTTGAACCATCAGAGAGTTGAAGGCAATTCTCATGTCAATTTTGTTTACAAAACAGATGAGGAGATAGATTCCATGTCCATAGAGGATATATGAGAGTATTCAAAATTTTTCAGTAATAGTTTGAAGGCGTTAATTCAAAATGATGAACCAAACACCAGATTGGCATGTGTTACATTTAGTAAATTTTTCATGCATTTGATGATAGTTTTCTTGTAGTTTTAGATAAATATCATTGTATCTTTAAAAATAATTGGGTTGTTATCGTCATTCATTGGAGTTTGGTCATTTGTTAAATGAATCTCTAGTAAATAGGGGACTTGATTCATCGAGCTTAAATTTGGAAGGGTTGAATCAGGTATGTGCTTAAAAATATCCACTTTAGTTGTCCAAACTTCAGAACTTGTTGAATAATTAACATGCCTGATTTTTATTTTTTTGTATTAGTGTAAACACAGATTCATATTCCGTCTCCCACTACTTGGGAAGGCTTGTCCCAATTCTCATTAGGAGAGTTTGAAGAGGGTGGGAGTTCACAGGTATCATTGCATGTTGAAAAGAAATTTAGTTATATATGAAAATTGCAATGTCATTTAAATCATTAATTTAAAAGAAAAATGTCTTAAACAATATATAATTTATTGAATCTTAGGGTATGGTGGGTAAGACCGTGACTCAACCGACCATGGGAATTCCATCCTCTTTTGTGGTTGATGATATTCAGGTTGGCACATCGTAGGTATTACATGTTTCAAAATTGAAAACTACAACTTACTCTGTTAAAATCATTTAAATTTAATTTTCAAATGTACAAATTTGAAATGTGTTATAGGGAAATGTGGAGAAGAGAGTGAGGAAGATTGGGATTGAGGAGGATGCATCCATACTTGAGAATGATGCATCTATTCGGGATATTGCTTAATTAAATGCATGTACATTGTACATTAGTGAGTTTTAGTTTGTTTTTATGTTGGGCCTTTTATATATAAGTGTTCAATCTTATTTGTGTTGAATATGCATATTTGTTTTACTTTTTTCAAATTTATGTTTGATCAAATTTTTAATTAAGACTTTCCTATTCATAGAAAGGTTACTCAATTATTGTCTATATAACTTTTCAACACTTCAATAAATAATTTTGAAATATATAGAACTCCTATATAAACTTATCGTCATCTAAAATGGTACATTCAATCTTATTTATGTTTAGATCATGATGCAAACCTAATTTTGAAATCTAGCATTTGATTATATGAGAAAAAAATATAGATCTCCCACGTCAAAAAGAGGGAATATTCTAAATTCACTTGGATACTGATCTTATTTAAGATTATATCATGATTCAACCCGAACTATTCTAGATTTAAAAGTATGATTACATGATATTATTCATGATTTTATTTATAGATGTTTAAACTCTAGATCATGATGCAGAGAATTTTGAACTTGATCATTTGATTATTTTAGAACAAACTCTATCTCACATCAGAAAAGGGGAAGATTCCAAATTTTCTTCAATTGCATTCCTTGCCTTCTTGTCTAAGAATGGTGTAATATGTAGATGTGTTTTTTTCATACAACGAAGTGAATTCCACTATTCCATCTATTCCACTGCAGAAGAGGAGATACGTATTTTCCTTGAAGAATGGCTTAATATGGAGATTTGTGAACTTTATGCATGTACATAAGAGAATTTACAAGCACACAATTTTTCTCTTTTAAAATTTGCTAGATATGATCTTACTTTGTTTAGATCATGTAGGCAATGTTGAAAAAGCATTTGGTTATAAAAGAAAATTAAATATTTATGTAAAGAATGGCTTAATATGGAGAGTAACTATTTTGGAAGTGATAATATTTAGAGAGAGCAATAATCTTAGATCCATGGAACTCCGGTTGGGTAGGTTATTCTTGCTCACATGGTTATGTTAATCTTGATGATCTGCTTGGGTATGTTATTCTTTCTCATTGTTATTTAATAAAGTTAAATCTCTTTAAAATATTTTCTAATAAAGTATATGCTAGTATGTGTTATTGGTTTTTCTTTTTATTGTTACAATGATATTTAAATTATTGGTAGAAAATGAGCACATGGATTTTGGAAGATGAAACTGTTGAATCATATATTTGTGAAACTCCAGTTGGGTATGTTATTCTTGATCACATGGTTATGTTAATCTTGATGATCTGTTTGGGTATGTTATTATTTCTCATTGTTATTTAATAAAGTTAAATATCTTTAAAATATTTGCTAATAAAGTATATGCTAATATGTGTTATTTTTTTTTCTCTTTTTTGTTACAATGATGTTTAAATTATTGGTAGAAAATGAACACATGGATTTTGGAAGATGAAACTTCAATAGTTTTGGTATGTCAACTTTTCTTTAATCACAATTTGTTTTATTTATCTAAAGTGGTATCTGTACATTTTATTTGAAATTTGTAGATATATTTTATTTAAAATTTTTAAATTTTAAATTTGATTTTTTTTTTTTCCAGGTATGAAGAGATATATCTCAACGATGGTTTAGAGTTGACGTTTGGAGATAAATGTCAATTGCTTCTTAGTTTTTATTAGTTTTTGTTAATTTTTAGACCAACACCACTTAATGGTCATACTTAGATTATATTATTACCCTATATAAGCTGATGGGTATGTACATGCATGATGTTATGACATTACATTAGTGTAATGTAATTTATATATGGAAATAACTCATTACTAAGAAGTGATTGGATTCATTTTATGCATGAAATCATGGGTTAGCAACTCCACATTGAATGCAAAATCTTACCTTATTTGTTTCATTACTAGTATAGAGTATTCAATATGAATATCCAATGTCATTTGAGTTAACATGTCATATGATTTTCCTTGGGGCTTCTGTGCATGCAAAATTGGCATGCACAGAACTGTTGGGGCATGCACAAAACTATTGAGAAGTGGTTTAAAAAGATTGGTAGTCATGGGAGACTAATATCATATGAAATGATATAATCTAATTATAATAATAATACTATATAGTTATATTATTACCATATATAAGTTGATGTGTATGTACATGCATGATGTTATGACTAGACATTAGTGTAATGTAATTTATATATGGAAAACACTCTTTACTAATAAGTGATTGTATTCATATTATGAATAAGAGATCATGGGTTAGTAAATCCATATTGAACACAAAGGCTTACCTTATTTGATTCATTACTAGTATAGTGTATTCATTATGAATATCCAATGCCATTTGAGTTAACATGTCGTATGTTTTTCCTTGGGGATTATGTGCATTCCAAATTGACATGCACAATAGCCATAGGGTTGTTGTGCATGCCAATTTGGCATGTACAAAACTATTGAGAAGTGGTTTAAATGGATTGGTAGTCATGGGAGATTAATATCATATGAACTGATATAAGCTAATTATAATAATAATAATATATCCTTATATTATTTCCCTATATAAGTTGATGGGTATGTATATGCATAACGTTATGACTAGACATTAATGTAATGTAATTTATATATGGAAAGCACTCATTACTATGTAGTGATTGGATTCATATTATGCATAAGAGATCATGGGTTAGTAAATCCATATTGAACACAAATTCTTACCTTATTTGATTCATTACTAGTATAGTGTATTCATTATGAATATCCAATGCCATTTGAGTTAACATGTCATATGTTTTTCCTTGGGACTTATGTGCATGCCAAATTGGCATGCACAACAATGATAGGGTTGTTGTGCATTCCAATTTGGCATGCACAGAATTGTTGGGGCATGCGCATAACTATTGGGAAGTGGGCATGGACAGAACTATTGGCATGCATAGAACTATTGGGAAGTGGGAACTATTGGAGAATGCTCAAAACTATTGGGGCGTGCACAGAAATATTGGGGCATGCACATAACATGTCATATTCTTTTCCTTAGGGTTGTTGTGGCATGCAAAAAACTGTTGGGAAGCGGTGTAAAAGGATTGGAACATAACTGTGCCATTTATATTCATGACAACCTGATACACGACCAATTGAACATATGTACTTTTAATTAAAGAGCTATATCCACTCAGAAATACTTTTCATACATAGAACTCTGAGATGCTTTCTTCAGCCAAACCTCATTTCTATAAAGAATGCCATTTTGGATTTCATCCCAAATTGGGATGGTACTTCATTGACAGTTGTAAATTGTTTTAAGATATCATGTTAAATATATTTTAATGCTATTCAATCTCTCCTTTTGGTGATGTATTTAGTGTCAGTAAGATGGAATTTCTAGTGGTGATTATTATTAGTGGGGCATTTATGTATATCTAAAGAGTGTAATTAGAGTTAATGTGATCTCTTTTGTGCTTCCTTTTACTTAAAATAGGAAGCTAAAGGTTCATAGAGAGCTCTATGCTTGAGAAGTATTGGAGGTTTATTGTAACATGTTTAAAGATTAATGAAGTGGTTTATCTTTGACATTAAATTTTTTCGGTATATATAATAAGTTTGTTACCACTATAAATATTGGTGCTCTTCTTTCTTGTGTTTTCATATATATTTTTTCTTATTTTCACTTGCTTATGCTAAAAGATAATGGTGAATGTTCATAGAAAATTAGATGAATATTGATAAATGATTGTTTCCCTTGTATTTTCTTCCTATGATTTGCTTGTGGTTAATGGTGCATCGTCACTAGAGGATTATTGATAAGTGTTTTTTTTCATTAGAGGATTATAGTGTTTTTTTTCCAATAGAAGATTAATGAAGTGGTGTAAAAGGATTGGTAGTCATGGGAGACTAATATCATATGAACTGATATAAGATAATATAATAATAATAATAATATATAATTACATTATTACCATATATATAATTATAATAATAATATATACTTATATTATTACCCTATATAAGTTGATGGGTATGTACAGACATAATGTTATGACTAGACATTAGTGTAATGCAATATACATGGAAAGCACTCTTTACTAAGCAGTGAATGGATTCATGTTATGTATAAGAGATCATGGGTTAGTAACTCCATATTGAACACAAATGGTTACCTTATTTGATTCATTACTAGTATAGTGTATTCATTATAAGGAATTTGTATGATGTTTCAATTATATAGGGAATTACTAAAAAATATGTATTTATTTTGATACATATATCATACATCAACATAGAATATTTTTACATAATTGTACATATCAACAAAAAATAGATTAAATTCTAAAAGATCAATGATTAATTCAAATACAAAATAATGTTTTTGAGAGAAATTATCTAATCCATGGACATATGCATTGAACTGCAACCAAATCTCTTGTTCAAGTCAATGTGTTATCTTAGTGCACATCACTCTTTGGAAGGATATGTACTAAGATATTCCTCAACTTGAACATGATCAAGGGCAAGGTGCTAGATTTTATTTTTCTACCCTTTTGTAGTATAGAGATTCAATGCAAGAAATGCGCTTATTTGCATATTATATCAGGATTACATGGAGTAATTGATCAATCAATTTATTTTTGCAACTTAGTATTGGTATAGATAATCACACATATGATGTTCAATTACATAAAACAATATCCTAAATAATTTATTGTAAAAAATAATGTTTTCACATAATCACTACACAAATATAACAATCCTCCCTTGTGCATCTCCATTATTTCTCATACCAAGCATCTAGGGTTTGCCTACTTTTTTCCATGGATTTTTTTATATTTTTCATTCAAGTTCAAATACATATACATTTTTAAGATTCCTTAGAGAGATATTATGATTCTTAACATATGGTTTATACTAAAATTATCCCTAATTAATGGAGTATCATATATTANTGAAGGATAACACTCCAAGAGAATCCAACCCTAGACCTAGACTTTCATATCCAAAACTATAATATGAAATTGATTACCCTGGGATGAACCAGAATTGTAAATGACATGAAGTCACAATGGAAGGGAGAGGTGTTTAAGAGAAAAATAGAATTGGAAATGTAAATAATAAATTTATCATTAAATTTTAAAATTGAGCTAGTACATAGATGATATGCTAGAACTAGGCATGATTGTTTCTAAGTCTCCACGTGTGTAAGCTCCAACTTCAAACCATGCCAAAAATTTTGAGAATTGATCCCACTAATTTAGATTTGGAGGTTTCCACTAAGTCAAGTTCACGAGTGAGTAAGCAAAATGACATGTTCAAAATTGAGTGAATGAGAAATTTTGAGTTGAGTTGTATGACACCCTGACAAATCATACAATAAGTGGGTGGCATATTAACATAGTGTAAGTGGGTGGCATATTGACAAAGACGTGTTAGATATTTCTAACATGTTATATCTATGAAAATATAAATTCAAGCATATATTGTGTGGATATTTGAATATACATTCTTGTAGAGCTTATGTACTTCTCAAGCTTCCACTGATTCATTTTGCATGCGTATGCATTGCATCAAACTTATTGTAAATTTTAACCCTTGTTCATTTCATTTCGTAAATTCTAGAATGTATACATCACTTGTTTAAAGAAATCGTAATGGTATGCCATCTTCAATTATTCGTTCATGATTGGCTTTGGACATTTTCCATTTTCTAGCTTTTGTTTTTTTTCTTGATTGAACTTCTATTAACTTTATGTGTGTTGCACATACCAAATGCCGATATTGACAACTTATGACATCAGACTGATAGTCTTGAAAGTGAACATGACTATTGGTTTGATGGTTTTCTTGAAAAAAATATCCTTTCAATACGATGAATCCTCTTTCATATATAAAACAATTATCATCAAAATATTCTAATAACCTCGTCTTTTGTTTTGTGCATCACATCAAATAATATTTCACATTTTCAATGTTGTCTAAAGGTGCAACAATGGAAAATACATCTCCTACAAATAATTCGATATGTTCCAACAAGTAGTTTGTGTTAGATTAGAACACATGCATGTGCCATTAAACTCATCTACTATATATATAAATTTTATATATCCAACTTACAAGTACATCTAGAAGTTGTTTAAATATTTAAAAAATATATTTTCAAACAATTGTAACATAAAAATAACCTTCTCTAACAAGATCATAACCTCTATCGCCATCAACTGACACTATAGTTTCATTTGATTCCATCTCCTTTGAGCTTGCAAGTGGAATTTTCCCTTTTATATTAAGTTCGGTATGTCTCCAAGCTTTAACATATTCCGCATTTTCATTTTCGCAAATCTCTATGGATTATGTGTCCTCTATGCAAACTGAACAAAAACAAGACTCATTTCTTCTATCAAATGAAAACACATTTTGATAGTGTTTTGTTTTAGCTGAATGCATTTTTCGTGTCCCATGTATTGTACCGACTTCATATGGGATTGATCTATATACATATTGGATTCTAACATACCAAAAAAACTTGCACAAGAAAAGAACTTGTTAACTTGAAATCTATCAAGAAAATAATTGAAGATCATATAAATTTGATCATGTGAATAAGGAACTGACGGGCTGAGGATGTCGAGTGAAGAATAGTGTGCGATGAACGAAGAGAATGGAGTATTGCATGGTAATATATTTAGACTGAATAAGAAGAGGACTATGGCTGAGAGAGAGGGGAAACACAATGAGAACGAGGAAAAAGACACTAGTGAAATATTCCAGATCGAAGGGAGTTTGCGCACAGAAGAAAATATATGTTAGTTCAGTCCAGTAGAAGAATTTCCCACTTAGATCAGACTCTACGTCGAACCCATGACCCCATGTGTGTCGCCAAGAATTGAGGTAAGATCAAAAGTTTTGTCAATTTTAATTAGTAAAGATAGTAGTATAAGTAATCAGAGTAGCGAAAGTAGTACATTGAGTCAGAATAAATTAGTGAAAGAATACCATGCAAAACACGATGGTGAGGGTAGATCCCACCTTAAGGATGCCTCTCATTCAAGGGGATGGGTTAGAATACCCTAGACAACATTTGTTCATTTTTGACACAATATGGACTGTAAAGAACATTCAAGATGATCATGTGAAAATTGTGCAGTTGGAGACAACTTTTAGAGATCACACACTATTATGGTATATGAAATATCAAAATACTACACCTACGGGTTAGACGAGAACATTGGAAGAGGTAAGAAAATCCTAATTGAAATAATTTCAGAAGCCTAAGTCTCAGTCATAGTGCATTACGAAGATAAAGGAGATCAAAGAGATAGTAAGTGAAGCAGTATGGGACTATGATCAATGATTTAAGATATTGAAAGACTGGACAAAATTCCATATTCCGGATGAACAACATAGAGAGTGGTTTATTGCAAGATTATTACCACATATATGCTTTTGTTTGATGCAACAAAATATTTCGACACAATCAGAAGCTCTGGAAATTTCTATGAAATTAGAATCATCCCCTATAGGAGAGAATAATGCGAAAATGGATCAAGTTCAGTCATAGTTGGATGCACTAACTATTCAGTTACACGAAATTACGAAAGGAAAAGAAAAGTGTGAGGGAGTTTGGTGTATCACATGTAAAACATAAGGTCATCATAAAGATGAGTGTCCAACATTACTGCAATACTTGAATACAAGAGCTCCAAATACATTAGGGTTATGGTGTGAAATTTTCAAGATGGTGGGTCACCATCGTCATAAATGTCCATTGATGCAGAAATACCAGATCATTGTGAGGAATTTGCTTTGCAATTTCTATAAGTCTTTCAGACATGACGATAAGGATTTTCGTGCACTGGGCCTGATGAGAGAGTGCACTGCAGATTATTATAGAGTCCAAGGCGAAGAAGCATAAGGGGGAGTCTCACAATTTAATACTCCCAAAGGATGTTATAATCAAGGAGGTAGAGGAGGCAAAGGAGGTCATGGAAGAGTTGGATTTGGTCGAGGAAGAGGACCTATCACATGTTATAATTTCAATCATCCTGGAAATTTAGTGTGTGACTGCTCGAATCCCTTTACAACATGTACGTATTGCAGAGAACTAGACCATACAATGAAGGATTTCCCACAATTGATCGCGAAATGGAAAGAAAAGAGGAGCATAAACATATAGATGATAGCAACAGAGATGCGCGACGAACAACCTAAGATAGCAACAATTATGCACGAAGGGACGAGAACTAGAGTGGATCCGATAGATCAAGGGAATAGAATTCACCAGTGGGTAAGGGAAGTAGCAGAGCCATTACCCTTGATTGATCCAAGGAAAGAGAAAGAGACCTATTAGTAAGTAAGAAAATAATTGATGGTAGCAGACTAGATAACATCAACTTTGAATGGCTCACGGGGATGTAGATCGACTGGAAAGTGTCATGTAAATGGAAGTAAATATGTAAAGGATGTCTCAAGTTTGATTGTCACCCCGATTTACCCATGCCCCATGCTTGTGGGATGTGTGGATGCACCTGGAGGTTATAGTGGTAGCAGACAAGAATTGACCATGCGTCACGTGAGTATGAGAACCGCCCAAGTTGTTGATTCTGCGAGTACAAAAAAAATAAATTCAACTTCGAATGTGCCACCCTTATATGATAGACCACTCGTGTTTGATATGCCTCTAGTCTATGACCATTCATAAAATCAAGTTGAAAGGGTAAGAACTTTGCAAGGTTTCTTAAGAAGTTGTTTATAATTAATGAGAGATGAATATGCTTTGAGTAGTATGCATGGAATGATTGACTATTGTACCCAATAAAAAGAGAAACATGTTTCACACAGAGAAGTTAACCAGGTGCAAAATAAGAAGAGAATGAATAGGGAGTTATAGCTTAATGCGAAGATAGGATCTTATGACATGGACAATATAATTCTAGATATGGGGTCTGACATAAATGTTATCACGAGACATAATTGGGAGATTATGGGCCAGTCGAAGCTAATTTGGTCATTGATCCAATTGATATTAGAGAACTGACATAAGATTTTTCCAGTTGAGAGCTTGATAGGAGTAAGCATCAATATTGATGGATTTCGTAGTGTAGCAAACTTTGAAGTGATAGAAATAGTAGATGGTAGTACACCTTATCCAACACTATTGGGACTTGATTGGGCATTTGATAATCATACTATCATTGATCTAAAGAAAAGATAGATGATATTTGAATTGGAAGACTTGAAGGTGAATGTGCCATTACACCCCATTGAAGGAAGAAGGTTTGTAGAACCAACAAAGAGAAAATAACTTGATAATATGTATAATATGACTGCACGGATGGACAATTATGTGAATCCTATAGCTGAAGGCATACTTAGTTGGAGGAGTATTATATCATGCGCATTAGACTCAGAAGAAGGCTTGGAGAATTAGCAACAAAGAATGCATGAAATATCGACAAGAAAGTGCGCTAGGATTACCCATGCATTACGATGGATTGGAACTGAAATAGTTGAACCTCCAAGGTATGATTGACTAACTGATGTAGTTTTTTTTATGGGAGAATTTGAATTACACATATCAAATCAATAAAGATTATTAGCTTTGTATGTTTCAATGAAAGCAACCCCTGCGATATGGTGGGCTACACACAAGGATGGAATAGGAGATTGGCATCAGTGCAAAATATTATTACAAGTCATATTTGGAACAGAGAATGAAAATAACATACCAAAGTATAATGGATTAAGTTTCCGAGTAGAAAATTTTTGGAGGTTTACTCCACAATGGAGATTAGTACCCAAGCAAGAGTGGATACACTTATTTGTGCATACTTTGGACCCAATTTCGAAGAATTAGTACATACAACTAGAAGTGCGTAGAGGGACATGAGATTTGGAAGAATTAACCAAGAACTTCAAGGTAATGTTTAGTTTTGAAAACAATAATCCAATAATTAACTTAGCCTTTCAAGTTATCAAGAATAATATTTTTACGATAGAAGTATTGATGTAAAGTAATCCTAGAGTTACCATGACCGTTGAAGAGGTATTGCATTGTTATAATGTTGCTGAAGAAGACCAGGATGATGAATACCTAAGGAATTTGTAGATACTAGGAAATGAAGGGGAGTGCGCAATAGAAGGTCTGGATCTTGAGTCAACTATATATGCAAATCCCCTAAGAACGTGCAAAGTGAACATAGGTACAGAAGATAAGCCAAATTTTTCCAACATAAGAGACTACTGGAGTGATGAGACAGTCGAGAAGATTGCCAACTTACTCCATGAGTACCAAGATCTGTTTCTGACTACGTTCTCAGAGATGAAAGGAATTTTTGGAGAGTTAGGAGAAATGAAGATTTTGTTGAAGCCATATGCCAAACCTATGAAGTAGAGACCATATAGAATGAACCCCATGTATAAGGAGAAGGTAAAAGTAGATATAGACATGATGTTAGAAGCTAGAATTATAGAATTTGTTGAAGAATCAACATGGATCAATCCAATGGTACTGAAAGATAAGATGATAGGAGGAATCGAGATATGTGTAGATATGAGAAATTCAAATCATGATTGTTTACATGATCCATTTCCTACACCTTTTACAGATGAAGTAATGGAAAATGTAGGGGGCCAAGAGGCTTACTCTTTCACAGATGGATTCTTAGGATACGACTAGATTAAGATTTCATAAGAAGACAAATATAAGACTACTTTTGTGAGAAAATGAGGGTGTTACCATTACATCATAATGCCATTTGGTTTAAATAATGCAACCACAATATTTTCCAGAGTGGTTGTCACATCCTCTAAAGAGTTCATTCATAATTTTTTAGAAGTGTACTTAGATGATTGGATAATATTTAGTCTGTTGAAAGATCATGTTGAAAAGTTACGCTTAATGTTGGATAGGTGTAGGCAATACCAAATCCCGTTGAATATGAAGAAATCTATTTTTTATGTTCCTTTTGGAATATTGTTAGGTCACATGGTCTGTAAATAGGGATTATTAGTTGAACCTGCAAAGATAGTGGTGATTGTTAACTTTCCACCGCCAACTTCAGTGTGACAATTGAAATCCACATTGGGTCATAAATGATATTACAGAAAGTTCATCAAAGGATATGTGCATATCAAAACCCCTATGAATAAGTTTCTAAAGAAGGAAGTTAAGTATTAGTGGACTGACGAATGTCAGAAGAGCTTGGGTACATTAAAGCAGAAGATGGTCACCTTGCTGATTCTAGTTTTTCCTAACTGGAGAAAGGATTTTAATGTTCATGTGGATGCATCGTCTATTTCATTAGGAGCAGTTTTGGCTCAACCAAGTGAAGGAGAGTTAAACAATCCTGTTGCATTTTCAAGTAGGAAGTAATAATCTACAAGACATAACTATACTATGATGAAACGAGAAGGTTTGGCCATGGTGTATTCCTTACAAAAGTTCATATACTATCTTTTGGGATCTCACTTTAAGATGTATACAGACCATTCTGTGATGAGATACCTAGTTTACAATCCAGTGTTGGGGAGAAGAATATGAAAATGGCTACTATTTTTCCAGTAATATGACTATGAGGTGATTGTGAAACCAAGAAATTTTAACTCGGGACTGGATCATTTATCGCTCATACTGTCAGGTGACGATCAAGGAAACTTGGATGACAGTTTACCAGACATACACCTATTTTCAATTTAGATGATTGATGATTATTTTGTAGAAATAGTTCAATTCTTGAGTATGGGAGTAAAACCATCAAAGTTTACAATGACACGGAATATGCAACTGGTAGTGGAGGCAACAAACTATCAATTGATAGCAGAAAAATTATACAATTTGGGAATGGATGGTATTCTATGCCACTGCTTATTAGAGAATGAAAGGAATATGAGTGTGTCAGAGGAACATGAAGTGGTTGCAGGAGGACACTACGCAGGAAAAAAAAACTGCTTAGAATATTTTTCACGTAGGATTATGGTGTCCTACCTTGCATAAAGATGCCAAAGAATTCTGTCAGAGTTGTGATGATTTTCAGAGACTTGGAAATCCTTCTAGGAGAGATGAAATGCCCTTAGTTCCAAAAATGACATTGCAAGCATTTGAAAAATGGGAAGTGGAATTTGTTGGGATGATTAATCAGCCAGATAATAGGTCGAGAGATAGGTACATCATTACTATGATGGATTATTTAATCATATGGGCTAAGGAAGAACCCATCGGAGACTGCAACACATAGACAACTGCATGATTTTTGTTTGAAAATGTGGTGAAAATGTTTGGATGCCCAAGAGTACTTATGATTGATCAGGGAACTCAGTTCCTGAATAGGACGATTGCAACATTGACAGAGGATTTTCATATCCATCATTAGAAGAATACAACATACCACCCTCAAGAAAATTTCACAGTAGAAGCATTCAATAAGATCCTGGAACATGCACTGACAAAGGTTTGCAACGTAAGTTTGGATGACTAGGATTTGAAGATTCCAATAATGTTATAGGCATATAGATCTACAAGAAAGAAGTTGACAGGACATACTCCATTTGGATTGACGTATGGTCAAGAAGTTGTTAGGCCTATGGAGTTTATTGTACTGATTCTGCGCATTTTTGTGATGACATAGCTTACATATTATGACGCAATGGATAAGAGATTGTCAAAACTAGTAGGACTCGAAGAAGAGTGATTTGTCATAGGTTTACATTAGAAAGTGATGAAAGCGCGCGGGAAATATTGGCATGATAGGCACATTAAACAGAAAAAAATTTAGACGGGAAACTTAGTGTTACTTTATGACAAAAAGTTTTTGCAGTACCTAGGGAATTTCTAGATGCATTGGCTAGGACCATATGTGATCAGGTTTGTGACATATGCAGGTGTTGTCCAATTGAAGAAACTAAATAGAGAAGTTGTGGAAGGACTGGTTAATAGATGTCGATTGAAACTGCCTAGGGACAGTCAAGCTTCCACACACTAGTCTTAGTGTGCAATATGTGTACCATGGTATTTGTACCATAGTATATTATAGATAGAAAAAGAATAAAAGAAATAACAGAGTTTAAAGGTTGGAAGTATGAATTGGAAAATAATGTAGACAAGAAAGAGGAAGGTGAACTGCGCAGAAAGGTGAAAGATAGTAGGAAGAAAGAAGCTAAGGTTGGAGATCTGTGTAGATGTTGGTTGAAGGCATTAAATATCCAACTTGACGGGACAATTATTAAAGGGCAGACATGACGGAGAAGTAGTGGCACCTTATAACCATAAATGAAGAATGGCAAGAAGATTTTGACAGGATGGAAAATCTAATGCCTAATTTTTTGAGGATATAAAGTCAATGAAAGGTTAAGGAAAGCATTGAATACAAAGGTAAGTGGATTGGACAAAATTTTTTGGCCCGAAGAATAGAAACACTTGGAGATAGGTGATAAGAGCAGTTGAAAGGTTGATAGCTAGAAGTTATTGTTATTCAGAATTTTCATAGAGAGAAATGAAGAGCAGAGAGCCGAGAGAACACCAATAGAAGTAAGGTTATGGAGAGAAGTTGTAAAGAGTGATGGCGCTACCCAAAGAAACCACATCATCAACATCACAATCAAATAAATAATGCACAAAGCCACCGGTAGTACCCATAAAGGAAGAGACTCCAGGAGCATCAATGTTAGAACTGAGTTTAGAAATTATTCATAGGGACTATGTACCGCCAATGAATCCATCATAGAAGATGGTTAAGTTACTGAAGGAAGCAACGTATGACCTCATGGAACCATAGATTCCACCCAGTGTAATAGTTGAAGGGGATATGATGGGATCAGTACAGAACTTAAAGTTCGTAGACCATGATCTGTCTAACAAAAAGAAGTTCCCATACTTAGTAGCGAGGAAATACCCAAAGAAATTCATCGATCCAGAGATATTGTTCATTAGAGTTGAACCAAAGACTTGGGCAACAGGCTTAGAGAAATTAGGGATCTTGAACTTATTGCAAATCCCACATTTTGGTAGGAGCACTGAGATCAATGCCTTCGTAAATATGTTGTTAAGCTGCGTCCATGGCAAATATCTATGGCTAGACAGAGTCGTGTTCATTGACATATAATTGATTGTGAAAATAAATGGATTACCAACAATAAGGGAGGATCTGTCATTACTTTTCACAGATAATTCAAATGGAAAATCATTATCAGAGAAGATGAAAGAAGAGTTTGGAACATTTACAGCAGCGCGTAGACTTGATGTAGAAAATATCAATGATGACTGCATCAGGTTTTCCACGCAATTGTTATCTTGAAAATTTCTCAGAAAGTGTCACAGAGATCAAGTGCCAATAGGAGTGATAACAACGACAAAGAAGTGTGTTGAAGGTGTACAAATGAAATGGGCAATTTTCTTAGTCAACTAGTTCCAGATAGACTACAGGGAAGTGCAAAACATAGATATGGAGTTTAACTACACATGGTTATTGATATTAGTATCATTAGTGGAATGGAGGGAGTCGAAAGACTCGCAATTTTTGTTAGCAACCAATAAACCATGCTTGGCAGTGAGGTATGAAAACTTGTGGCATACTGCACACAAGGAGAGGTAACAAGATAACAATATTGCATTTTATATCTATAAGGAAGTAATTAGGGAAAATATCCATATCACACCACGGATATTACCATAAGTGGTAGAAGCCTGCAAAGTAGTTGCATGATTTAAGGCAGGGTGCCATCACATGTATATCCAAATAAATAAGGACCCAAGTCAGGAATGGTTTCCCACATGTTATAGGGTCACTGAAGAAGAGATGGGGCACATCATGGAAGACTAGGATGTTGAATGGAAGATCCCACCAATAGAACCAGAGAAGCTTGAGAAACAACAACTAGAACCAAAAGAGATAGGCGATGATGAAGAATAAGACAAAGAATAGGAAGGAAATAATGCATGAACAACATAAAATATGGTACCATGCAAAGAAATGAAGTGGAAGGAACATGGGATAGAGCGATCGATACCACAAAGAAAGAAGAGGAACGAATTTAAGGAAGTGGCCACCCAGGCATTTGGATGCAAACGTAGCTTTCCGCGCTATGGAAACTTTTGGAAATAAAAAAACTAGCATCAATCAACATAGTAGAAAAAGCACATTCGAAGCATACAATGCAGACAATAGAGATTCAACCAATGACATCCGTGATAGCATGCGAGCACTGAGAAATGAGGATAGTGACAGGAGAATTATAGTTCCTATCAACAGATTTACAGGAGCAAGCAAAGACACTAAGTTATATCAACTTAGTGTTGTCTCAACTTCTTGTAGAAGTGTTATATGGGTTGCAGAAAAACATAACAGAGGAAATTCAAGTGTGTGCAAATTCAACATCGATGGAGTTGACAAAGGAAGTTGAAGATAAGGATGCACCATAGGCTGAATACGATCAAATTAGGTTGGAGAGAGATGAGGCCATGTAGATAAAAAAACAACATGTGGTACAAGGGGTTTACAATGCCATTCCATACGTATTTATACAAAATATGCCCCATTACAAGAACAAGTTATGAATATTGGAAAATCCATTCAAGGCTTCCGCACAAATATTAATGATTTGGAAGTGCACCAGATATCGAGCACACCACCAGAAGAAATGGAACAATGATATAAGATAGTAACAATGATAGTAGCAAGCATCAAGAGTTTAGCGAAAGAGTGTACCAAATTGTATGGCAAAATCACACAAGTGTGGACACAATTGAGAAAAGATGCAGAGCTACAAGAAATAAGAAAAAAGTTGAAGGCTATGCAGGATAGGGTGCAAAAGTTCAAGGAAACCATGAGCACTCTACCAATAGAAGAAAATTTGAATGCACTCGTAGAGAATATACAACTATACTTATACATGAGTCAATTAAGAGGAGAACAACAGGTTCATGTGCAAAAGTTATAGACATTGTAAGAAGAAGTGTTCCGAGTAGAAGAGGAACTGGCAGTTGCACAAGGCGTCGCAAGAAAGGAAGCACAAGATAGTGAAGAGAAGTTGAAGACACATCTTAAAACAAAGATAATAGAATAAATCTTGGAGTAGGAAGCACAAGTCAAAGAAAAAGTCGCTCCCACAAGAGAAATATTTCACAAGTTTATGGTAACATGAAAGCAGGCTTGTAGTGGCCCAGGACGAGCCATAGGTGATCGTTGGGGGCCTCTTGGAGCATGCATTTTTTGGTAAGTTTTTGAAATCGCGCAAAAGTAGATCATGACAGAAATAAAAAAAAGAAGCAACGCGTGCGAAAGGCAACTAGCATATTTTAAGGAGTTAGGGCGCAAGAGAGGGAAGCTAGTTAGGAGTCTTGGGACATTTTTTCCACATTGTAATGGGCTAAGCCCTATTGTAAAACTATAAATATGTTACAGGTTTTTGGTAGAAGGACTTGGTGAACATTCAAGAGTGAGAGCCTAGTTGAGTTGGGTGTTGAGCAATGAGTAGTGAATTGAGTTGAGTATCGGTTGAGAGGTATGTGTGCACTGCAACATAGAACAACTTGGGCATGTTTGGGTTTTTACTGAAGATCATTATATGAGTGTAGTGTGCACCCATTGTAAGGAAGACTATGAATGAATAATATAAGAAACTATCTGTTGTGGACGTAGTCCAGTTGGGGTGCCACATTAAATCCTTGTGTTATGATGTTGTGATGTGTTTTTTATTTTGTTTATTGTGCACATATAATTCCTGGTTAACATGAATATGTTATATGATCTTATGGTTCCACACATATATTGAATGAATATATATGAGATAAGTTATTATGTTGTTATGGTTTTGCACACAAAATGTATGAGTGAATGTTAAGAAAAAAAGTAAAGAATGAATGCCTCATATTCCCCCATGACTGTAGAAACCTGGTTCCTGCAGCCCCCATAGGTACTTCGGGTGAGACTTCACCTACTTGCGGGTGATTCCGAGAGGGATAGTATCTTGGGATTTGTTGGTGAATTAATGTTTAACCCCAGGTTTTCCCACTACGTGCCAACACCACCCTTACACCTACTACATATTTTAGTGGAAAACTTTGGAATTATTAACCTTGATTTATGGTTTCAAATGTTTCAAATGAGTTTATGTTTCCCATCACATCACAATGGGTACACAATAATTCTTGTGTATAAAGGTGCAAAAGTCGATGGTATAGACCGAACCTTTTTCTATGTTTCTAAACTTGTAGATTCCATATTGCAATCAAAACAAGGAATATGTGGGGTTCCTCAACTTGGATCAACTTAATTCCACCTTGCAATCAAAACATGGAGTATGTGAACTTCCTCAGCTTGGATCAACATGAACAATATTTAAGTTGATATAATTGATTCTTTAATGACATTTAAAGTAGTATAAATGAGATTCTTTAATGACATTTAAAGTAGTATAAATGAAAACATGTGATTTAATTGGGTGGTATGATTGGTTATATGACTTTATTTTTAAACAATTTGCTTAAGGAAAAAGTCAAGAATTTTTTCCTAAGTATAATATTCTTAATTTTATATAATTATAACTCTTTTGACTGACTTATAAATAAGCTCAATGAATGTTACAAGATTATATAAAATGTCTGTGGGGCATCCTTTGAGACCTTTAAATGCACCTCCTACTGCATGCATTTGGTGTTATGTGATGTATGGGCTTATGAGTTGAACTTGTTACCTTATCACCTATTTAGCTTTGCTTTGGTCCAGAAAGGAAATATTAAGGAGATGGGTTTTGTTTATAAAATTTTATATGAAAAAACATAAAACAAGAAATATTAAGGAGATGGGTTTTCTTTATAAAATTTTATATGAAAAACCATAAAACAAAATAGATTCCTAATAACACCCTTAACTAGGTATGGTATTGTTAGTACTCTTCGAACGAGTTCTTCTTATAATTGTGCAGGGCGCCCTGGGGCAGTCCACCCATGTCTTCAAATTTATTTGTAAGGAGGTAACGATGTGCACTGGCCATTTGTTGTTGTTGGCCGTCCATGACAACCTCTTGGTGTTGTAGCTGAGTGTTGTGTTCCATTTCAATACTTGGAAGTCGTAACATTGAGGGCATATCATCCGTTACAGAAGGATGTATTCCATACCCACTCATTATAACATCCCCATGTGTTTCATTATTCCATTTTTGCGTGAGCAAGATGTTATCAAAAGAAACAGTTGGGGAAAGCCGGTCCATGACACTTTCACGTTGATAACTCATTCTCGAAGTTTTAGGAGCTTGGGACCTAGTTGGGAACACCCCCAATTGGATGGGAACTCTTTTGGGAACTTGGGAGCATTTTGGGAGCTTGAACATCAAATAAACGAGAGCTTGGGAATCAGTTTCCTAAACAAAGAGCTTTAAATTAGAATTATATTAAATTAAAATGTAAATATATTTATTCCATTATTATAGATACATAATTTCTTACAAATATTTTCATTATATTTATTCAAAATATCACTATAAAACTAAAACTAAACTATAAGTAAATATTATTTCAAAAGTTACTTAAGTAAGCATTTGTTACTCTGTAGTTGATATCAACCAACCATATCATTGACCTTTATTGTATTTTCATATTAGAAGAGTAGTACTATTTTGTTTTTTCCAATAAAAAAAGAATAATGCTTCAAATTTACAAAGATGTTTAAAGTTTATATATGTAAAGTTTAATTTTAAAAAGATGTTAAAATTGGATATATGTGTTTTCAATTTTGTTTCTCATTTTCTAATGGAATATTTATGGATATTAAAGTTGTTAGAGATAATGCTTTCATTAATGCTTTACTAAGTTTGGGGATTTGGTTTGAGATTTTGTAGGAGATTGTTGATATATTCTCTCAACCTACATCTCCATATTTGGAGTTAGTTGGATCTCACTCCAACTATATATACTTTGTATCTGAGTTTAATTGTGTAATAAAAATATTATTTATGCGTATCTAATTCTTCCAATTTTTAATTAAAGTTTCATTATTGTGTTAAATATATTCATATAATTATTAACACAAATTAAATTAGTAATTTTAATATTGTTGTTGCAATAGGAGAAACATTGACCTTCAATTTTATTGAAATAAAATTTAAAATGTATCAATATCTCTATACATTGTAATCTAAAATATTTTTTATATTTTTTAATATATATTATTGCTGCTTCCAAATTCAAATTTCCTATAAATTTGAGGAAAACTTCTACTCGTTTGGGACACTAACATCCACTTTCCCAGCATTCCCATGTTTCATAAACTAATGCAACATAACATAAAAGTAAAGGGATAAAATAAGAAGATTTTATAGATTTAAAAATTAATTAAAAAGTAAGTAAACTGAAGGGATGCAATATCGGAAGAATTCAAAAAGCGGATCTGTTGGTGACCCATTATTAGTTACCATCCAATGGATTCTCCGAATAATCGTGCCGAGCGACTTGGGGAATTTCACCCCCGTCCTGAAGATCATTTGAAAGTAGGTAACACTTCGATTTCGCAATATGTTGTTGTTAGTCTTGGCTAACACAACAATTTTTCCGTATGCTGTTGTTGGTATTCCATCGCCTCACGGCACCTTGAGGTTGATAATTGCCTGGCGGATTTATGGTACAATCAGTGCTATGTCCTCATCATTAGGGGTGTTTTTTTTTATAAGCGTCCGGATTTGGATGATCCGATTGGGTTGGTTAATCCCAAGTTCATTAAAAAATGGACTTGGGTTAACGGACCCAATTGGTATTAAGCGATTCAATTGGATTAAAGCTAAAAAAAAAAAAAAGA
>ML804995.1:88131-117379 GCA_009831015.1 Picea engelmannii | reverse complement strand
TTTTTTTTTTTTCTGTTAAATGTTGTAATTAGTTTCAAAAGTGTATGTGTAGAGGATGAGTTTATTGAAAGAGAATATAGTGAAAGAGAGAGTTCTTATCATAAACATTACAATGTTGGTGAAGAGGGTGAAGGTGGATTTAGGGGGCGTTATCAAGAAACATAAGATTACACACCTACGTCCACCTATCCCTCAGATGTTGGTGATAAGCTTCCTTGGGAAGGGTGTACTTAAGCGACGACCCTTGAATGATGCTTAGGTGTTAAAAACATGCTAGAAAAATTATTTGAGGTACTTGGATCTCCCTTGAGAGAGCAAGAAAATCTTAGAGATTGTTTTACATTCATTGTAGAACTTTATGGATGCATATCAAAAGATGGGGCCAACAACAAATAGTTTTATTGATTTGATGAGGAGACGAAATTCGAAGGTGATGGACCCCGATAAATGGGAAGTAGTAAAAAATAGAGTTTCAAAAGAAGATGCAATTTCTATGTTCAATTTCAAAGAGGGTCCAAAGTGAAAGATGTTGAAGATGCAATATTTTAAGCACCTCAACATAGAAGAACACCTTTATAATAGATTTTTGGCAGTGTATGGGAAGTTTTCATGGAATGATGAGGTTCCACATTACTTTTATAGACTCTTTTATGTAGAGTTTTTTATGGGCATGCACCCTAATTATACCAGCCTAACGTCTAGTTAATATGGTCTTGTGTTGGCAGTAATAATGTTATTGTTATTTTTATTATATAAATAAAATGACCTACATAAGCTGCCTACACAGGGTCATGAAATTTTATTACTCTTCATGAGCAGTTTCCAAAATGACAGTTGTAAATCGTTGCTTCTCCTTTCAAACTTTGTTTTCATGACTGCAAGAATGAAAACTCGTGACTGGGATTACCATTATGTTTTTAAAATTTCATTAAAGGCAAATTGCTCATATGGTTTATTACAGAATTTTGATTTCTTGCTATGAAGATGTTGCTCTCCTTGTTTGTGATCCTTTCAATTCTAAGCATGCCTAAGAAATTGATGGTTTTATGAATGAAATACCCCCACCATTTGATTTTTATATAGTGTTGGTTTGATCCTTGGTTATGTTTCTTTTACAAAAACTCTTGATTTTTCACTTACCCAAACTTTGAAATCAAACCCATGATGCGCACACTCATTTTCGTTTCAATATTTTGGTCCTAGCTCATACTCAATGCCAAGGTGGTATACGATTTGTAGACTGCCATTACTTCTTAGGATGGCCTCAGGTTTCACAAACCTCTTCGCATGTGTTTTAATTAAACACCCTTCCCATTGTATGAGTCTTTACAATGTTTATTGTTGGGCTCGGGGTTATGGCTTTTTTTCATTTTCACAAACCCTACCTATTTGTTCTGTTTGTTTGATTACCCTCCCATACAGTATGGCTCATGTCATAAGAATTGAAACAGATGGTATCCAAACCCTTCTCTCATACGACGATGCTAGGGAGGATTTGGAAAGAAATGGCTAGCATGTTTTCATCAAGAATTTTTAGTGTTTTAATATTCGGGTTGCCCAAGAATTCACCTTATCCTTTGATGGTTGTAAGGTGAAAGTTGGTGATGTTCCACTGGAGGTTACTGTGGAGTTCCTGAGTCAAGCCACAGGATTGCCAGCGAGTGGTTAGAAATGGTTTAAAAATGAAAAAGTGGAGGAAGATCCTTGGACCCTGCTATTTACATCTCGGAAAATAACAAGCTGTGAAAGAGGTATGCCAATTTCATTCCTAAAAGCTCGGTGGCATGATTTACTCGCTGTGGTAAAGCAATTTGTTACATGTGAGGGACGGTTTGGGCTTGTATTTTTGTATCATTTACGCCTGCTTATGAGTTTTATGGGTTTCCCTTTGAACATGCCATATTACTTACTCAGAAGTCTATATAAAATGGGGAAAAGATATAAGAAATAGAGGTAAGACTCCAGTCTTTATCAGCACAGCCTAATTAAAATCATCCTCATATATGAGTTAGAGTCAAAAAATGATTGTTGGGATTTGTTTATAACATGAAATGGTTATGGTAACCCTGAATTGGGAGAAGTATATAAACTCATCGTTGAGGAAACCCTTGTCCACCCAACGACATCTCTTTCACCTCCCCAGACTTGTGCCTCTTCCCCTAACAATGAACCCTTGATCTATCCTAAGGTCATTCAACAGGCTAGTCAACAGATTACACATCCAAAGGATTGTGTTAAAATTGTAAGGAAACCTACAGGAAAGAAGTTTAAAAGTAATGTTGATGTCAATTTCAAAAACAAAAGAGTTGGCTGGCTAATTTCTCGAAGTCTTCGAAATAAGACAAACTCTTTTGCAGATGCGATCACCATGATTGAGGTTAATGAAAGCTCAGACTCTGAAATTGACAAATTCCTTGTAGAGGAAGACCCTGTGTCATTCGGGCCATACCCTGACTGACCCTATGACTTTGTCGATAATTTGTCTCCTTGTTTGAAAGACAATCCAGAGTTTCCTGGTGTCCATCTCTGTAATAAATATACTATCCATATGGAGGGTTCTCTGATCCATAATATTGTTCATTCTGATGCAAACGCCACATAGTCACAGTGCAATGTCTGTCTATCATGGATTGACAAATACTATATTGATGTCCCGTTTCTACAGTCCCGGGTTAAGTTTTTAAAAGACCAGGTTAATGTTTTAACAAACGAAAACCACAGGCTTGAATCTATCATCCAAGGGAAGGAGAAGCATATGAAAACCACAGGTCATGTGATATTTAAAAACATAGAGGTAGCCACAACCATCATTAACTCCAAAGTTTCATGATACGATTTGATTTCATGATTAGAGGTGTGATTTTTTTTTATAAATTTAATAGCATGATTGTTGTCATTCTTAAGTTAGATTATTTGGTTTGTTGCATAAACTATTTTTATTATTAAATTAGCCTGTTTTATTTATTGAATACAATGAGATTTCATTTACTATTATAACTAGCTACAGAATCGTAAGATTCTGTAGCCAATTAAGAAAATTTGAATTGTCTAAATTAATGACAGAAAACATATCTGAAATATTCCTATTTTCTTTTGCTTTCAGGATAATTCAGGGGTCCATGATTTCAAAGTTGATCTGAGGCACTTTTAAGATCTCCCCGTCATATCTATGATGTATTTTGAATAAACAGAAATAAATTGTTGTTAGTTTTTGGATATTTAGCAAAATCAGGGTGGTTGCATCCCCCTTTATTTTTGAAACAAATTTGATCTCAGCAACAGAAACAGTTATGTTTCCTGAGACCTTTATAACCCTATCATTTTGTAAACAGTGGATCATCTTGGCCTAGGGCTAGAGTATGGATATTTGCACACAGAGTTGAATGGGACATAATACATATTACAACTTTAGCTTTTGTGCATTATGTTTTAGTTTAAGTTCTGCTTATCTCGATATGATAATAGATGATGATAGTTTTTTGTCTTCATAATTTATTGTTATTTGAGATAATTCTCTTCATATGTTGTCCATATCTCACATTTAAGATATAATATAGTGTGATCATTAATTCGATACAAATATGGGATTTATCTCTTATTTCCTATTGAATGTATAACTACAAGTTCTTACAAGAAGATTTCTATCATTGTAGTCACTTGTAAATCATAAGATCACTATAACTGTGTCTGTTATATGTTCTCTTATCAAAACTCAATCTCCAGCATATTGTTTCGTATTTGTTCGAAGCAACCCTTAGATTCGTTGTAGGTTTACTTCTCAGATAAGGTGACTGGATATTGACTATTGTACAAATGTTGGATGCATTAACAGGTTAGTCTGTTATTTGATTTCATTTCCTTGCTGAATATAGAATTTTTTTATATATAGGATGACTTCCACTATCTATAATTTTTTGTTCAATTAAGTAGTTTAATATTTGATTTTATGTATACATCCAAGAAAACAAATCAAAAAACTAAATAGTATTTTCGCTTTCTTTATTATTGTTGTTAAAGGAACCAATTTACATTCGATTTTTATGAGTTTAGATTAAAACTTGTGATTTGTACAGATTGTATATAGAACTATTATACATATATTATTTAAATAAACTGTACATGTATATATATATATATATATATATATATATATATATATATATTTAGATGTACATATATATTTTAGTGATTGTCATTTAGTAAGTTATTATATTTCCTTTAGTTATTTTTTCTCTTTCTTTAGAACTTAGATCGGCCAACGGAGCCGCTAAACCCATCAGAGTGAATTAATCCAAATGGATTGGGTTACTTAGACAACCCTGGACCGGATTCACCCTTCCAGTTGACGAGCGGTCAATTTTGCCTATCAACAAATGGCGCTAGAAGGAGGGCCTACATATTATTAATGGCACGTGGAGGTCACAAGACTCCTCCCCCACCTACCCATTCATCTATAGTAACAAGAAGTCGTTCTAACGAAAACATTGTTCCTCAAACAACAACCACATCAAATGATACTCCATAGATCATTGTTGAATTGGTAACTCCAAACCCCCCAGGGGCCGATGTACAAGAAATTGTTCGTCAATCCCTCATTAGGACACACAATGCCTTAGCCCGTATCAGGCAACCAGGCCGGCCTTTGAACCAACCATTAGACTTCTCTGATATTAAGGAACAACTTGAAGGTACTGATCTTATCCTAAACCCTTCGGATCCAGATCATATCCTCACTCCTGCAGCAGGAGGATCTGGTATTCCACCATCACCACCCCCTTCATCTCGTTCTTCTTCTAGAGAAGAATCATCAGACAAAGGCAGTTCTTCATCTCAGCCTTCGACACCTCCCACATCTATGGCCAATCCAAACAATCCCGCCAGACCTTGGCTCGACCAAGATGCAGTGGCCATACCTGGTCCATAGCATCCTTTGCCTAAACATCCGGAGAAATGGCTCCCTAAATTTGACCTAGATTCCAAGCAGATTGTTGAAGATCATATCAAAAAATTTATGCTAGCCATTAGGCTCCATAGTGTTGAACACGAAGACGTAGTGTGCCGATTGTTTTCCTACACCTTTGAAGGCAATTCCTCTACCTGGTACTTTTCCCAAGAACCCCACACCATCATGTCATGGGATAAATTCGAGTCTTGTTTCCTTGAAAAATTCGGAGATGACAAATCTCCTGAAGTCCTAGTCATGGAACTCTCTAGTTTAAAGATGAATCCCAAAGAAAAGATAAAATAATTTAATCAAAGGTTCCCGACATTAAAGAATCGAATCCGCACAGATTCGATGCCTGCCAAAAATCTTATCATCGCATACTACATGAAAGACTTACATCAAAACATAGCCATTTGGGTAAAAAGGTCCAAGAAAGCCACATTGTTAGAAGCCTTCGAAGAGGCGATTCAAATTGAGAAAGATATTCTCAGCTTAAAAAACAATACCTGTAATGAGGTAGAGACTATTTCATCCTCCAAGAAGAAAATCGAAATCCTTCCTAGACCTCCCCAAAACAAAACTCAACCAGATAGTTCGGATCTAGAAAACTTACAAAAGGTCATTCAGAAGTTGTCTAATCAAGTTATAGATTTGCAAAGATCAGCTGAAGAAGCTTCTTCAAGCAAAGGGCCTTACAAACCTCCTTTTAGAAATCCTTTTCCCACAAAGCGGCCTAACTCAAATTCTGAAGGCTTAAACCTAGAAAGCTTACAATTCGCTATTCAAACGATTCTAGAAGCACATGATAACTTGATTCCTCCCGAGATTCCTGAAGAAGTAGTTGAACAAGAGATAGTGGAAGAGGATGAATCCTCCCCAAACATTTTTGGACATTTTTTAGATAGCATTTTTCAAGCTAATTTCAAAATAGTGCATCCTTACAATACTAGGAGCAAGACAACAAAAAAGTCTTCTTCTGAAATTGTAACTAATGCACCTCCAAAATAGTCTAAATCAATTGAAACTAAACAGAATTCAACAACCCCAAGTTTAGAGTATGATTTGATTGAGGATCTAAAAAAACTTAGGGCTAACATTTCTTTTTAAGAATTATTAAAATTCCCTTTTCTTCTACAAAAGATGCTGCAGAATATTGCAGAAAACAACAAAAACAACAATCTGAACAACAACAAAGTTGCTGAAAACAACCCCAAAACACCTCAAAAGGTCTCCACCAAAACGACATCAGAGCCTTATGATAAAAGAGACCTTGTTGTAAAAAGTATAACAAATGTAGATAAACTAGTTTTAGGGGTTGCGATTAAAAAACAACAAACTTCTGCTATTAATACTCGCAGAAATGTCCCACCCTTTTTGTTGACTTTTGAATTTTTCAATAGGAATGTACATAACTGTATGGTAGATTTAGGTGCATCGTCAAACGTAATGCCTTGGTCTGTCTGTCAAAAAATTAATGCCGAAGTTCAATCGTCCAGCCTAAAAATTATCCAACTTGATTGAACTAGTGTTAAAGTCATAGGTGAATTAAAAAATGTGCTCATCAGATTATCATCTAATCCTAAAGTCCATCAAGTTATTGATATTATTGTCGTAGATATCCCAGAAGTATATGGTTTGTTTTTAAGTAGAGACTAGTCAAAACAATTACATGACTATTTTGCAATGGATTGGTCTCACTTGTGGTTGCCCGAGAATGGAAAGCCTAACAGAATCAAGGTAAATCCTGAGTGTTATATTAAGTTCACGGTAACTGATTTAAATGATCCCAATGAACCATTCACTGCTTTTGCCAATTCACCTGAAATACAGGGGATGGACACTTTTTTCGGCAATTTCATGGCTAAAAATTCCACCATTACTAACCCAGAACAAAAATATGAAATTATGACATGCACACAGTCAACAGCCTTCTCCCAGTGGTCACATGCACCTGACGAAAATCAAATCTGGTCTCTTTAATTCAATGGATCTAAATCTAAGGAAGGAGCTAGTGCAGGGTGCGTGCTCATTGATCTAGTAGGTAACAAAAATTTGATTGCTTGCCAGTTAGAAATTGAATGCACAAACAATACGGCTGAATACGAGGCACTCCTGGAAGGTCTCAGGAAAGCACTAGATTTGAAGATCCATAATTTGTTTGTCTTTGGTGATTCATAAATTGTGGTTAAACAGGTAAAACATTCTATTCATTATTTATCTCCACACCTGAGAAGCTATCATATTGAGGTATGGAATTTAGTGAACAAGTTTTCTGCGTTTAATATTAATTCTATTTCAATATTGAATAATTTTGAGGCTGATTTGTTAGCTAACGTCGCCTCAAATTTTTTTCCTGCAGAAGGCCTATCTCCGAATGCGTTTTCCGTCAAGTTGTTGTTTAGACCATCTGTCCTAGACAACATCACCACTTGGAGAGTCTTCGATGACGATCAACAGATTATTAGTTTTCTGCACATGGAAGAGACTTTCCAGGGCCCAGTTATCGACGAAGGTACCCATGACGAAAACCTTCGCGATTTTATGATAATACCAGATCCAAGATCCCCAGAGTCTGCATCGGAAATGGTAAACTCTATCCCAAAATATGTGGTTAGATTAGAAAAAATTTATGATCTTCACGATAAATTCAGAAAATCAATGAATTGTAAAATGAATAGTTCTGCCTTGAAACATGAAAAACTAAATTTAGGAACTAAAGATCACCCACAGTGCATCAATTTGGGGTTGGGATGTTCT
Source organism: Picea engelmannii (assembly GCA_009831015.1). Taxonomy (NCBI): domain Eukaryota; kingdom Viridiplantae; phylum Streptophyta; class Pinopsida; order Pinales; family Pinaceae; genus Picea; species Picea engelmannii. The sequence goes on along the minus strand of ML804995.1, from coordinate 109,677 downwards.
GAGCAAGAAAAGATAGCATTTATTAAGGTGTTTAAGGAATTCAAAGATGTCTTTGCCTAGACATATGACAACCTAAAGACCTTTGATCCTAACATCATACAACACATAATTCCCATGAAACCCCAGACCCAACCTTTTCAACAAAAGTTAAGAAAGATGCACTCGAAACTTGAACCAACAGTCAAGAAAGAATTAAACAAACTCTTGAATGCTAAAATAATCTTCCCAGTAAGACATACACATTGGGTCTCTAATCTTGTCCCTGTGAGGAAGAAGAGTGGTGAAATCCAACTATGTGTCGATTTCCAAAATTTAAACTGAGCGTCTGATAAAGACAACTACCCTGTCCCTCCCATGGAATAGATTCTTCAACAAGTATCTGGTTCTGAAATATTATTGTTCCTGGATGGTTTTTCAGGGTATAACCAAGTCCTTATGTCTCCCCCAGACCATCTCAAAACTACTTTCTGTACCCCATGGGGCACCTACGTTTATAGGAAGCTGCCCTTTGGGCTCATAAATGCCGGTGCCACTTTTTAGAGAGCGATGGATATCGCTTTCTGCGACTTAATAAATCAATCTATAGTAGTTTACCTAGATGATGTCACTGTCTTCTAAAAAAATAAAGGAGATCATCTAGCCCATCTAAGATCTGTTCTGCAGTGATGTCGTAAGTACGACATTTCTTTAAATCCTAAAAAATCTGTCTTCGCAGTAGAACAAGGTAAGCTTCTCGTATTCATTGTATCAAATGAAGGGATGATTATTGACCCTGAAAAGACCCAAGTCATTTCAAAACTGCCCGCTCCCTCTTTAAAAAAGTCCATGCAATCTTTCTTAGGACATATAAACTTTGTTAGGAGGTTCGTCCCCAGCTTTTCAGAAATGGTCAGACCATTACAAAATTTAATAAAAAGGATGTACAGTACCATTGGGGACCTTTGGAAAGTCAAGATTTTGACTCAATAAAAAAGGCTATAGTAGACACTCCTTCTCTAATGAGCCATGAATTTTCGTGAGACTTCACCCTCTACACGTTTGTTTCTGATCAGTCTTATGCTGCTGTCTTAACCCAAAAGAATGTTGAAAACAACGAAGTCCTAATTTCCTTTATGAGCTTAGCCTTCAAGGGAGAAGAACTTAATTACCTAGTAGTATATTAGCAGGGCTATGCTATTTTTAAAGCGGTAAAACACTTCCGATCTTATCTACTGAAATCTAGGATGAAAATCATTGTCCCTTACCCTACTGTCAGAAATTTGTTTGTGCAGAAAGAACTAGGTGAAAAAAGGGCAAACCGGGTCACATCCTTACAAGAATATGACATAGAAATCACCCCAGCACAAATTTTTAGAGGCCAAGGTTTATGTAAGTTGGTTGTTGATTCAGCTATAGGACATGAAAATGAAACTGATATGTTAATTCCAGATCAGCACTATCAAAATCAAATATGTTGTGCACAAAACCTTACTAGTCCCTGGTACGATGACATCAATTTTTTTTTTATACACGGATTAGCTCCCCGTCACCTTGATCCCCCCAAAAGGAGAGCAATAAGATTAAAATCTGCTTCTTTTCAGCTGATAAACGGTATTTTGCTACGCCAAAATTTCGATGGAATACTTATGCGTTGTCTTGAAAAAGATGAAGCAGAAAAAGTCTTATTGGAATTACATGCAGAAGAAGTTGGTGGGTATTTTGGTGGAGACACCACTGCCCACAAAGTATTAAGAGTAGGTTATTATTGGCCTACCCTTTTCAAAGATGCTCATTCTTTATGCCACAAGTATGTAATCTATCAAAAGGCATCTGAACGAATACAGAAACCAACATTCCCACTGCAACCAATTTTGGTAGACTCCCCTTTTCAGCAGTGGGGCCTAGATATTATAGGTCCAATCAATCTGGCATCCTCATAGCAACATAAATACATCATAACAGCCACAGATTATTTCACCAGATGGTCTGAGGCTGCCCCATTAAAAGATGTAAATACTAGCCAGGTAATATCCTTCCTGAATTCAAATATTATCACTCGTTTCGGTATTCCTGAATGCCTAGTATTTGACAATGCATCCTATTTTTCATCTCTTGAAATGAGTGATTTCGCTCTAGAAAAATGAATAAAATTAAAACATTCTGCCAACTATTACCCTCAAGGCAATGGTTTGGCGGAATCAACAAATAAAAAATTGGTCAAAATCATCAAGAGAACGGTCTCCGAAAACCATAAAAACTAGCATAACACACTAATGAACACAATCTGGGCTAACAGGGTAACTCCTAAAACTGTTGTTGGTAATTCCCCCTTTTTTCTCGTTTACAGCAGGGAAGTGATTCTTCCACCGCATGTCCTTCTTCCATCTCTGCAGTTATCATAGAAGGTGTAAGAAGAAGAATGCCCTCCCTTGGAGAGCTGGATTAAGGCTTTGCTAAAGTTAGAGGAAGTAAGGGCTCAAGCAAAACAAAAATTGGATCAACATCAACTCATTGTTAAAAACTAGTTTTATTCCAATTCTGCCTCTGACAGAATTTTCGAGGTAGGAGACCTTGTCCTTAAGTGGGACAAACCTCATGAAGGAAAATGAGAGCATACTAAGTTTCAAAACATGTGGTTAGGACCATTTTTAATCGTTGAAAAACTAGGTCCTAGTTCCTTTCGCTTGCAGAATTTAGAGGGACAACCAGACACCTTCCCGGTGAATGGCCAAGCTCTCAAAAAATACTTTACCTGATGAGTCTCCCATACAGCTTTTGTAAATATTTTTTTGTTTTGTTTTCCTTACTGTTTGTTTTTCTTTTCTGGCTTGTTTTGTTTTCATTTCTACTTATCGGTCTTTCTTTTTGAAACACACATGCCTGCACCACATGCTAGCTCAGACAAAGAAAACAGAATACTTCCCGCTCGAAAATAGCTGCTAAAAGTTGTCAGAACATCAATTATTGTATTTCTCTAAAATTGTAGCCTTGTTAAAGATGACTTTTTGTTTGAAAAATGTTTTCTCGGTTTCAATCTGCAATTGAAAGTATTCACGACCATCTATAAAAATATTTTTACGTTGTCCCTGTTCTTTAAGAGAGAAACTCAATGATGTCTCCCTGTTCTTGAAAGTTGGTTTTATTAATGAACTATTTTTGGATCTTGATGAAGGACAACATGAAAAATTGTAAGGTCTGTGACATATCAAGATGTGTTAAAAACTGGAATTTTCAGCATCACCCCACTCTATTGAATATTTTAAAAACTATAATATGAATAAACTCTCAGAGAGCTATGGGAAGTGTTTGTAAACCCCTTGGGACACTAAACAGGTCTGCTGACAGTGGGTAAATGCATGCATGACACCAAGATAACTTCACCAGGGTATTGAACAGGCTCGCTGGTAGAGAAGCAATGTCAGGTAAAAGAAAATTCTCAGATATGAATTTCATTTTGGCCCTAAGCATCCTTCGTTTTGATCTGAAATTTCTTGACATGATACAGACGTTAGAGTGGGTTAATTGACATCCCTGTCGAGGCTATGAACGAGTGCTGGCAGCAGTGGCTCTGTCAATAGTATTGAAGATTTTAACTTAACATCGTGACTTTCTTTTGCCAAGTTTGTCACCAGTTTCGTTTCTTTAAAAATAAAAGTTATCTGAAACTGGACTACTTCATGATTATTTGAGATGTTCAAATGACTTTTCAGTTGTTCTTCGATTTGAAGTTTTTCATATTTTTCTAACCTAAACTCATTCGTGTAACAGAGATAACTGCTTCTCCCAGCATGTCGCCATTGTTGGCAGCGATAATGTTATTGTTATTTTTATTATATAAATAAAATGACCTACATAAGCTGCCTACATAGGGTCATGAAATTTTATTACTCTTCATGAGCAGTTTTAGAAACGACGGTTGTAAATCATTGCTTCTCCTTTCAAACTTTGTTTTCATGACTACAAGCATGAAAACTTGCGACTGGGATTACCATTATGTTTTTAAAATTTCATTAAAGGCAAATTGCAAATATGGTTTATTACATAATTTTGATTTCTTGCTATGAAGATGTTTCTATCCTTGTTTGTGATCCTTTCAATTCTAAGCATGCCTAAGAGATTGATGGTTTTATGAACAAAATACCCCCACCATTTGATTTTTGTATAGTGTTGGTTTGATCCTTGGTTATGTTTCTTTTACAAAAACTCTTGATTTTTCACTTACCCAAACTTTGAAATCAAACCCATGATGCACACACTCATTTTCGTTTCAATATTTTGGTCCTAGCTCATACTTAATGCCAAGGTGGCATACAATTTGTAGACTACCATTACTTCTTAGGATGGCCTCGGGTTTCACAAACCTCTTCGCATGGGTTTTAATTAAACACCCTTCCCATAGTATGAGTCTTTACAACGTTTATTGTTGGGCTCGGGGTTATGGCTCTTTTTCGTTTTCACAAACCCTACCTGTATGTTCTGTTTGTTTGATTACCCTCCCATCCAGTATGGCTCCTATTGTAAGAATTGAACCAAACAATATCCAAACCCTACTCTCATACGATGATGCTAGGGAGGATTTGGAAAGAAATGGTTGGCATGTTTTCATCAGGAAGTTTCAAGGTTTTAATCTTCGTGTTGCCCAAGAATTCATCTTATCCTTTGATGGTTGTAGGGTGAAAGTTGGTGATGTGCAACTGAAGGTTACCAAGGAGTTCCTGAGTCAAGCCATAGGATTTCCAGCGAGTGGTCAGAAATGGTTTAAAAACGAAAAAGTGAAGGAAGTCTCTTGGACCCTGTTATTTACATCTCGGAAAATAACAAGCTGTGATAGAGGTATGCCAATTTCATTCCTAAAAGCTCGGTGGCATGATTTAATCGCTGTGGTAAAGTAATTTTTTACATGTGAGGGATGGTTTGGGCTTGTATTTTTGTATCATTTACGCTTACTTATGAGTTTTATGGGTTTCCCTTTGAACATGCCATATTACTTACTCAGAAGTCTATATAAAATGGGGAATATATATAAGAAACAGAGGTCAAACTCTAGTCTTTTTCATCACAGCCTAATTAAAATCATCCTCATATATGAGTTAGAGTTGAAAAATGACTGTTGGGATTCGTTTATAACACGAAATGGTTATGGTAACCCTGAATTGGGAAAAGTAGATAAACTCGTCCTTGAGGAAACCCTTGTCCACCCGACGACATCTCTTTCACCTCTCGAGACTTGTGTCTCTTCCCCTAACAACGAACCCTTGATCTATCCTAAGGTCATTCAACAGGCTAGTCAACAGATTACACATCCAAAGGACTGTGTTAAAATTGTAAGGAAACATACAGGAAAGAAGTTTAAAAGTAATGATGATGTCAATTTCAAAAACAAAAGAGCTGGCAGGCTAATTTCTCGAAGTCTTTGAAATAAGACAAACTCTCATGCATATGAGATCAACATGATTGAGGTTAACGAAAGCTCAGACTCTGAAATTGACAAATTCCTTGTAGAGGAAGACCCTGTGTCATTCGGACCATACCCTGACCAACCCTATAACTTTGTCAATAATTTGCCTCCTTGTTTGAAAGACAATCCAGAGTTTCCTGGTGTCCAACTCTGCAATAAATCTACTATCCATATGGAGGGTTCTCCGATCCATAATCTTATTCATTCTGATGTAAACGCCACACAGTCACAGTGTGATGTCTATCTATCATGGATCAACATATACTAAACTGATGTCTCGTTTCTACAGTCACAGGTTAAGTTTTTAAAAGACCAGGTTAATGTTTTAACAAACGAAAACCACAGGCTTGAATCTATCATCCAAGGGAAGGAGAAGCGTATGAAAACCACAGGTCATGTGATATTTAAAAACATAGAGGCAACCATAGCCATCGTTAACTCCAAAGTTTCATGATACGATTTGATTTCATGATAATTTAGAGGTATGATTTTTTTTTTTTAATTTAATAGCATGATTGTTGTCATTCTTAAGTTAGATTATTTGGTTTGTTGAATAAACTATTTTTATTATTAAATTAGCCTATTTTAGTTATTGAATAAAATGAGATTTTATTTACTATTATAACTAGCTACAGAATCGCAAGATTCTGTAGCCAGTTAAGAAAATTCGAATTGTCTAAATTAATGACAGAAAACATATCTAAAATCTTCCTATTTTCTTTTGCTTTCAGGATAATTCAGGAGTCCATGATTTCAAAGTTGATCTGAGGCACTTTTAAGATCTCCCAGTCATATCTATGATGTATTTTGAATAAACGGAAATAGATTGTTGTTAGTTTTTGGATATTTAGTAAAATCAGGGTGGTTGCATCCCCCTTTATTTTTGAAACAAATTTGATCTCAGGAACATAAATAGTTATGTTTCCTGAGACCTTTATAAACCTATCATTTTGTAAACAGTGGATCATCTTGGCCTGGGGCTAGAGTATGGATATTTGCACACAGAGTTGAGGGGGACATAATACATATTACATCTTTAGCTTTTGTGTATTATGTTTTAGTTTAAGTTCTGCTTATCTCGATATGATAATAGATGATGATAGGTTTTTGTCTTCATAATTTATTGTTATTTGAGATAATTCTCTTCATATGTTGTCCATATCTCACGTTTCAGATATAATATAGTGTGATCATTAATTCGATACAAATATGATATTTATCTCTTATTTCCTATTGAATGTATAACTACAAGTTCTTACAAGAAGATTTGTATCATTGTAGTCACTTGTAAATAATAAGATCACTGTAACTGTGTCCATTATATGTTCTCTTATCAAAACTCAATCTCCAACATATTGTTTCACATTTGTTCGAAGCAACCTTGAGATTCGTTGTAGGTTTACTTCTTAGATAAGGTGACTAGATATTGACTATTGTACAGACGTTGGATGCATTAACAGGTTAGTCTATTATTTGATTTCATTTCCTTGCTGAATATAGAAGTTTTTTATATATAGAACGATTTCTACTATCTATAATTTTATGTTCAATTAAGTAGTTTAATATTTGATTTTATGTATACATCCAAGAAAACAAATCAAAAAACTAAATAGCATTTTCTCTTTCTTTATTACTGTTGTTAAAGGAACCAATTTACATTCGATTTTTATGAGTTTAGATTAAAACTCGTGATTTGTATAGATTGTATATAGAACTATTATACATATATTATTTAAATAAACTGTATATATATATATATATATATATATATATATATATATATATTAGTGATTATTATTTAGTAAGTTATTGTATTTCCTTTAGTTATTTTTTCTCTTTCTTTAGAACTTAGATCGGCCAACGGAGCCGCTAAACTCGTCGGAGTGAATTAATCCAAATGGATTGGGTTAATTAGACAACCCTGGATCGGATTCACTCTTCCAGTTGACGAGCAGTCAATTTCGCCTGTCAACAGGTTGGTAAAAGATGAACATATGATCGAAAATGAGCATACCGAAATGCAACATTGCAGAGGCCTCCCCAACCTTTGGTATCTCGTCCAAAAGGGAAAATTTCCTCGAATTTAGAGATGTTGGAAAGCAGGTCAGGAATGCAATTAGAGAAAAATTAGAATCATTTTTTTATGGTGTTGATGTTGGTTTGAACCGTCAGAGAGTCGAAGGCAATTCTCGTGTCAATTTTGTTTACAAAACAGATGAGGAAATAGATTCCATGTCCATAGAGGATATACGAGAGTATTCAAAATGTTTTAGTAATAGTTTGAAGGAGTTAATTCAAAATGATGAACCAAACACTGGATTGGCATGTGTTACATTTAGTAAATTTTTCATGCATTTAACGATAGTTTTCTTGTAGTTTTAGATAAATATCATTGTATCTTTAAAAATAATTGGGTTGTTATTGTCATTCATTGGAGTTTGGTCATTTGTTAAATGAATCTCTAGAAAATAGGGGACTTGATTCATCGAGCTTAAATTTGGAAGGGTTGAATCATGTATGTGCTTTAAAATATCCACTTTAGTTGTCCAAACTTCAGAACTTGTTGAATAATTAACATGCATGATTTTTATTTTTTTGTATTAGTGTAAAAACAGATTCATATTCCGTCTCCCACTACTTGGGAAGGCTTGTCCCAATTCTCATTAGGAGAGTTTGAAGAGGGTGGGAGTTCACAGGTATCATTGCATGTTGAAAAGAAATTTAGTTATATATGAAAATTGCAATGCCATTTAAATTATTAATTTAAAAGAGAAATGTCTTAAACAATATATAATTTATTGAATCTTAGGGTATGGTGGGTAAGACCATGACTCAATCGACCATGGGAATTCCATCCTCTTCTGTGGTTGATGATATTCAGGTTGGCACATCGTAGGTATTACATGTTTCAAAATTGAAAACTACAACTTACTCTGTTAAAATCATTTAAATTTAATTTTCAAATGTATAAATTTGAAATGTGTTATAGGGAAATGTGGAGAAGGGAGTGAGGAAGATTGGGATTGAGGAGGATGCATCCATACCTGAGAAGGATGTATCTATTCGGGATGATGCTTAATTAAATACATGTACATTGCACATTAGTGAGTTTTAATTTGTTTTTATGTTGGGCCTTATATATAAGTGTTCAATCTTATTTGTGTTGAATACGCATATTTTTTTTACTTTTTTCAAATTTATGTTTGATCAACTTTTTAATTAAGACTTTCCTATTTATAGAAGGGTTACTCAATTATTGTCTATATAACTTTTCAACACTTCGATAAATAATTTTGAAATATATAGAACTCCTATATAAACTTATCGTCGTCTAAAATGGTACATTCAATCTTATTTATGTTTAGATCATGATGCAAACCTAATTTTGAAATCTAGCATTTGATTATATGAGGAAAAATATAGATCTCCCACATCAAAAAGAGGGAATATTCTAAATTCACTTGGATACTGATTTTATTTAAGATTATATCATGATTCAACCCGAACTATTCTAGATGTAATATTATGATTACATGATATTATTCATGATTTTATTTATAGATGTTTAAACTCTAGATCATGATGCAGAGAATTTTGAACTTGAGCATTTGATTATTTTAGAACAAACTCTATCTCACATCAGAAAAGGGGAAGATTCCAAATTTTCTTCAATTGCATTCCTTGCCTTCTTGTCCAAGAATGGTGTAATATGTAGATGTGTTTTTTTCATACAACAAAGTGAATTCCACTATTCCATCTATTCCACTGCAGAAGAGGAGATACATATTTTCCTTGAAGAATGGATAAGTATTTTCCTTGAAGAATGGCTTAATATGGAGATTTGTGAACTTTATGCATGTACATAAGAGAATTTACAAGCACACAATTTTTCTCTTTTAAAATTTGCTAGATATGATCTTACTTTGTTTAGATCATGTAGGCAATGTTGAAAAAGCATTTGGTTATAAAAGAAAATTAAATATTTATGTAAAGAATGGCTTAATATGGAGAGTAACTATTTTGGAAGTGATAATATTTAGAGAGAGCAATAATCTTAGATCCATGGAACTCCGGTTGGGTAGGTTATTCTTGCTCACATGGTTATGTTAATCTTGATGATCTGCTTGGGTATGTTATTCTTTCTCATTGTTATTTAATAAAGTTAAATCTCTTTAAAATATTTTCTAATAAAGTATATGCTAGTATGTGTTATTGGTTTTTCTTTTTATTGTTACAATGATATTTAAATTATTGGTAGAAAATGAGCACATGGATTTTGGAAGATGAAACTGTTGAATCATATATTTGTGAAACTCCAGTTGGGTATGTTATTCTTGATCACATGGTTATGTTAATCTTGATGATCTGTTTGGGTATGTTATTATTTCTCATTGTTATTTAATAAAGTTAAATATCTTTAAAATATTTGCTAATAAAGTATATGCTAATATGTGTTATTTTTTTTTCTCTTTTTTGTTACAATGATGTTTAAATTATTGGTAGAAAATGAACACATGGATTTTGGAAGATGAAACTTCAATAGTTTTGGTATGTCAACTTTTCTTTAATCACAATTTGTTTTATTTATCTAAAGTGGTATCTGTACATTTTATTTGAAATTTGTAGATATATTTTATTTAAAATTTTTAAATTTTAAATTTGATTTTTTTTTTTTCCAGGTATGAAGAGATATATCTCAACGATGGTTTAGAGTTGACGTTTGGAGATAAATGTCAATTGCTTCTTAGTTTTTATTAGTTTTTGTTAATTTTTAGACCAACACCACTTAATGGTCATACTTAGATTATATTATTACCCTATATAAGCTGATGGGTATGTACATGCATGATGTTATGACATTACATTAGTGTAATGTAATTTATATATGGAAATAACTCATTACTAAGAAGTGATTGGATTCATTTTATGCATGAAATCATGGGTTAGCAACTCCACATTGAATGCAAAATCTTACCTTATTTGTTTCATTACTAGTATAGAGTATTCAATATGAATATCCAATGTCATTTGAGTTAACATGTCATATGATTTTCCTTGGGGCTTCTGTGCATGCAAAATTGGCATGCACAGAACTGTTGGGGCATGCACAAAACTATTGAGAAGTGGTTTAAAAAGATTGGTAGTCATGGGAGACTAATATCATATGAAATGATATAATCTAATTATAATAATAATACTATATAGTTATATTATTACCATATATAAGTTGATGTGTATGTACATGCATGATGTTATGACTAGACATTAGTGTAATGTAATTTATATATGGAAAACACTCTTTACTAATAAGTGATTGTATTCATATTATGAATAAGAGATCATGGGTTAGTAAATCCATATTGAACACAAAGGCTTACCTTATTTGATTCATTACTAGTATAGTGTATTCATTATGAATATCCAATGCCATTTGAGTTAACATGTCGTATGTTTTTCCTTGGGGATTATGTGCATTCCAAATTGACATGCACAATAGCCATAGGGTTGTTGTGCATGCCAATTTGGCATGTACAAAACTATTGAGAAGTGGTTTAAATGGATTGGTAGTCATGGGAGATTAATATCATATGAACTGATATAAGCTAATTATAATAATAATAATATATCCTTATATTATTTCCCTATATAAGTTGATGGGTATGTATATGCATAACGTTATGACTAGACATTAATGTAATGTAATTTATATATGGAAAGCACTCATTACTATGTAGTGATTGGATTCATATTATGCATAAGAGATCATGGGTTAGTAAATCCATATTGAACACAAATTCTTACCTTATTTGATTCATTACTAGTATAGTGTATTCATTATGAATATCCAATGCCATTTGAGTTAACATGTCATATGTTTTTCCTTGGGACTTATGTGCATGCCAAATTGGCATGCACAACAATGATAGGGTTGTTGTGCATTCCAATTTGGCATGCACAGAATTGTTGGGGCATGCGCATAACTATTGGGAAGTGGGCATGGACAGAACTATTGGCATGCATAGAACTATTGGGAAGTGGGAACTATTGGAGAATGCTCAAAACTATTGGGGCGTGCACAGAAATATTGGGGCATGCACATAACATGTCATATTCTTTTCCTTAGGGTTGTTGTGGCATGCAAAAAACTGTTGGGAAGCGGTGTAAAAGGATTGGAACATAACTGTGCCATTTATATTCATGACAACCTGATACACGACCAATTGAACATATGTACTTTTAATTAAAGAGCTATATCCACTCAGAAATACTTTTCATACATAGAACTCTGAGATGCTTTCTTCAGCCAAACCTCATTTCTATAAAGAATGCCATTTTGGATTTCATCCCAAATTGGGATGGTACTTCATTGACAGTTGTAAATTGTTTTAAGATATCATGTTAAATATATTTTAATGCTATTCAATCTCTCCTTTTGGTGATGTATTTAGTGTCAGTAAGATGGAATTTCTAGTGGTGATTATTATTAGTGGGGCATTTATGTATATCTAAAGAGTGTAATTAGAGTTAATGTGATCTCTTTTGTGCTTCCTTTTACTTAAAATAGGAAGCTAAAGGTTCATAGAGAGCTCTATGCTTGAGAAGTATTGGAGGTTTATTGTAACATGTTTAAAGATTAATGAAGTGGTTTATCTTTGACATTAAATTTTTTCGGTATATATAATAAGTTTGTTACCACTATAAATATTGGTGCTCTTCTTTCTTGTGTTTTCATATATATTTTTTCTTATTTTCACTTGCTTATGCTAAAAGATAATGGTGAATGTTCATAGAAAATTAGATGAATATTGATAAATGATTGTTTCCCTTGTATTTTCTTCCTATGATTTGCTTGTGGTTAATGGTGCATCGTCACTAGAGGATTATTGATAAGTGTTTTTTTTCATTAGAGGATTATAGTGTTTTTTTTCCAATAGAAGATTAATGAAGTGGTGTAAAAGGATTGGTAGTCATGGGAGACTAATATCATATGAACTGATATAAGATAATATAATAATAATAATAATATATAATTACATTATTACCATATATATAATTATAATAATAATATATACTTATATTATTACCCTATATAAGTTGATGGGTATGTACAGACATAATGTTATGACTAGACATTAGTGTAATGCAATATACATGGAAAGCACTCTTTACTAAGCAGTGAATGGATTCATGTTATGTATAAGAGATCATGGGTTAGTAACTCCATATTGAACACAAATGGTTACCTTATTTGATTCATTACTAGTATAGTGTATTCATTATAAGGAATTTGTATGATGTTTCAATTATATAGGGAATTACTAAAAAATATGTATTTATTTTGATACATATATCATACATCAACATAGAATATTTTTACATAATTGTACATATCAACAAAAAATAGATTAAATTCTAAAAGATCAATGATTAATTCAAATACAAAATAATGTTTTTGAGAGAAATTATCTAATCCATGGACATATGCATTGAACTGCAACCAAATCTCTTGTTCAAGTCAATGTGTTATCTTAGTGCACATCACTCTTTGGAAGGATATGTACTAAGATATTCCTCAACTTGAACATGATCAAGGGCAAGGTGCTAGATTTTATTTTTCTACCCTTTTGTAGTATAGAGATTCAATGCAAGAAATGCGCTTATTTGCATATTATATCAGGATTACATGGAGTAATTGATCAATCAATTTATTTTTGCAACTTAGTATTGGTATAGATAATCACACATATGATGTTCAATTACATAAAACAATATCCTAAATAATTTATTGTAAAAAATAATGTTTTCACATAATCACTACACAAATATAACAATCCTCCCTTGTGCATCTCCATTATTTCTCATACCAAGCATCTAGGGTTTGCCTACTTTTTTCCATGGATTTTTTTATATTTTTCATTCAAGTTCAAATACATATACATTTTTAAGATTCCTTAGAGAGATATTATGATTCTTAACATATGGTTTATACTAAAATTATCCCTAATTAATGGAGTATCATATATTATATTCATACAAAATATTATCCTATATACTATATCCTATCAACTTAAAACAAATAAGTGTTTAGTGAAAACAAAATCAAAGCATATGACATAGCATATATTGTATGCTCTCAATTTATACTTGTATATCAATAAAAAATAGAACAATAATCTATTTTTTATGCAAACTTGTGTTTTTATTTCTCTTGGTCAAGCCATAAGTTTCATAGGTTTCAAAGATTCAAATATTTGTTTTACTGATTAAAATACTAGAATATACAATATTCCAATTATTATCATGAGCATGTCAAAGAATGTGAAACCGATGTTCTTGGTGATCGATATCACATTAAATACTGGAATCAATAGAAATATTGACATGCCTTATAACCTTCTAGTGTAATTGCTACAACCCTGAAACCTTTTAGGTTTAGAAAAGAAAATAAAAACCAACAAAAGAATAAGAAGAAAACCCACATATAATTGATATATCTATTAGCCTACGTATTACAAAAATAGATCTATATAGATTTGTATACACTACTACTCTAGAAAAATAGGAAAACATCAATACTATAATGTAATGGCTACAACCTTAAACACTCTAGGTCTATAAATTGGTTCTACTAAAAAAAAAATGCCAGTACTAAAATAACAAGAAAACCCATATGGGAATAATGGATTGTAATGGATACAACCTTAAATACTCTAGGTCTACAAATTGGTTCTACTAAAAAAAAGTGCATGCCAGTACTAAAATAACAAGAAAACTCATATGACAATAATGGAGTGTTTTATTGAAGGATAACACTCCAAGAGAATCCAACCCTAGACCTAGACTTTCATATCCAAAACTATAATATGAAATTGATTACCCTGGGATGAACCGGAATTGTAAATGACATGAAGTCACAATGGAAGGGAGAGGTGTTTAAGAGAAAAATAGAATTGGAAATGTAAATAATAAATTTATCATTAACTTTTAAAATTGAGCTAGTACATAGATGATACGCTAGAACTAGGCATGATTGTTTCCAAGTCTCCATGTGTGTAAGCTCCAACTTCAAACCATGCCAAATATTTTGAGAATTGATCCCACTAATTTAGGTTTGGAGGTTTCCACTAAGTCAAGTTCACGAGTGAGTAAGCAGAATGACATGTTCAAAATTGAGTGAATGAGAAATTTTGAGTTGAGTTGTATGACACCCTGACAAATTATACAATAAGTGAGTGGCATATTAACATAGTGTAAGTGGGTGGCATATTGACAAAGACGTGTTATATATTTCTAAAATGTTATATCTATGAAAATATAAATTGAATCATATATTGTGTGGATATTTGAATACACATTCTTGTAGAGCTTATGTACTTCTCAAGCTTCCACTGATTCATTTTGCATGCGTATGCATTGCATCAAACTTATTGTAAATTTTAACCCTTGTTCATTTCATTTCATAAATTCTAGAATGTATACATCACTTGTTTAAAGAAATCGTAATGGTATGCCATATTCAATTATTCGTTCATGATTGGCTTTGGACATTTTCCATTTTCTAGCTTTTGTTTTTTTTCTTGATTGAACTTATATTAACTTTATGTGTGTTGCACATACCAAATGACTATATTGAAAACTTATGACATCTGACTGATAGTGTTGAAAGTGAACATGACTATTGGTTTGATGGTTTTCTTGAAAAAAATATCCTTTCAATACGATGAATCCTCTTTCATATATAAAACAATTATCATCAAAATATTCTAATAACCTCGTCTTTTGTTATGTGCATCACATCAAATAATATTTCACGTTTTCAATGTTGTCTAAAGATGCAACCATGGAAAATACATCTCCTACAAATAATTCGATATGTTCCAACAAGTAGTTTGTGTTAGATTAGCACAGATGCATGTGCCATTAAACTCATCTACTATATATATAAATTTTATATATCCAACTTACAAGTACATCTAGAAGTTGTTTAAATATTTAACAAATATATTTTCAAACAATTGTAACATAAAAATTACCTTCTCTAACAAGATCATAACCTCTATCGCCATCAACTGACACTATAGTTTCATTTGATTCCATCTCCTCTGAGCTTGCAAGTGGAATTTTCCCTCTTATATTAAGTTCTGTATGTCTCCAAGCTTTAACATATTCCGCATTTTCATTTTCGCAAATCTCTATGGATTCTGTGTCCTCTATGCAAACTGAACAAAAACAAGACTCATTTCTTCTATCAAATGAAAACACATTTTGATAGCATTTTGTTTTAGCTGAATGCATTTTTCGTGTCCCATGTATTGTACCGGCTTCATATGGGATTGATATATTTACATATTGGATTCTAACATACCAAAAAAACTTGCACAAGAAAAGAACTTGTTAACTTGAAATCTATCAAGAAAATAATTGAAGATCATATAAATTTGATCACGTGAATAATGAATTGACGGGTTGAGGATGTCGAGTGAAGAATAGTATGTGATGAACGAAGAGAATGGAGTATTGCATGGTAAGATATTTAGACTGAATAAGAAGAGGACTATGGCTGAGAGAGAGGGGAAACACAATGAGAACAAGGAAAAAGACACTAGTGAAATATTCCAAATCGAAAGGAGTTTGCACACAGAAGAAAAGATATGTTAGTTCAGTCTAGTAGAAGAATTTCCCACTCAGATCAAACTCTGCATCGAACCCATGACCCCATGTGTGTCGCCAAGAATTGAGGTAAGATCAAAATTTTTGTCAATTTTAATTAGTAAATATAGTAGTAGAAGTAATCAGAGTAGCGAAAGTAGTACATTGAGTCAAAATAAATTAGTGTTATTAGGAAAGAATACCATGCAGAACACGATGGTGAGGGTAGATCCCACCTTAAGGATGCCTCTCGTTCAAGGGGATGGGTTAGAATACCCCAGACAACATTTTTTCATTTGTGACACAATATGGACTATAAAGAACATTCAAGATGATGATGTGAAAATTGTGTAATTGGAGACAACTTTTAGAGATCACACACTATTATGGTATATGAAATATCAAAATACTACACCTGCGGGTTAGATGAGAACATTAGAAGAGGTAAGAAAAGCCTAATTGAAATAATTTCAGAAGCCTAAGTCTCAGTCACAGTGCATTACGAAGATGAAGGAGATAAAAGAAATAGTAAGTGAAGCAGTATGGGACTATGATCAATGATTTAAGATATTGAAAGACTGGATAAAATTCCAGATTCCAGATGAACAACACAGAGAGTGGTTTATTGCAAGATTATTACCACATATATGCTTATGTTTGACACAACATAATATTTCGACACAATCATAAGCTCTGGAAATTTCTATGAAATTAGAATCATCCCCTATAGGAGAGAATAATGTGAAAATGGCTCAAGTTCAGTCATAGCTGGCTGCACTAACTATTCAGTTACACGAAATTACGAAAGGAAAAGAAAAGTGTGAGGGATTTTGGTGTATCACATGTAAAACATAAGGTCATCATAAAGATGAGTGTCCAACATTCCTACAATACTTGAATACAAGATCTCCAAATACATTAGGGTTATGGTGTGAAATTTTCAAGATGGTGGGTCACCACCGTCATAAATGTCCATTGATGCAGAAATACCAGATCATTGTGAGGAATTTGCTTTGCAATTTCTGTAAGTCTTTCAGACATGACGAGAAGGATTTTTGTGCACTGGACCTGATGAGAGAGTGCACTACAGATTATTATAGACTCCAAGGCGAAGACGCATAAGGGGGAGTCTCACAATTTAATACTCCCAAAGGATGTTATAATCAAGGAGGTAGAGGAGGCAAAGGAGGTCATGGAAGAGTTGGTTTTGGTCGAGGAAGAAGACCTATCATATGTTATAATTTCAATCATCCTGGAAATTTAGTGTGTGACTGCTCGAATCCCTTTACGACATGTACGTATTGCAGAGCACTAGACCATACGATGAAGGATTTCCCACAATTGATCATGAAATGGAAAGAAAAGAGGAATGCAAACATATAGATGATAGCAACAGAGATGTACGATGAACAACCTAAGATAACAACAATTATGTGCGAAGGGATGACAACCAGAGTGGATCCGAAATATCAAGGGAATAGAATTCACCAATGGGTAAGGGAAGTAGCAGAGCCATTACCCTTGATTGATCCAAGGAAAGAGAAAGAGACCTATTAGTAAGTAAGAAAATAATTGATGGTAGCAGACTAGATAACATCAACTTTGAATGGCTCGCAGGGGTGTAGATCAACTGGAAAGTGTCATGTAAATGGAAGTAAATATGTAAAGGAGATCTCAATTTCGATTCTCACCCCGATTTACCCATGCCCCATGCTTGTGGGATGTATGGACGCACCTGGAGGTTATAGTGGTAGCAGACAAGAATTGACCCCGCGTCACGTGAGTATGAGAACCGCCCAAGTTGTTGATTCTGAGAGTACAAAAAAAAAACCGTCAACTTCAAATGTGCCACCCTTATATGATAGACCACTCGTGTTTGATATGCCTCTAGTCTATGACCATTCATAAAATCAAGTTGAAAAGGTAAGAACTTTGCAACGTTTCTTAAGAAGTTGTTTATAATTAATGAAAGATGAATATGCTTTGAGTAGTATGCATGGAATGATTGACTATTGTACCCAATAAAAAGAGAAACATGTTGCACACAGAGAAGTTAACCAGGGGCAAAATAAGAAGAGAATGAATAGGGAGTTATAGCTTAATGCGAAGATAGGATCTTACGACATGGACAATATAATTTTACATCTGGGATCTGACATAAATGTTATCATGAGACATAATTGGGAGATGATGGGCCAGTCGAAGCTAATTTGGTCGCTGATCCAGTTGATATTAGAGAAACAACATAAGATTTTTCCAGTTGAGAGCTTGATAGGAGTAAGCATCAATGTTGATGGATTTTGTAGTGTAGCAAACTTTGAAGTGATAGAAATAGTAGATGGTAGTACACCGTATCCAACACTATTGGGACTTGATTGGGCATTCGATAATCATACTATCATTGATCTAAAGAAAAGATAGATGATATTTGAATTGGAAGACTTGAAGGTGATTGTGGCATTACACCCCATTGAAGGAAGAGGGTTTGTAGAACCAACAAAGAGAAAATAACTTGATAATATGTATAATATGACTGCACGGATGAACAATTATGTGAATCCTATAGCTGAAGGCGTACTTAGTTGGAGGAGTATTATATCATGTGTGTCAGACTCAGAAGAAGGCTTGGAGAATTAGGAACAAAGAATGCATGAAATACTAACAAGAAAGTGCGCTAGGATTACCCACGCATTATGATGGATTGGAACTAAAATAGTTGAACCTCCAAGGTATGATTGACTAATCAATGTAGTTTTTTTTATGGGAGAATTTGAATTACACATATCAAATCAACAAAGATTATTAACTTTATATGTTGCAATGAAAGCAACCCCTGTGATATGGTGGGCTACACACAAGGATGGAATAGGAGATTGACATCAGTGCAAAATATTATTACAAGTCATATTTGGAACAGAGAATGAAAATAACATACCAAAGTATAATGGATTAAGTTTCTGAGTAGAAAATTTTCTGAGGTTTACTCCACAATGGAGATTAGTACCCAAGAAAGAGTGGATACACTTATTTGTGCATACTTTGGACCCAATTCTGAAGAATTAGTACATACAACTAGAAGTGCGTAGAGGGACATGATATTTGGAAGAATTAACCAAGAACTTCAATGTAATGTTTAGTTTTGAAAACAATAATCCAATAATTGACTTAGCCTTTCAAGTTATCAAGAATAATATTTTTACGATAGAAGTATTGATGTAGAGTAATCCTAGAGTTACCATGACCGTTGAAGAGGTCTTGCACTATTATAATGTTGTTGAAGAAGACCAGGATGATGAATACCTAAGGAATTTGTAGATACTAGAAAATGAAGGGGAGTGCGCAATAGAAGGACTAGATCTTGAGTCAACTATATATGCAAATCCCCTAAGAATGTGCAAAGTGAACATAGGTACAAAAGATAAGCCGAATTTTTCCAACATAAGAGACTAATGGAGTGATGAGATAGTCGAGAAGATTGCCAACTTACTCCATGAGTACCAAGATCTGTTTTCGACTACGTTCTTAGAGATGAAAGGAATTTTTGGAGAGTTAGGAGAAATGAAGATTTTGTTGAAGCCATATGCCAAACTTATGAAGCAGAGACCATATAGAATGAACCCCGTGTATAAGTAGAAGGTAAAATTAGATATAGACATGATGTTAGAAGCTAGAATTATAGAATTTGTTGAAGAATCAGCATGGATCAATCCAATGGTACTGAAAGATAAGAAGACAGGAGGAATCGAGATATGTGTAGATATGAGAAATTCAAATCATGATTGTTTACATGATCCATTTCCTACACATTTTACAAATGAAGTACTGGAAAATGTAGGAGGCCAAGAGGCTTACTCTTTCATAGATGGATTCTTAGGATATGACTAGATTAAGATTTCATAAGAAGACAAATATAAGACTACTTTTGTGAGAAAATGACAGTGTTACCATTACATCATAATGCCATTTGGTTTAAATAATGCAACCACAATATTTTCCAGAGTGGTTGTCGCATCCTTTAAAGAGTTCATTCATAATTTTTTAGAAGTGTACTTAGATGATTGGATAATATTTAGTCTGTTGAAAGATCATGTTGAAAAGTTATGCTTAATGTTGGATAGGTGTAGGCAATACCAAATCTCGTTGAATATGAAGAAATATATTTTTTGTGTTCTTTTTGGAATATTGTTAGGTCACATGGTCTGTAAATAGGGATTATTAGTTGAACCTGCAAAGATAACAGTGATTGTTAACTTTCCACCGCCAACTTCAATGTGACAATTGAAATCCACATTGGGTCATACACGATATGACATAAATTTTATCAAAGGATATGTGCATATCAAAACCCATATGAATAAGTTTCTAAAGAAGGAAGTTAAGTATTAGTGGACTGACGAATGTCAGAAGAGCTTGGGTACATTAAAGCAAAAGATGGTCACCTCGCTGATTCTAGTTTTTCCTAACTGGAGAAAGGAATTTAATGTTCATGTGGATGCATCATCTATTTCATTAGGAGCAGTTTTGGCTCAACCAAGTGAAGGAGAGTTAAACAATCCTATTGCATTTTCAAGTAGGAAGTAATAATCTACAAGACATAACTATACTATGATGAAACGAGAAGGTTTGGCCATGGTGTATTCCTTACAAAAGTTCATATACTATCTTTTGGGATCTCACTTTAAGATGTATACAGACCATTCTGTGATGAGATACCTAGTTTACAATCCAGTGTTGGGGAGAAGAATATGAAAATGGCTACTATTTTTCCAGTAATATGACTATGAGGTGATTATGAAACCAAGAAATTTTAACTCGGGACTGCATCATATTGTCAGGTGATGAGGAAGGAAACTTGGATGACAGTTTACCAGACATACACCTATTTTCAATTCAGATGATTGATGATTATTTTGTAGAAATAGTTCAGTTCTTGAGTACATGAGTAAAACCATCAAAGTTTACAGTGACACGAAATATGCAACTGGTAGTGGAGGTTGTTGTAGGAAAATCTCCCTATGGACAGGTAGATGACCTCTAAGAGCTTGACCTTAACTCTAAGACAAAAAATGCTTAACGTGGACATTGACTTCCTTTCAAATCTATCTAAACTAACACATGAGAAGGAAGGATAACAGAAGTACCTCTTTATCAACGTTTGTCCCTGCATGCTCCGAGTTGTGCTTCGATCCTTTTCTCCTTACTGAATCCTGTGGAAAAACAAGATATGACCACTTCCTACTCTATTGATATTAGCTTGAAAACAGATCTATCTATCAATCATAAGCTTATGTAACATCAGACACAAACTAGAAAGAAACAGGCCAAGCGTGTTATATTGATGAGAATAACGACAACAATACTTACAATCGTAGATGCGAATGCGACAGCTTCGTCAAGTCCCCTTTGTCTAACCCTTGCTCGAAAGATCCACAACCTGGATGATAGCAGCTTCACTGATC